>BMAU01019157.1:2397500-2773116 GCA_019973935.1 Trichonephila clavipes
TAATAAGTAAATATTTTTACACATTAATATCTATAAATAATCAATTTTCAAAAATTTGAACATAAAGTTAACTGCTTAAAAGATCATTTGGCATGAAATATTCATTCATAAAGCTTTCAGCGCAAAATTTAATATTTATTTTTATACTTGGCTGTAAAGTGCAATTTTTGTGCAGCAAAACTAATATTATCAGAAATCTACTTTGCAGAGTAGTATATAATGTCTTCATTGTGGATAATATAAACTCAGATATGCAATGCTCCCAAAGTCTGTCTTATTCATAAATTCAATGGCGGTGAATAACTTTATTCAGAACTTTTAGAAAAGCTGGTCTATTAATATTCTATTAGCTTCACGGAATGTAGAATAAAAATTGAGTGATTAACTTTGAATGTTTTATAATATATTGATAGTATGACAAAATGTAGGGAGGGAAATTTCATAATATTACTCTCTTTGAAGTTCAAATAAAGCGATACTATATCTTCACAGTTTTAAAACATGTAATACTGTTTGGGGAGACATTACACCTCTTTTTAAACGGCTTTTTCAAAGGTTAATAAGAGAAAAATCTTTGCTCGTTTAGTTTTCCTTAAAGATATCCCTATATAGAACTATTATGTATCATTTTCATTCAGCTTATGTGCATTACATTTTTCGAATATTGCGGAAATTTAGTATTTGTGACTATGAAATAAAGTACAGATATAAATTTTATGAAAAATATACTAAACAGAATAAAATATGTTGAACTCTGTTGTGTTTTTAAATGGAATCTGCTCGGATTATTTTTTCGGGAGCAATCTTAATTTATTACTATCAAAAAGTCCGAAATTTAAATTTTATGGCTAAGCTTTTATTTTCATTTTAAAATTATCAAAAAAATCTTTCCATTCGAGCAGTAATAGCTATACAAATAAGTTTCTATGTTCTAACATGTGTGATTTGCTTTGTTATACATTATTATACTGTACAAAGTTTGATATAAATCTCATTAGGAATTTCAATTTTGAATAATACTTTGTTAAAAAAAATAAATCTCATAAAAATTGGTTTTTCAAAAAATTAACTTTCCTAATTCATATTATTTTAATCTTCGTGAATGTATTTCTAAACACAGTTTTACACTTTTATAACCTATAAAATATCATTTATGAGCTTTTTAGTGTAAATACGGACTAATGGAAACCCCATTAAAAGATTTTTTTTCAGCAATTAGACTTTTGCATAACATTATTCTAAAGGAAATCAAAACGTATACAAGTATTCTTCTCAAAAAGTATGTTCCTTAGTTCATGTTGTTTTAAACATTTTGAATTTTTGGTGCAATATTTTTTTTGTTATTTAACAATCTGAAGAAGATTTATGATTTTAATAGTGTTTGAGATTTTTCTATTGTGAGTTGGAAATGGAATACAACTTAAAAGTTTTTTTTTTATTTCTCTAGCTTGTGAATAATTAGCATCTTGAATCATCCTATGAAATAAAATGCACTGCCTTGGAGATCTAGTTGATCTAATATGGATAAATTCTGAATTTGCACAGAGAACAATTTTTATAGAAAAATCCTCATATTTTATTTTGTAATATATTTTTTTATAATTTATTTTAGAATAAATTTTTATTGATCCAAATATACATATACTGGCAAAATATACATCTTTAAGACGAGGTATAATTGACGAGGGTAGGATTTATAAATTTTTTTTGGATTTAATGACTTTCACAAGTTTTCTTGTAGTTCTTATGCATAAAAATTTTGTAAGGTAGTTTTTATGCTCAAAATACCACAAAAGGCTAAACCATTAAAGTTGTTTTCAAGGAAAAATTTAAAAATTCTTGAAAGTATTTTAAAATGCTACTCCTTCTAAAACAATTGACGTACATACATAAAAATTAATTTACATGTACGTCAAACTAGGTAGAGCAAAAGTTGGTATGGGTTTTGTAATAACATAATTGATAGTCGTAAAATGCGTTTTTTATTAATGCTAATTGAAAATTATTTGAAAAATGTATAAAATCTATATTTTACTACTTTTTTTTAAAAAAAAAGTACTGCTTTGGTTGAAAGATGCATACCAACTTTTGTTAAATGTGTGTTAATAGCAAAAGTTAGAAAAAAATATCAAATCATTTGGCACAATAGATGAAAAAAAAAACCTTCGTATTTTAAGAGAAGATAAACTAGTTATTTTTTTCTGAGATATATCAGCTTAAAAAGTTTTTATTTGTCTTTGGGATGTGAATGCACAAAGGAACATAAAAACTATCATAATTTTCTTTTAACTTAGAGCTCTTTCAAATTTTGTGAAATTATAGGAAAAAAATAATAATAATTTAGATTAAGCAAATTTGATTTGATATTCTGACCTATTTTTATCAATTGTGAATCATACAGTGTCATCTCAAAAAATATAAGTATTGCTTTAAGATAAAATTGTGTATTGTGAATCATACAGTGTCATCTCAAAAGATATAAGTATTGCTTTAAGATAAAATTGTGTATGTACGAAAGAAAAATTTTGTCAGATATTTGTTTTTAAATTAATATTCTGAAACAACTTCAATTTAGTTCAAAACTATTTTATATATGTGTTAACTGTAGTCACATCATTGCATCTAACGTAATACATAATAAATAAACATAAAATAAAACAACATATAATACATAACTTAAAATAAGAAACTTTAGAAAAACAAAAAACTAAGGAAGCCATTTCTAAATTCAAATACAATTGAAAGAAATTTATAAAAAAACATTTATTTTTGCTTTAAATTCTTATTTTATAAACATTTAACAGTTTGCTCGTTGAAAGGTCTAGTTTGTCAGTCGCACACAGTAAATTACAGATGTAATTTTTTTACTTCACTTTCTTAAATAGAGAAGATAAATTTATTTTTTCGTGTGCCAAAAATATGTATTGTGCTCTATTAAAATCAGAACCTAAGAGATCATAAACCAATTGCCAGAATTCTAAGGGAGGAAGAGCATTTTTCAAGCATCAAACCACTAAGTCTGCATTATAATTGCTATTAAAATATCAACGGAAGAATAACTCAAGATAGAAGTGTCTTAAATGCTATTTTGAGACACATAAGTATATCGAGTTATTCTTTCAACGTCGAGTTGAAAAAGATAATATTTTTTCCCCCACAGTGTGACTGTACTTCACATTAGATATTTTGTCATACTGTCTTTGTATTCACTCTGATAATTTTGCCCATCTCTCGGTGAAAACCAACTTGAGTGAAAAATGCCAGTGGTTAAATATTTGCAATTTAAATCACAACAAAAGATAAAAGTCTAAAGACAACAAAGCGTTGACAGCTTAGCAAAATTCAGATTGGCACCACAATAGTAACGTCAGTCAGTATTAAATAATATATTGTTCTCGTATTGAAAAAAAAATATATGTAATAAATTCATAAATCTGCATCCAAAAATCTCAGAAGAGTTAACATTTAAAAGAAAAGAAAAAGAAGTACATTTTAAACAGTAAAACTTTTTTGTGTATTTTTCATAAAAACTGTCTTTACAAGATAACAAAATGAATATTTAAAGTTCATGTATTTTAGGCCTTAGCCCATAGGCGGTACGTATTTTTCCTACATAGGGAATGAACTACTAGAGGAAGTTTTAAGTATAAATATGTTAGAAACCTCGTCCATTAAAATATTTTTAATTAAAAAAATGTTCCTCTTAAATTCATTTTTTAGTTTATATCGGATATTTTCATATGCAACCATCATTTTATTTGTTTAGTTCTTCAACAAATTCTTAAAACCAAACACTCTTATAAGGAAGACAGAATTCTTTACCAGTATTAATAGTTTTTAAAGGATTTTCTGTAGCAATAGAAACTTTCATGACTAAACTACATTCAAAGCGTAGTATCAAAATAAGTGAAATTTAGGGATACGTATTCTTTTCTTGGTTTGTGGTTATTTTATTATTATAACCCTTATTGGCTTATGAATAAAAGTACAATAGTTGTTTTTTATACTCACACTTCTCATAATAACAAAAATTATTTACTTCCCCATCATACATTCCCTTATGTAAAAAACGTAAACATGTTATTTATGAACTGTTGCTGCCACTATTCAAGAAAATCCTCGCATCAATTTGTTTTTATTAACCCCCATGATATAAAGGAATTTTCAATACATTTTTAAGTTTATATTATTGATTAATATGATTGTTTGTTAAAGTCCCATTTCAAAACAACTGGGAGAGGGGGCTTGATAATTTCAAAACCCGATCAGGAAACAAGAACAACGCTTGAGCTGGTATATCCCCTTTTACCAAACTTCAATACCACACCAACATGAAGACTTTGAGCTTCAACAGATTTGACGTCCTTCAGCTTCTCTATAGGATGGGTATTTACTAGTAAAATAACTGACAATAAATAAGGCTGCTCTCGAATTCCCGATCACGACTATTAGGCTACCTCACTCACATTTATACTGTTGGAAATATTTAATTATCATCGAAAATTAAATAATACTAAATAAAACTTCTTTTAAGTTCTTTTAAATAAAATAAAACATATTTTTTGTACCACTTTATTATGATTAAAAGTAAATCTTTATAAAGTATTTTAAGACCGTATATTTAAAACACATATAACTTTGTAAAATATATTACTTATCTTACCAATGATAAGTCTGGTAAGACAAAAAACAAATTCAAAGTAATTTTTGAAACTTTAACATTTCCTAATTATTACAAGCGAAATTAGTCATACATAGAAAATGTACATTGCATAAGTAGGTACAATATTTTTCTGTGTGTGTATGTTATTTAAATCTTAAATCTATTTCAATAATTTAAAAAAAAAGCTAGGAAAATCCGAATTTTTTTTTAAATATAAGATTATATTTTAGGCATTAGCAACTTAAAACTGCGAATTATAGAATGCATGTATTGCGAAGCTGAATATATTACGACTAAACTAGAAAAACGAATTTTTAAAAGGGAAAAAATTATTTCATGCTAACTCTTACAGCAAGTTATCTGATTATATAAATGTAATTTACATATTATTATTTGTATTTCAATGAGATATAATAGGTGGTCCTATTAATTCTTAGGAACAGCTGTGAGTGTAAAAACTTATCATAAATATGAATACAGATTTTTAGTTAATTCAAATTTTGTTACTTGATTAAAATATCTTATACAATCAGCATTTAATGTAAGCGCAGCTTAAAATATTTTTAAGACTAAAGTATTTGAGAAAATTCTTTTGATTCGGCTGTTCTTTTTAAAAAGTTATAATTTTATAAATTATTTAATCTATTAATCATATTCATCTTTATTTTATATAGTTTAAGAAGTTTAAATAAATATATATACTCTTTTTGGAGCCCTTGTAAATTTTAGGAAGCATTAAAGCAGCACTTTCTAAGAAAGAATTTCCGTCAAGACTAAAAATGTTACTTTGGGTGTCTTGTAGTATAAAATTTAAAAAATCAGGATGTGTGCTTGAGGTTTGCTTTTTATTTGTTTTGAAAATAAATAGTAAAAGACAAAAATTGATTTTAATATTTTAATAATAAAATAGAGCGCAAGCGTGTGTTTTTAATTCTGGTATAAAGATATGATTAAAAAAGAAAATAAATAAAGAAATAATCTGAAATAAAAATAAAAATTTAAAAATAGAGTAGAAGTATTTCACACAAATATCTATGATTTCCGGTCCTATAAATAAAAGAAAAAAATACATATATTTTGCAAAAAACTGAAAGCTTCACATTTTCAAATATATAAAAGAAGCTTTTATTAAAGCCATTAAAATAAAAGCAAATTTTTCAAAAGTAGTGAAAACGATCTCTTTAATATAAATAAAACTATGCTACTTAAAATAAATATTAGTGCAAAGTTACTAATTTGAGGGTAATGCTTAAAAGTTTTAAAAGCGGCTTAGAGAGGATAGAAAATAAATTAATTAAACCTCCTAATTAACAAATTTAACGATATTATCAACAAATGCGTTTTTATTATCTTGAAGTATATCTTGCTTGTTAATATTTTATAGTTATTAACTATAATGATCCAAATAAATTCAAAGTGCCATTTAAATACATTATTTGCGTGATTTTTTTTCATTAATGAAGCACTTTGAAGCTGCACGAGAGCTATTGGTTAAACGCATTGCAATTAAAATGCATAAAATACATTACTATTAAAAATAAATGGCTGTTATGTGTTAAAAATTAAAATTATTCGATTAAATCCAATTGTTATACATAAAGTAAATGTAATAGATCATTTTTATTATTCGACGAAGGGATTTTATCTTTCTGGATAGCATTTTTATGAAATTGAATGTTAGTTATTTTGTCCAATTCATTAAATACAAAATTTTAAAAACCTTTGCATCCCGATAGAATAGGAAAATGTTTATTTCGAACTTTTGATGATTTTCTGAAAGGTTTAAAAATGTATTCAGTCATACGTTATGTAAAAGGTCTACGGAATTCGACTTTCATTTATTTTAAAACTATATCTAGTTGTAATATACATAAAAAATTATTTTTATGCAATTAAAAGCTTTTTTAAACTTGTACTGGTGCGCAAGTTTTGCCTTAAATATAATTACTAATGAAATTTAAATAACATTAACATTTACACTTATATGTGTGATCTCTTAAATATTAAATTATATTTTGACTTGTCTGTATGTACCGTAAGATCTAGAAAATGAATCGCTTGTACAGAAGAACTAGAGAAGCACTTCGAAAATATGCCCTTTAATGATATTAATCATTTCTTCTTTTTGTTTGTTTGTTTCAAATGGGCTGCATTTTGGCAGCTAAGTCATTTACAGACATGATAAGTCCCAAGAGTGGGAGCCATTTCATTCGTGGTCCCATCTCGTGGTGGCTCTTACAGCCAAATTTGGACGTTTAAATTTATTTAATTCAAACTCTCGTCGGATGCTAAATATTGCCACTATTTATTTTTGTCGAGAGTACCAGAACCAAATTGATACGCAAGGGATCTTTTACATGCTACATATTCAAATGACATGCGTGCCTACGGTTTTGCATCCAGAAAATCTATCGACTCCTGGTTAATCAAGTATTATATGGGAATAATTAAAAACTTTTCCAATAAACCTAAGGAAACTTAAAAGCTTCAGATAAAATTCAACATGTAAAAAGCATTCTCAATTAATTAATAATACTTGAAGTTATGTAAATATTTCAAGTTTTTTTGCTTGTTAAAATATTTGTGAAATTCTTTATCCTTGTAAGATATCATTTTTTGACATCCCCTTTTTGTGGTTTATGGCTTAACTTTGTGCATTTATTTATTCATTTGCTAAAAAAATGATCCTGTTTCTTAGAAATTACCGAAAAAATGCAATTAAACGATGGGATTCTTAGGCGTTTTTTTTCAAATATTAGTTTTTAAAATTAATATGCAAATAATTATAAGGAAAAATCTAAAGAATTTCCTGTAGAAGACCCCATAAGTTTGAAATATGGAAAATTGCTTGCATATTAAATACTTGGTATTTTTCATTTTTGTATCTTAGAGAAATTATATTTACTGCACATATATGTATTTAAGTTCTGAACATATTTCAAACAGCTTAAAAATTATATTTTGCATTATTTATTTAATGGGTTCCAATTTGCCCTACTTCTCTGAAAAATAATTTTTCTTTTTTCTTGAAATGTATCAAAATATAAAATTTAATGTTTTCAAACTATTTTTGCTTTGAGATAATGTTCGGATAAAAATTATTGAATACATTTAATTTCAAGCTCATCAAATAATTTTACTCAATCGAATAAAATTGGTTTCTTATAGAAAATTTTACCCTTCTTTTACGGGAATAATTATAAAAAGAAGAGAGTTTTACTTTCAACATTTAAAATTTATCTAATTTTACTACACTTTTTAAAATGTTTTAGGAAATAAGTTTAAGCCTGTAATACACACAAATAAAACAATATTTTATGAACATTAGAAAGTAACCTAGTAGACAAAAAATAAATGTTCTTCAACTCCAACAAAACTATTTTTAGCACTGACTATTGAAAAATATTCTAAAAATGTAGTATCTGTCATACCTATGGATTAAATAATAGTTCTACAAAGAAGATAATTATTTTTCTTAACAGTACATTTTTTGTTGCTTGATATTTCCTACTGCATGAGACAGACTCTATATTTTTGTATTCTCTGTTACCTCGGAATTAGATATAAAATACTTATTCAGTATCTAGATTTCAATCAACAAAATCACTTTTTCCTAATGCTATCTCAACGTGAATAAGATGAGAATCACAAAACCACCAGAGTACTTAAATAATGCATGCGGACTCATTGATTGCACATGAATATGTATGTTGTGTTTACAAATGAAAGTAACTAGCCATACCTCTGAGCAGAATTACTCTTGGTGTATTAGAAAACTCGGACAACGCGGACTAAATCAGTAGCTGAACTCTAATCAGAGGAACCCAACCATCTGCTTCTCATCGAGCGATTTCAGATAGGGATTTTGTTGATTCTTTTGCCATGCTGCTGGATTCCTGCTATACTTTTAAATGGGACTGCTTCGTATATTTATTGCTACTTTCCAAGTGGAGAGAAAACTCAGATGTTATTGAATTTCACAGATCGAAGTTCCTGTTTTCGATAACGTTTATGGCGGTTAAAAGGCAGCTACTTAAATACGCTGAAAGAAAGTAAATGTTTACATTTAAGTTATATAAGAAGATAGATATAGAAAGAAAAAAATCATTCTTATTTCACAACCACAATTGAACTTCAAGAAATAAAATAAGGGAGTTTTCTTTTATAGCAGGCATTTTATAAGTTTTTCTTACCTGATTTATAAATAGGAAACTCTAATTCTTTGTTTGTATTATATTAAAAATAAGGGGGGTGATGTATAACATAATCTTATATTTCTCAAGGTGATGGCTACGTAGTTTAGAGGTAGCGTGCCTGGCCAAGATTGCGAGTTCGATCCCGGACGGAGTTGACAGATTTTCTGGATGCGAAAATCGTAGGCACGCATATGATTATGGGACATGTAAAGAATCCCTTGAGTATCAAATTGATTCTGGTTCTCTCGGCAATATTTAGCACCCAGCGAGAGCTTGAGCTGAAATTAATTCAAGCATCGAAATTTGGTAACGAGGGCCGTTACTAGATGGTGTCACCATGAAACGGCTCTCACATTTGGGGGACTTGCCGTGTCTGCAAATCTCAGTTGAAAACATGCTGCCCATTAGGAAAAACATATTTCTAAAGTTCTTAAAACATCTCACACATTTTTCTGACTTAGTTTTATTCTTATTCTTTAAATGATTTCATCTTTAAGTATTTTATATTTAACCCTTTGTTGCAAAGTGTATACTGTAGGCAACATATCTGCCATTTGATTGCCTGCCAAATTCACAGAATTCACTTTATAACGTAATCTTGCTCTGTATATAGCCCCGGATCTACTCTGAGCTAACAAACTTGTATAAAAGAAAACAGCAACATGGTTCTACTTAATACACACACACACATTGAAAGTGGCCGCGGTAGCCTAGTGGTATATGTATCAGACCGTGGCATGCCTTGTCACGAGTTCGAGCCTAGTACCACTAAAGACCCGCCGAGTAGGGCAGCGATGCTCGTTAAATATGTCGAGAGCTGAAACGTCCTCCCGATGGTGTGGTAGTTAGGAGACGGGGTGCCAGCTCAGGTGTCGTCCACGTCACTTGACCATGGTTCAAAATTACGTGGTCCGTCTCCAAAAGCTTCGTGTAGCTGAACAGTGCAACGTTAATATTTAATCAATCAATCACACATTGAAATTGGTTATTCAAAAATTGGTATCTACCCAAAGTGCCGATTGGCTGCGATTTCAACAAATAATAAAATATTGTTTAGAATTGTCTCAAATTATTTCAAAATTGCTTCAGAAACTATCATCTATCGTAACATGTGCTGCCCCTACTATAGATTTTGACTCAGTAACTCAGTGTTACGTCACGGCCACATCCCTTGTTTTTGTAATTTTACTTATAAATAATATTAAACATAAAATTTTTTTAATTATTTATATAAATATGTATATATATATATATATATATATATATATATATATATATATATATATATATATATATATATATATATATTATATTACATATATTTTCGTTTTGTTAATGAAGTTTATTTCTTAAGTGTGATCACACACACAGCATATATATATATATATATATATATATATATATATATATATATATATATATATATATATATATATATATATATATATATATATATATATATATATATATTATATTACATATATTTTTCGTTTTGTTAATGAAGTTTATTTCTTAAGTGTGATCACACACACAGCATATATATATATATATATATATATATATATATATATATATATATGCTGTGTGTGTGTGATCACACTTAAGAAATAAACTTTATTTAGTAGGAAATTTTAAAAGCACATTTGAAAAGTAAAATGCATGAACTTCAGTAAGAGAATTCAGATATATTCATTCTTCATACATGTAATAAAAACAGTGTGAAAAAAATCACTTTTTAAACTTCATTACTGATTATTAGTCAAAACCTTTACGTTATCAAAATATCACATATTAATCCATATATATAGTTTACATAAATTTAATCAATTATTAGCAAGTGGTTTCAGAACATTATTAACACTGCCTATCACTAATCATTGGATAATCACTAAAGCGACACTTTTCTAAACAACTCTCTGACATAATACGCTGATAAATAAATAAGTAGCAAAAATTCTTTTTGGAATTGTCCCGACATAAATCCTATATTTTAGACTTTACTGCGGACTTCTATTTTTCAACGTCAGTTTCCGACTTTCAGATAGTGGCAGTACAAACAACTGAGGTGCCTCTAATGGTAAAAGAAAACACCTTACAACATAGATTCAATTTCCGGCTCTGCGAACGTTATTATCGAGCGTGCGATACCGGCATGAATTTACCGCAGGAATATTCTTTTTTTTAACCTTCACTTTTTTTTGTCGGTTTTCGTTATATTCATATTTTCTATGAATCTCATCCGAAGTTTTTCAATTAATTATTGGCATGTGCTGAAGATTGATGCGATGCATTTTGCGTCGTCGTAGAGAAGTCAAGGAATTTAATTACAAAGCATTTTGCAGCCTTAATACTAAATAAGTGTTGAATAACTTTCTTGCAGTTTGGGAAAGAAAAAAAATGTGAAAAACTTTGCTTGTGATTTATAATTTTTATTTGTGTTGTTTAATAATACTAAGCCTCCTCATTGGCATGTAAGAAAAATGTTCATCTCTTTGAAAACGTTTGTTAGAAAATGATAAATTTGCTTACTAATTGTATTGTTTATGCTTTGATTAAGAGTAACTTTATTGTATTATTATGCTATTTAAAATCAAGCCTATTTATTTTTTAATTATTTATTTGATAAAGTTAGGCATACAGCAAACTAGATATTGATATACTAATCAGGAACAACATAGGTCATAAGATACATTTCCTTACATAATAGTACGACTAAGTAATACAAGTGAATAGTTTGTTGTTGTTGTTGTTACTTTCTTCGATAATGCGAATTAAATGTAAACAAACACTAAAAAAGTGAACTTTTTATAGTGTTCAAAAAGACTAAAAATTACTCTTAATTGTGTGGATACTTATTTCAATACTCAATATCATATTCCTGAGAATGAGATAAATGCTCTACAGTAGCGCACACAAAAATTTTTCAAGAAAGGGGGGCAGGGTCGAAAGTCCACCATTTTGGCATCATGCTCCAATACGCCACCCAACATATTCTTTTGATTTTGCCGATTTGGGGGAAACAAAAAAACAATACAAAATTAATTATTGAATAAATAATTATCTTTAATTAATAAAATTAATTATTAATAAAAAAATACATAATTAAATTTTACGTAATATATACATAATCGAAAAAAAATCAAGGGCTATGGGGGTATCCGGACCCCTAGGACACCTGCCTTGTGTGCGCCCCTGATGCTCTATAACAGTGATCCGCAACCCCCGCCCCGGTCCGTGGATCAAATGGTGTCGGGCAGCCTAAAGAACATTGAACTATTGCCATTTCATTTAAAGTGGTGCATTTCTCTCGGATTTTTGCGCAACTTTTTCCAGAAATCACTTTATATTCCACGTTATATCACTTTTATTCATTTTTAATGTAACTATATTTTATTCTGAAGGCATATTTAAATGTAAATAAATTAAAATTGATAAATCGAAACAATCTAAAATATAAACAATCAACGTGTCCCACCCTCAGTGAGCCGCGGTAAAATTATCAAAAGTTAACCGGTCTGCAGCTATAAAAAGAGATTGCGGAACACGGCTCTATAATACTCCCATAAACAACTTATAAACCGATAAATTTTACAAAGGCAGTTATTGAGCGAAATTATAACTTTTGTTTTAAACTTAAAGTATCATTGATCCCACACGTTAGTATAGGCTCAACAAAGCACATCCATTTGACTGGGTAGCCTCCATTAATTTATTTTTGAAATTATAATTATTGAATGAGAAATCAAATTCCTTCAGGCACCTTTACTGTTAGTAGTTGAGGCCGGAAGCGGCGAGATATTGGAATAACGTCAAATCTTCCTCTCATTTATTAAACGCAGCGAGCCTGTATCTGTTCTTCTATCGACGCATATAGAGTCCCCAATGGGAGTCACCCGCTTTAGTCCTCGTCCCTCAGCAGTCAATGCAAGTTGGCTATTTGCATAGAACATCCGGAGTCACGTAGGTATTAACAAGTCTGCGACTCCAATATCTCGCTAATAACGTCTATAGGTCGCTGAATCCCGTGAAACATTAAGCGCCTGCTTGCGATCAATAGAACGAGCAGATGTGGCCTATCCAGGTAAATCCTAATATCCGACCGGCCTCCACTGCGTCCGTCTGTCTTGCTGTTCTGTCAATGCTAATCATCCGGTCTCTTAGGTGATCATCTTTGTCTCCGGATACATATTTCCTGGGCCCAACAATAGGGACGCTCTTGTCGTGGAATTATGCATATGATCAGGGATCCTAATTTCCACTGCCCCGCCAAGCAAGTAGCAGCTGGAATTTTATAAACATTGGCCGCAGCGATTACTCCTTGAGCCATCTACCCCGCGTTAATCAAAATTCAAGCATATGCCGGCGCATTTGCATAGCTCTGGATCGCTTTAATATTGGGTCGTGAGAAGGTGTGTAAAATTGAGATTTCAAGACGAGCATTTTCTTTGTGTGTGGGATGGTATGTAAAGTAACTCTAACAGAAAGGTTTTCGGGATGGATTTTAAGTTCCGATTGTGAATCTCATTCCTATGCGTAAGAAGAGAGGTACCGGGTTTTGGAATAATAAATGTCTCAAGAAGTACTGAAAGAATGATAATTTATAAAGAAGTACATGAAAGGCAGGAAAACATTTCTAAGTAAATGGGTAATTCATATAAAAAAAGTATCTAATTTAGTGTGTTAATAATTTAGATTCAAATAAAAACATTTGAAACTCTGTATTTATAACTTATATGCACATTTTATTTATTACATAGTAATTTAAATAATTTAAATAAGTTATCCTACTACCCTGAAAACATGAATTTTGCCGAAAATTGATAAAAAATGTCTTATGGTTTTATTTTATAGCTTTATAGAAATACTAAATTTATTATTTTCCATTTACTAGAAGGAAACTACAAGTGCTTTTTTTAATAAAAGCAGATGCAACTACTTTAAGAAAAGTGTCATACATTAAAAGGCGTTTTACTCGGAATGTGTTTTTTTAAAGTGCTCAAACGAGGATAGCTATTGCTCAAAAAGTTTTGTAAATAAATAACTAAAAATTTTTAGTGTATATTCTGTATAATAGTTGAAGTGTTTTAACCTTCAGATGTATCAATCACTATTTTATTTCAAAATTTACAATTCCTTATGTGAATATAATTATTGTTTTTTAAGCAATTTCATATAATAACTAGGATAAAGTGCTCAAGTTTGTGTAAGTTTTAAAATATCTCTTATCCTTAAAATCATTTCAAAAATGAATAGCAAAGCAAACCATTAAAACAGAAAAATTAAAAATTTATTCACAAACTTTTTTTATAAAATGGACTCCGTTTGTGTAATTTTTTGTAAATTTTTACCAATTTTTTCCCATTTTAGCAATAATAATTTCTTTTTCTCTCGTTAATTTTAGCATATTTTTCTTAAAATGTGCTAAATAAATCTAAAATCCCCAAAAGATCTCCATACTCTCATTTCTTTTTTAAAAAAAGTGGTCGGATACCTTAAAAAATCAATATAAGCTTCGTTTTTTTCTAAATTTTTTATTTTCTACTGTTTCAGACTCGACGTGGTAATTTATTGTATTCGTTTATAATTAACTTGCAAAAGTGATCTAAAAAATATGTTGCTTGATATAAAAATAATATAGCCTTTGGAGTTTGGTCTTAAAAGTTATCATGAAATAGTATTTTATAGCACATTGATCCTTTTTCTTTTAGTAATTGTTTTCGTTCAATGGTGGAAATTTTGAGTCATAGATTGTGGCTGTTATTGGTTAGAAGAAGAATTTCGTTTAAAATTGCTTGGTTACACAAGAACGTGATTCACTTTATTCCGATTGATTGCTTTTATCTTAAACAGAAAGAATATAGATTGTCATAGCCCATGTCCCTAAGACAACTAGGTCTACTTTCGAAGAACTTCTGTGTGTATGTGCGATTCGATTTCCTCCAAATTCAATCCCAATCTAGAAACGTGTTGAGATGTTCAAGCATCACTACACCAAATTCTATCACCAATTTCTCATTTCCTTTAGGACCACAACAATTATTATAGAGTTCGTCTATTATTTCCGGTCTAATGATATTGTTTTTTCCCTCTGTTCTCTAAAAATATCGTCAATGGATATTAAGTTAATTCAAATAATTCAATATATTTTCATAAACACTCAAATTCCTCCCACATCATGTATAATTTTACAAGTATGAAAGTGGGGTGCTTGAATTTAACTAAAAATTAAATGTCTAAGACCTTGTTCATTTCTATTCTTTAACGTATGCAATTTAAAAAAATTAATATAAGTCTAATGTTGGTTAAATATAACATTAGAGCCTTTTCACAAAAAGAAGCTTCGAAATGAAAAGAAAGAAACATTTGTGTACAAAGCTTTTGAATATGCGTAAATTGAGCTTAAGAAATAGTCAATTTCATTATGCTCAAATCACAGGGAAATATCCCATTCATTGTTGTAAGATACTAAGCCAGGTTTTTATGTTATACAATTAAATGTAAATTATTTAATGATAAATAAAAGAAAAGAATAGAAATAGAAACTTACGACAAAATACAGAAGGAAAAAAGCCATTTCTTCATATATACATTTTATGACTGTAATTATATAAAAAAACATGTTTTTTGTATAGATGGTAAATTTTTGAAATAATTATGAGAAAAAGATATACCTTCTCTCTTTCGCTTCTAAGCATATACATTTGCATTTATAGTAGTTCATTAGCAGTTAATAGAAATTACACAGTTTGGATACAGATTAAAACCCACTTTTACTTTTTCACTTACAATAAAATTGGAAAAAGGATTTCAAACCAGGTATTTTGAGAAATGTGAAAGGCAATACCTTTATGTAACTTATTGTCGTCAAAAGAGCTCTAGACAAATATCCATGCATCAAAAGTTAGACTAACTCGGAAACTTTTTTAGCCTATTATTTTAGAAAATGAATACTATAAATAATCTATATAGATAATTTAGAGCAAAAAATATTTTTTTTTTTATTTAGTGCATTAATTTGCCAATAGATTATATTATGACTTATTTTGTGGCAACGGTAGTTGTGTGGTTATGATCATGAACTCGCGCGTGTGGCCTATTTTTTTCTGTAGGGTAATAGGCTCTTGTTCTCGTACCGCTAAAGACCCTCCGTGTGGAGGGGCTAATGCACGTTAAATTTGTTGAAATTGAAAGTTCTCATTCGGTAGGAAAGCCGTCACATAACAGTGGCTCAAAACTACTACCAGCATCACTAGTAGCCTTCATGTAGCTTCAAAATGCGACGTTAATAAACAATCAATTGTAGTTTTTTTTCTCTTGCCAGTTATTGAGAAACAGAATCTGAAGTTAAGTACCGCAATAAATTCTTTTTACACCAAAATCCTTTCAGAATGCAAGTTTAAAATAGACATTTTTGAATATTGATTGTAGTAGGAAAAAAAACCTGTGCAATTTATTTACTGCATTGAAAATGATTTAAGATTACCAGCCCTCGACAACAATTTTTCGCTCATAATTTAAAAAATGTCGATGAAGGTAAAAAAACATTTCTATTAATGATCATAAATATAACCACTAAAATCCCATAAAACAATCATACCTCTACTATTTTTTTACAGAATTAATGATTTTTATAGCATTCTGAGAACACTTCATATATCTCACTTTTTAAATTCGAATGGAATTCATTTATATTTCTTTATCATCAGTTTTTGGTGCTACATTAATGATGACCATTTAGCATATCGCTTACCCGATTCGTTATGAAGACGAGCGGTCTGATAGATGGAAAAACTGATATGTTAGATATTTTAAAGTGTATTGTACTGTGAGGTCAAAAGATTCTGGAGGAATTGTGACTCATAAAATTTAGCAAGAAGAATTTTCCAGTCTCCACACCAATTACAACTGTTTTGCAAGATTTCTATCTAGATCTTTCTGCCCAACGAATGAAGAACAGTAATATTCCTGGAATCATTTCAAATCATTATATTGCTACAGTTACAGGAGTACAGTTACTACATTGCGTAGTCATTTTCACACAATCAAAAACTAAGGCATTTTAGTAGGTCTCCTTACTGATGACATCTAGAAGTGTCCTTTTACTTTGAAAAGAAAGACAGTGAGCTAGATCAGCAAGCAATTGGTTTATGTATTCTTTATCAATAAGTTCAGGTTTACTTTGAATAGAGATTCAGATCGTTCTAATCAGGTGAGAGCTAGGTACCAGTCACCCCAACTCTAAAATTATTGAAAAATATAATTTATACGGGGTTGAATCGCATGATTTTAGGTGGGAAATCTCAAGGTCACACTAACCTACACAAGCTCCATTAAGTAATTCTGACCGTTTGGAAATACCCAGACAAGATTTTTATTTACATATGGCACACGATATGGTGGCACCTTTGATGCTGAATTCCTCATATTAGATTAACGGCATCATAGAGTTAGATCATCTCTATAAGATCAAAATGAAAGTAAATGAAATGAGCAACTCATTAGCCCGACTTTAATTTCGTGACGTGGCTTTGAGACAGTCTGGGAAAACCGTTGTCATAAGTTTTTCTCCGTAGTCGCTAAATGTGTTTAAAGAAGGGTTGTTGCATACATGAGCATTACTTTCCATTACCACTTAACTGACTGCATGTAAAGTCAGTTACACCCATATATCACAAATAACAAAAATATACAAACATATATCACAAAACCATTTTATTTTCTTTTACCAATAAGTGAACTCTTGGAACTTAGTGAACACTAGATGCTAAAATGATGTAAAATTCAATAAATAACTATTTAAAACTCAATTAAAGTTGCTTGCTTTTCTGTTCACTTGTTTCCAAATAAGTGGGAAACAGATTACTTGCATTTTCACTTTCGGAGGTCAGTGTATATACAGTAATATTCGGCGTATAACGTGCACCTATACTTTCAAGTTGCAATTTTTAATTTCTAGGTATATTCACCGTATAACACCCCCCCCTTTTTTTTTACGAAGAAACCTGGAATGTACGTGAGCAATGCTCGTATGTTTTGAAGTCATTTATTTGAGGTATTATTCCAAGCTTTAGAAAAAAAAAAACATTATATTTTTAGAACTACAAATCATCAAGTATGCCATTCGTTTAAAATCAAAAGTATTTCGAAAGAAGCAGAAGATTTTTTTCTATATGCTATATCTTATCTATCTTTTTTTATTTTTAAATCTATCATTTTTATACCCGGCGTATATAACGCGCACCCAAAAATTTAGGTCTTAATTTTTTTGTTAAAAGTGCGTGTTATACACCAAATTATACAGTATGTGTTTATATATCATCGAATCGGTATATATATATATATATATATATATATATATATATATAGTAAATAAATTAAAAAGATGACTGATAAATCCTAAAACATCTTAAGAACAAACCGAAAGAACCAAGAACATGGTACCATTACAAACCAATATATATATATGTTGTTGTTGTGGCTAATGCCACCTGTCTGACGTAGTCAGAACGAGGCCCACGAAATTCATCGTGGCATGGGCAAGAGGTACGCCTGTCGTTGGCCTTGAGCACCATACAGGTGACAGTGCGATTTAAGCTCAGAGAAACTTCCCCGAAGGGACGATAGATGGCGACACGACCTCTATCTCCACCTCCACACAATTTCTGCAAGTGAACTGAAGGGGAGGGAAATATTCTCCAGTTCCTGCGCTAGTGAAAAAGCCCACAAGACTACGGACCCACTGATTTAACGAGCACGTACTCCGTGTGCACTCGGAGGGTATTTGGTGACATCGAGCATCGAACCCAGGCCTTCCGGTCTGGAGTCCAATGCTCTAACCACTAAGCTACCCACGGTCCATATATATATATAAATACATGCATATATATATAAATACAAGCATATACTTATATATATATAAATATATATATTTTCTATTAAATATCTTATAAAATGTTGTGTGTCCTTGAATATACATTTCCATAACATTGGAATAATTTTCGTTGGTATTTATCTAAAGTTGACTTTAAATTGCAATGTGAGTATCATTTGTTTTTATATAATATACTCATAAAAGAGATGAAAAACATATATAACCTAACTCTTAAGGCATTCAAAAGTTCCTTTGAATTCTGGAAAATATGTTGGTCATGTAATTCGTTAACTGGAAAATAAAACTTGTTATTGATATTTAAAGATTTTATTTTTTCCAAGAGAATACCTTTTTAGAGATTCTTTAAGTATGTTTAAATTAATTAAATCAATGAGATTTGTTAGATTAGACATATACATAAATTTCTGATAACTTTTAAATTTTTAAATAAATACTTAAGTCCTTAAAAATTATTAAATTAACTTCTTAACTGAAGTTGATAGATTTAAAATTTCGAAAAACTCATTAGATGACTCAAAATATACTAGTAATTAAAAATACAACTTATTAACTTATAAATTTAAATCACATAAAAATACATAGTATTTCTGAATATGCGAGATTAGATGTAAGCTAAAAATACAAAAACAAATTCTCTTGTATCTAGTTTTTTATTGAAAATTTTGAAAAGTATTAAATCAATTATTATTTATTCCTAATTGACTTCAGAAAATTATTTTAACAAAACTTGTGAGTGGAACTTTTTGAAACAAATTCGCTAAATAAATTATTTCTAATACGTAAATCAAAATGTTTTAATTTTATGGATGTTATGAAAGGAGAACATTAGAATACATGAATTGTGCATCGCAAAATGAGAAAAACTTTGTTTCACCTGAGATTCAAAGTATGTCATACATTTTTAAAAGAGTATAGATATATTAATTTAAAGATATATTAATTTAAAGTAAAACTACATGAAATTTTCCATTCAGTAATCAACATTATACATTGCAAATTTATTTCAAGTTATAAGTTAATTACAAAATATACTTTACTGAGTTCATTTGGAATTTTTTAAAAAAATTATGGGAGTATACAAAGTTAGCGAATTATTATACAAAATTTTTCTCAAACAATAAAAGTTCAATTTTTTAAATGAAAATTGTATTGCATGAATGTAAGTTACGATTTTCGATAATATATTAAAAACATTAATTATTATCAATATCTACATTCCATAATCTTCTAAATGAAAATTATTCAATGGAAATAGATTTCATTTAAATAGGAATAATAAACCTAAAATTCTTACTATTTTTCAATGTATTCTAAAAATATGTACTAATGTATTCAGTGGTATAAAACTTTCGGAATGTAAGTTACCTATATATATGGATATATAAATTTATCTGGTCCATTAGATCTTACATAAGAAAGGGAACTGCATAAATATTTTGCTCTTTTGAAGAAAGAAAGTATTTAATTCACTGAAATTTTAGAGTACTAAAAAGCAGTCCCATTACAAATTTGCTCTTTACTGCCCATAGTAGGGATTAGCAACGCCTTTTATGCACGATAGCTTCTTTCAAGCATTTACTTAATTGCAACTTTTTCCATTCTTCCGGCAAAATCTTTTCAGGAATCGGATCTTTGATTGAGACTCCTTGGTCGATTAAAATATATCTGCGAAAGCAAAAATGAAAGGTACATTTCTTCCAGTAGAAAAAAAAACTTTTTTTCTCTCTCTTCCATCATTTTTCCGTTACGTTCCTTTGCGTGTACGATACAATCAGAAGAAGGAAATAATGGAAAACATTAGTCAGACTGAAAAAAGTCGAATCTTTTAGATGTATTTTTTCCCTTTCTTCGTTTTTTCACTATGTTACCTAATATAAGTTCATACGCATTTTAAAAGGTGTAGCCCAAAACCGAATAATGAAATTTTCTATATATGGTAATTGTTTGACGTTCCCACAGAGTCGGGAACGGTTGCAAAAGGGGGGGAGCAGCAAAAATAAATGCAATGTAAAGAGATGAGACTTCCACTCTTTCAGGTGGAAGGGGAGGTAATAGTTTGTATTTAAAGCGAAGTTAATCTCTACTAAGCGCGCACAAAAAAACCATTACGCATTAAAACAAAAAGATTCTTGTTGCCTCTAAAAAGGCAAGCACAACTGAAATTGTGCTACGGCGGATTCGAAATAATAATAAAAAAAAACATGAGCAGGAAGGAGTAGGGGGTTTGGGTGATTCTTCTTTCTTTATTGATGCTCTTTTTTGAGATTTTTCCTTTCATTTTTTTCTTAGCCTAAAATGTTCTCTTTGGGCTGTAGAAATTGTTCGTTTGCGTGTCGAATTTGGATGAGAAGTTTTCTGTTAAATTAATAAATGCCCCATGAAAACATGCTAGAGAGAGCATCTTTAAAAAATCCAGATGATTTTCCGTGAAAAGGAACTTGAGTTTTTAAAAAAAAACACAGTCAGAAGATCCGAAAGCCGATACTTATGCTTCTGAAAAATCATTCTCTTGAAACATCTTAATTATCTACATACGCGTTATATTATTTGAATTAACGTAATAATAGGTCATATTGTGTAAATTGAACAAAAAGATCAAGCTCGGGTCATGTATCTTAATTTATTTAACTCTTAAATGCTTGAAATTTTATTTTCAATAAATAAAATTTGAAATCTACATGGAAATATGTGTAGTTAATGTAAAAAATATGTAAAAAAAGCACATTAGGTTTTGTAAAAAAATTTCAAACATATTTCTGTACTGCTAAATTTTCCTTACATTAATTTATCAGAATACGCAAAATATAAAAAAACATATACGTTTTCGTACTCTTATCTTGTTTCTATCCGAAAAAAAAATATTTTTGTTATGTTTTTATTGCTTATTTTAAATAAGTAATCGTAATTTGTAACACCGACCGAAATGAAATTGTACTCAGATACTGCGTCAACATAGAAAATTATCACAGATAAATTAATAAATTGTCAAAGATTCTAGATGCATTTGGAAATGATAAAATGCTTTCGATAAAATCCAAATAATACAACACTTTTGATAAGAGGTTGCTGTATAAAGAGATATATAAGGTTTTAAACATACGATACAGATCTACACGGCTGCACATTTAAGGGTTAAACACAGAAACATTACTATGTTACGATTCTTAATTTAGAAAACGTCACTCGATTATGGGAAATACAGCATTAGTACTAGTTCAATTTCTCGAAAGTAACAGAGGAAAATAAAATTTGAATTTGAGATACATTTTAATAACTTAAATTAAGAGTTTCAAATTTATATTCTCACTCTTCTAGGTCAAGTTAAGATTCCTGTTATTTGTTTTTCTTTTTAATAAAGTAACATGTATTATGGGTGTTTCTCGCTTTTACATTAAAATATCTTTTTGACACGTTGACTGCCCCGGTGCTTTTCAGAATTCCGGTATAAAATTTACTATACTGTGTGTGTGTGATGGTACAGATATTTCAAAAAAATATTTAAACAGATATACAACGAATTTTATTGCAGTGGCACAAATATAGAAAATAAACTACTAAGTGGTTCGTAGTTGGCATTTCTTGCCAAAACGCTAGCTGCGCGTTATCACGCAGTTTAGCAGCCAACGTGTTAAGTTAAGCCTCTTGTGATACAATCAACATATATATATATATACAAGGCGATTCATAAAGAAGAAAACACTTTTCAGATAATGTAAAACAGTAATAGTCAAAGACAGGTCCAACTCAGCGAACCATAAAGTAGATGAATTTGCGTAAACAATAGTGGGCGTGTCATGGGACTGATCAGTCAAATGGCGATGTCTTCAGTGGAACAGGTTTTTTTGTGTTCTTGTGTGAATTTAGCAAATTGAATTTACAATAGCATCTTTGATCATGATTCAGAAAAGACCCTTCGACTAAAAAATCTATCTAACAATGGAATGAAAAATTTAAAACTGCGAGTTGTTTATGCAAACGTAAAAGTCCTGGACTATAAGGTCGAATAGCGTATCACAACCGCTATTGATGAACTTGGTACCTTAAGGTATCCGACTGCTTGTGACAACTTTCTTTTTAAAAAAAATGGAGATAGGGAGATTTTTTGTGGTTTTTGAGATTTATTTAGTACATTTTAAGAAAAAGGCTAAAGTTAAGAAGAGAAAAATAAATTACTAACACTAAAATGTGAAAAAACGAGTAAACATTTGTGAAAAAATTACATAAACGTGGCCCATACTTTGTACAAAAAAATTTAGGAACAAATTCTCACTTTTTCAATTTTAATGTGTTACTTTGCCATTCATTTTTTAAATGACCCCTTCAAGATAAGATATATTTTAATTTTTACAAAAACTAGAGCATGTTATCTGAGTTATTATATAAAATTTCTCAAAAATATAGTGATTATATTCACATAAAAAACTGTAAATTTTGTAGTAAAACAGTGATTGATAAATCTGAAGGTTAAAACACTTCTACTGTTATACAGGACATGCAAAAAAATTTCAGTAAATTATTTTTAAATTTTTTGAGCAATCGCTGTCCCCGTTTGAGCTTTTCGAAAAAAACACATTTCAAGTAGAACGCATTGTAAAGTTTGACATTTTATGTAAAGTTATGGGTTCTGCAGCAACTAAAACATTTATATTTTTGCTTTAGTGAATGGAAAATAAAAAACTTGGTATTTTTTATAAAGCTAATAAGATGGCCTATAATATAAAATTTGTCAGTTTTCTTATAAAATCATGATTTTAAGGTAAATGGATACCTTAACACACGTTTCGGCGAAAAGGGATTACCGGCTCAATGTGGGTCGTGTGACTAAGGTTTCACACATTGAATATCTCTGATGATCTCTAACAAAACTTGTAATAGTCCCATACAATTATATATGCTACAGGGGTTGCATTCAATATCTTCCATTGGTCTTTACTTATAGTGTACCGAAACTGTATACTTCTTTATTAATCACACTGTATAATTTTTAAGAAAATATGAATGAAACGTTTTATTGAAAAATGTGAGGAATGAATGGAAATGTGAATGACAAATGTGAACAATAATTATGTATGTAAATCTTTGATATTCTTTAAATTGCTTTAACATTAAGGTATCCGACTACTTTCGGAACCGTGATGTTAAAAAAAGCGCATAAATGGATAATTTTCATGATATTTAGTGGCACTTAGATTAGAATACATGTATAATATTATTCTAAGGACATTTTGACAAAAACATTTATTTAAATACAATATTTTGGTAAAAAACTAACTTAGAATAACCTTTTTTTAAAATGTTCTCCTTCTATAAAAAATGCTTCTAAAATAATAATATTTTGGTTATATAAAGTAAAGACTCCTCCAGAGAGTCTGAACTATTTTTTTTTAAATTCACATTATTTTCAGAGTTACAACCATTTGAAATAATTATCGGTTTTTTTCTTAAAATTTCTCCCCTCTGTTGTCATAAAACATGCATAAGTCCTTTTCTAAGTTATATATTTCAAAAATTCTACTTGAGGCTCTGTACAGAGGTCTGAGATATATACAGGCAAAATATTATTATAATAAAGAGTGTTTTTTTTTCAGGTATAGAAGTTTTAAGTTGGCATTACTTTCCAAGATGGCGAGCGATTTAACAGCTGTCAAGTGATTTATTTCCAGTTTGGTTTGGCAATTTATCAAAACGATCATCAAGCAAGGCGTAGATTCGTCGAATGGGCCCAAAACGAGATTGCCGTTGTTCCCGACTTTCATAAGCGAATTTTGTTTAGCGATGAAGCGCACTTCTGGTTGAATGGCTACGTGAACAAACAAAATTGCCGCATTTGGAGTAAAGCTAATCCACAAGTGTATGTCGAAACACCGTTACATCCAGAAAAACTGACTGTTTGGTGTGCTTTATGGAATGGCGGACCACTTCTTCAAAAACGATGAAGGCCACAACGTTACAGTCAATGGTGATCGGTATAGAGCCATGATTACTAACTTTTTCATTCCTGAATTGAAGAATCAGGATGTCCAGGAGCTGTGGTTCCAACAAGACGGCGCAACATGTCACACAGCTCGTGCCACAATCGATTTATTGAAAGACACGTTTGGTGACAGCCTAATTTCACGTTTTGACCTGTGAATTGGCCTCCAAGATCTTTTGATTTAACAGCGCTAGACTATTTTCTGTGGGGCTATGTAAAGTCATTGGTATATGCGGATAATCCATAAACGCTTGACCATTTGGAAGACAATATTCGCCGTGTTATTGCCGATATACGGCCACAAATGTTGGAAAAAAGTCATCGAAATTTGACGTCCAGATTGGACTACATCCGAGACAGCCGTGGCAGTCATATGCCAGAAATCATATTTAAAATGTAATGCCACAAGATTATCTTTCTAATAAAAAAATTCATGTCAATCGAATAATACATCGTTGTTTTATTGCAATTTAAAGTTTTATACCTCTAAAAAAACACCCTTTAGAAGCATTTTTCAAAAAAGGAGAATATTTTGGAAAATTGGACATTCTATGTTTATTTTTTGTCAAAATATTGTAGATAAATAATTTTTTTATTGTGATAATATTCTTAAAACAATCTTATATCCTTTTTTCTAATCTAAATGACACTAAATATCATAAATATTATCCATTTATACGTTTTTTTTAAAATCACGGTTCCAAACGTAGTCGGATACCTTAACAAAAACATAACAGAAACCACAGTAATAAAAGTTCTTCCATTAATTTATTAATTAAATTCTAACTTTAAAAAGAATTACTCTCTAATGGTAAAATTTAAGTTTTGATATCATGTATAAAAATAATTAATTAAAGCACGTATATTATATGTATATGTATCCATGAATGTATGCATAGATGCACAACTCCATTAAGTATTTCTCATTTCGCAGTTGTTCTTTCATGCATGATATATTTATTTTCTGATAGTTCGTTTAACGCTACCTAAACACGTAAGTGACAGAATAGTCGTTATTAAACTCATAATTATACCCTTCATTCTCATTGTCTCCTTGAAAATAAAAATTCGTTACAAAAACGAAAACTACAGGGACATCTAATTCTAAATCTACAACTACTTAGCTGCACAATTAACGTTTCTGCGTACCTTAAACGAACCAATCAGTTTCGAGTTTTACACGCAGATGAAGTTCATTTGCTCGAAATTGACTTCGGTGAGCATTGGATTGGAGAACAGCATACAAGAGCTTAGATTCCCGTTTGTCAAAATGTTTGTTTGTGCATTGAACCCAGGGAGGCTAATTTCAAGTGCAGAGAGACGACAGTGGGGAAAAATTTCCGTCACTTCGTTTTTTAAGCTTGGCTGGCCACGATGCTGTAACTTTATTTGTAAGCGAAGCATCGGATGTAATTGAAGCGGAAGAAGATATATATTCAAATAGCGGAATGAAGAGTCTAATCATAATCATCAGTTTTTGAATTCGTCCAGATTTGTAACAATGTCTGAGTTAGAGAGGAACTTAATTTTCCTATTAAAATTTTTTTTAATAATCTAGAGACGCAATATATATATATATATTTTTAAAAAAAATTAACAGCAGCTTTTTTTTTCTTTTTGTTATTTCCCAAATAAAGTTCTAAAATTTTAAGCGGCATCCGTATTTTCAGTTTGTTTTTAAAAATTATACATGTTGAAGAAGAGTTTATATAACACAATTAAAATTATATTATTAATGATGCTAATGTATTATTTAGATGATGAAACAATTTTTTTTTTATTTTTATTAGTGTCTTGAAACCTAAATATTACGATGTGAGGTTAAGACACATGTACTGGATTTTTTTCTAAATTGTGCCTTTCTCTAACACAATAATTTAAAGCTATTTTTTGAAGTACAAAAGCATACGAAACCAATTATTTTAAGGACATTTTTTTTATCAGATCACATTGTATTCACCTAATTAAAATATACATCATGTTTATTCAATTTCCATGTATCAACAAATTACTTCTTTATGATTACTAATTGGAAAAAATTTCTTTAAAAAAATCTACATGCATCTTTGGAATGTTTGAAATACAAAAGAAGAAAAACGGATATTAAATGTATAGAACTCAGTTGTTTGTACATGTATTCTAGCATTTAATTTTAAACTAATGATAGATATAAAAAAAATTTAAATCTTTGTATCATATCTAAATATATATATATATATATATAGGCATATTGATTTGCTACGTTTGTGTGTGCTCAGTTAAAGTTATTTTAAAACCATAACTTAAATGAATTATAGATTTGTTGTTGTCGTGCGTTTATTACTGGGTACATACGAAAAACGTAGGATAGATGAAAAGAAACACATAACACAATCACAGAAGAATACAGATTTTATTGCAAACGATGATCTCAGCAAAGAACAGGACAGGTACGCTCCTTTCCTTTCGAGACAGGAATCCATTTCCGGCAAAAGTTCGATTTCTTTTCCCGAAGATACATCCATGCCTTACTCGGGACTCGTACCTGAACCCCCTCGATTACAATTCGAGTGTCATAATCACCATTCTGAGTGTAATGATAGATTTAGTTTCTTAATTGAAAAAAAAATGTGTTTTACTAAAATCAGTGCTAATACTTTTTATGCAACATAATGGTTCAAAAAATAAATATTACTCTTATATTGTGTTCTGTGCTAGATAGATAGAAACAGCATGTAAGGAATTTAATTAGCAATTTTAAAGAATTTTAACTGTGGCGTAAAATGTATATCTAATAGTATATTACTATAAATATTTCTTAATACGTTTGCTGGTTATAGGAGTGAATAGTATTAGGAATGCAAAGTAAAAATAATTGCGTAAAGAATTTTAATCTGATGCATTTGACAATATTTTTATTTTATTATTTTTAACTGAATGATTCGTAATTTTAGAACAGCTTTCAACATTTTTAAAATGTTTTAATCTTCCATTTGAAAAAGGGGAGTTGTTTCGTCAAATCCATAGTATAACTCATTTGATAAATGAAGTGTGCCACGTTTTTTGTTTATTGTTTTCTGACAACCGCCTATAAATACTTTATTTAAATTATAATTAGTATTGTTTTTAACTTAGTATATAGTTCAACGTAAATCATGTTTAAAGAAGGTTATACATAACTATTTTCATATAATTACAACAGAAAATGTTTTAGTTATAGCAAAATATAAAAAAAAAGTGTTTAAAAATTACCATTCCGTTCTAAATAAATAATTAGATAAAAATAACCAAAATAAATAATGTAAAGGATATTTTTATCTCTATTTAAACTCTACACACAGCTGATTCTAGACACACACGGTTAAAGACCGGCGCCTTATTTATCCCTTTACCTGTACCGAAACTCTTCAAACTTTGCTGGTGTTAAATGGACAAAATAATGCGCTACTTATTTCAGGTGTCCTTGTATCTTATTCTGTATAACACCTTGACTACATTCCCGCAAAGTTTTCTCTCCATCATTCTCGCAAAGATGATGAATGCTGGATCGATTCAACCAGTATTTGACTTGCGTCATTAGGTCACCATGAAACCACGGCATCGGTTGTCGCTACGGGGAGGGGAGGGGAGCAGGGAAGACCTTAATGTCCTGACACTCACTGCCTTCGAGTCCGTCATCACACCTCGTTACAAAAGCCTTCCTGCTTCGAAAATCGGTACTAGACCCACCATCCCTAAGCGTTAAAAATAGTGGAAGGCAATCTATTTCGAAAAGGGCTGGAGGAAGTTTCTTTTTTAAATGGGTTTGGGGATATGGGTTGTTAATTTGGAAATGCACATAAACAAAAGCGATCGGGAAAAGTACAGCCAAATTCAGAATGTTGCAATTTGGTTTCAGCTAGAGGTATATTCGGAGAATAATTATTCAGAAATCCGAATTGATTTCTGTAAATAGAAATGGTTATTTTCTTCCCTCCAATAAGTTTAGAACTAAGTTCCCCCTTTTCGTGTGGTCTGCGGAATAAGTGAATAAGATATTATTCCTTGAAAAATGGATAAAATTTGCACACGGAAATCTGAGTTTGAAGGGATATCAGAAAAGTTGTTTTAAGGAATAATTGATTTAACTTCAGATATAGATGGAGCGTAGTATATATATAAAATAATAAACTAATCAACAATTAACCAATTTCAGATCCTTTCCTTCACGAAACTTTAAGTTTTGTAAGAATTAGAGTATCAGGGATCATAGCACACAGACTGCAATGCATGTATGAATTTGCAATTTATTTTAAATTTTAAAGTTTGGTCTGATATATGTAAATTTTCTCTCAAAATACAAATTAGAACTGTGAAAAGTGTTATTTATTTTATTAAACAAAAATTAAAAATTTACGTTTAGTATTCTCTGTTTGTCAAGTTCTAAAATATTTTGTTTAAAAGTTAAGCATACCACAGTATTGCAAAATATGATGGATGATATCTACATCATCTATTGATTCGTATATAACTAATAATTTTTGTTGAGGTTTTTGTATACTTATTCAGTTACTCTATAGGTTGTTGTTTTGAAAAACTGTTTCAATTATTGCAAATTAAAGATACTATCATACCCGACAATCAAAACAAATTTAAACGTAAGAGCATAAATTGAATTGAATTTGATTTTTTTTTCAACATTTTTGGTTGTTTCTCGTAAAAATTCAAAGTCAGTTGGGTTAGAAATATAAAAATAAAACTTAAAAACCTGCAAGTGTCTTTGAAATAATGAGATTTAAAAATTCTTTTGCTATCGTTTTATTTGGAGATATAGTTCAAGGAAATTTTGAAGTAAAAAAATGATCTTGTATTTGAATCCAATCCCACAAAAGGAATAAATACTTTTACAACTTAACTCTCATTACTATTTAATATTCTTACATTTATTTTACTTTAAATATTACATTCATTTCTATTCAAATAAAACTTATAGTCATTCTTAGTAAATAACTGTTCTTGTGTTCCAATTTAGAGTTAACCAACTAGAAGTAAATTAGTATTTAATGCCAAATGTGAAACTTGTCAAATAAAATATTGAAACTTAATACTTTATTTCATATTCAATTTTCAATTTACCTATTCGAGGACATGCGAACATTTTAAATAATAGTATCCTTATTTTTAATATAAAAAAATATAATTAAAACTTATATATAACTTAAAACGCGTATCTTTAAGTCACAAAATATATATACTCACAGTATAAATACAATCAGAATGTGAACTTGATTTAATTTAAGGAAGTATTAGATTTAGTTTCTTAAAGTATGTCATGGATATTTACTCTTTATTAGCAGTTCATTTATATTTTGCCCATCACTGCACTTGAATGTATGGAAACTGCAACACTGCAGTACATCTCTCTCAAAATAGAAAAGTTTTTCGTGATATTGTAATAAATTTATTACGTACTATCGTAAAAATCTTAATATTCAAGGTAACTTGCCAAATTGGCAACCCTGATTTCGCATGTGTCGTACGCGTTGAATTGGCAACGATGTGCTACGTTTGATAAAGAGTGCTTTTTTCCAGGTATAGAAGTTTAAGTTGGCATTACTTTCCAAGATGGCGACAGATTTAACAGCTGTCAAGTGATTTATTCTCAGTTTGGTTTGGCAATTCATCAAAACGATCATCAAGCAAGGCGTAGATTCGTCGAATGGGCCCAAAACGAGATTGCCGTTGTTCCCGATTTTCATAAGCGAATTTTGTTTAGCGATGAAGCGCACTTCAGGTTGAATGGCTACGTCAACAAACAAAACTGCCGCATTTGGAGTGAAGCTAATCCACAAGTGTATGTCGAAACACCGTTACATCCAGAAAACTGACTGTTTGGTGCGCTTTATGGGCTGGTGGAATCATTGGTCCGTACTTCTTCAAAACGATGAAGGCCACAACGTTACAGTCAATGGTGATCGGTATAGAGCCATGATTACTAACTTTTTCATTCCTGAATTGAACAATCATGATATCCAGGAGCTTTGGTTCCAACAAGACGGCGCAACATGTCACACAGCTCGTGCCACAATCGGTTTATTGAAATACACGTTTGGTGACCACCTAATTTTACGTTTTGGATCTGTGAATTGGCCTGCAAGATCTTGTGATTTAACACCGCTAGACTATTTTCTGTGGGGCTATGTAAAGTCATTGGTCTATGCGGAAAAGCCACAAACCCTTGACCATTTGGAAGACAACATTCGCCGTGTTATTGCCGATATACGGCCACAAATGTTGGAAAAAGTCTTCGAAAATTGGACGTCCAGATTGGACTACATCCGAGCCAGCCGTGGCAGTCATATGCCAGAAATCATATTTAAAATGTAATGCCACAAGATTATCTTTCGAATAAAAAAAATCCATGTCAATCGAATAATACATCGTTGTTTTATTGAAATTTAAAGTTCTATACCTCTAAAAAATACACCCTTTATAATGTCGCCAATATGGTTGCAATAATACATTATTGCAAGCTCTTGCAAAAAAGGAAGCATTATTGCCTGGACAGGAATCGTTTTGTGGGAAGAAAGGCATCGTCTTATAGGAAGACTTATTAACAATCAACGTAACTAAATACTAAACTTTCCAGGAAGCTTCAAGTGCTGCAGGTTTATCAAAATCCAAGGATTTCATCAATAGAGTGATGGACGAAGATGAATTTAAGTCAGTTGCTCCCAAAGTGGTTTATATAGACCCCCAGGGGTCTATAACGACGTCAATGAAAAAATAATTTAGGGGTCCCTGAGGTCTATGATAATGACTCTCATTAAAGCAGATTGTGACTTCTCTCAATTGTAATAGAAAATTTAGTCAAGTGGAAACTAGATTTTAAGTATTTAACTGATTTATTTACTTAATTTAATGTTAATGTGTAGGTACAATGTGACAACATACATTTTATTAAAACAAGGACTATTTCAGGGTTTCTCTCCAGAATTAGGCTAAAGAAAAATAATATTGGAGGTTGCGAATTTTCTCGATTTCTCACAGGCAATCTGCCAGGACATTTTAATCTACGTTCAACATTTAAATGCCCTTTATTCAGATTTTGAAATTAAGTTTGAGAATGCTTTGATTATAATAATACCACAGTGGGTAATGGATCCATATGGTCACATTGAAAAAAAAGTTATATTACAATAGAACTGGTCGGAATAGACACTAACGGAGACCTTAAAGTAAGGCCTAGAATCGAATGTCAGCAATTTTGACTTTAAAAGACACATGTTATTTGTTCCGAATAATGGAATATCGTGAGAAAGTTTTTAATTGCCTTTCCTCGTGAGAAGGACTTTTAGCACGGTACCGGATTCATTTCTCCCATTGAAAGTATTGTTTGTTGATCAGTTATTATATGTATTAATTAAATTTTAGTTTGATTAATTAACATGCGTTTCTTAAGTTTTAAATACTGTATTTCACAACAATTAGAAATTTAGTTCTCTTAAAGTAAGTAGTAGTACCAGCTATGAAAAAGACATTTAAATTGATAAATTTCAAAAATTCATTATTAAGTAAGGTGGGGTCTACCAAAAACCCAAAAACATGGTAAGGTATCTATGAGACATAAAAGTTTGGGAACCTCAGATTTAAGCGAAGATGAGCGAAAAGTATGAAGTATGCGAAAAAAAGAACAACTAAATAGAAGTACAGTTTTATAATTTGAGCAATGAGTATGAACAGTCGCATAATTTTTACAATGGGGGGGGGTCCACCGTCAGATGGACAGGAGTACCCCCCTTCCCTCCTAGTTTCTATAAACAAATTTTCTTTACGGTTCAGTTACCGATTAATTCCGTTCGTTTGTTTTTTTTTTAATTTATGTTCGTTACGCTATAATATATTTCTTTATTCACTGAAATAAGACTATTACTAATCCCCAACCTTACAAAACTTGAAAATGTTTTAAACGAAAGAAAGAAAATCTTTTAACTCTCGCTCAATTTTATTTGTGTATTTAATTCGTATTTGTAATTTTAAACCAAAAGTAAAAGTATATTGTAGGCTTGAATCCAGATGTCACTTTACTGGTCCAAATAAAATGTTCTCTTTCCAGTTGCAAACCGAAGCTGAAGTAGAGTTCGGTATAAACTCTTAGCAAGTGTATAATAAGGTTTAAAGGTCTTCGAAGTCGATAAGAAATACTATAACAGATATTTTAAAGATCGAATCTGTAACAGATGCTGTTTGATTTGTTGTAAGGTGTATCTTTGAAGATAAGTGGAAATAACTAACTGCCGTCGCTGACACCTGATATCTGATCTCAGTGTCAAGATACAAAAACTACCACGAATTCAGCTCTTCACTTTTATCTGATACAGATTCGATCCGAAAACTGCGGTTACATTAGATATATATTTTATTCCTGCGGTTTCTTAGATACTGATTTACACTATGCACTGTAAAGATATTTCTAACATCACAGACATTTTGATGTTTTTTTCAATACATTTGATTACTTTGTCGACATTTTTAAAATGTTTCTTCATACTTTTACAAATATAACATTTAGTTCAATAATTCGATTAAATAAGGAGCAATAATTGTTTTTTCTAAATTATTTTTGGGTGTGTTTGAATTTCTTTAACTGGTGAGCTTTAATAAAAATAATTATATATATATATATATATATATATATATATATATATATATATATATATATATATATATATATATACATGTTTTATTTCATTTTAAAACACTGTAAGGGACTGTTTATTAAACATTAATCCTAAATAAATCTTTTTTTTTACAGATGTTAGTAATATGTTGTTTTCTAAGAAATGTTTCTAATTTGTGGAAAAGTATTTAAGCAAAATATATAATTCAAAATTGGATGAAAATGCATCTCCTTAAAAAAATTATTTGAATGATGAAAAGAGGAGCCTTCAATTACACATTTTCTAAGTATTATAGAAAAACAGTTTGAAATTATTTGAAGGGGACACGACAAGATTACTTTGACAAAAATTGGTCAACGAACCAAATCAAATGTTTCAACCTAAATTACTTCTATATAATTATATATTTTATATAATACCCAAAATTTGAAGCTCAAAGTTAAAAAAAACAAAGTTACGATAACGGAGTTTGTATTTCTTCACATCCCAATATCAAATAAAAACTTTAACTTGAGGTATCTCAGAAAGAAAAAAAAAGTTTTTCTTCGCTTCATTTTTTTTCTATTGCGCCAAATGCTTTGAATTTTTTCTAACTATTGCAATTAATATATGTTACAAATTTGGGATGGGTTTTTTTAATCAAAATATCACTTGTTATTTAAAAAAAATAGATGAATTTAGAATTTATACATTTTTTAAGAAATTTTCAATAGATATCAGAAAAAAGTATTTTACCATTTCCAAGTATGTTATCACAAAACCCCAACCTACGTTTGTTATCCATAAGTTGATGTACTTGTAAATTAAATTCCACGTGTGTGTGTGTCTATTATGTGAATTATTGTATGGATCCCTTGATACATTTTAAAATCTTTCGTTTAAAAACTAAATGGTTAACTCTTTTGTAATATTTCTTTGAGCACAAAAACCTTTTTTAATCATACATATATAGAGAGGACAACGAAAGATTTGTGAAAACCCTTAAATCAAAGATTTTTTATAATGTGTATCCTGTCCCTTTTAACCATTCAAAAAATGGTGAATTTTTAGTCAATCGATTGTCACAACATTACATTTGATGTTTCAAGAATAAACAAAGTTGCTGAAAAATCTAATCTGACAAACATTAGTATTCAGTATTTGTTTATTATTTTAAATTACTTTTTAGCGGGAATTATTTTGCTAAATCATTTTCAAAGAAAATATGCCATTTAACGAGATATATATAACTCCATCATATTTTATCATCTACTCTAATTTCGAAACGATAATAATAATAATAATAATAATAATAATATATATATATATATATATATATATATATATATATATATATATATATATATATATATATATAATAATAACTATTACTCGAATTTTATTCTTCTTATCCTAATCCTAGTAGAGGATTGGAGATGGCATCCTAATAGAAGGAATATCTTTCCTACTTACCATGTGAAACGCGCTAGGATCCTTTACTACGCAGAGATTGAAACGCACTACCTATGATGTATGCTGCTCTATCAGGACGCATGGCTAAACTGGTTCAGAAATCCTGCATTAATCAAGTCAGGAGTATTAAAGTTTGACTGGCAAAACGGACGTATTCAATATTTAATGAGTCTGTCACTAAATATTAATCAGGTCTAAATGATGGTGGATCAGCTCTATGTGTGGAACACCTGAAGGGTACTTGTTGACGTCATAAATATATTAAGCGGTTATCCATGTCTGAGATCATCAACAAGGGGGAAACGGGGCTTGATGCAAATTAAACTATATCGTGATTTAGCATTTATACTACTTCATGACAAATTATTTTTGCATGTACATCTGGATATTATCTATCATATATCGCATGTTTACGATGGGAAATGGATGCTTCTGCAAAATGAATGAAATGGAATGTAAACGTTTGAATTTTCATCGTTTCAACAAAGCCTGTTTACATGAATTCTTACACAAATTGGATGTACGAGGTAGATTTGCCTTATGGAAATCTCACACTATATTTGATGTTCTAAAATGATTAAATTATGATTTATCATATCAAGTTATGTAAAGAATAGTTGATCATTAAAGGAAATGCGACTTTTTTATAAGAAAACTTTTATTTTTAATCTTATGAATTGTATAACGAACAGAAAATATGTATCAATAAGTTTATTCCTAGTTCGGTTATATTTAATTTGTAGTTTCTTTAACGTACGACGATTATTTATTATTTCCTGAAAATATCTTAATGTTAGTAAGAGCACAAAAACGTAGATAAAACTTTTCCTTGCATGAAAAAAATTATTGTAATTCTATATGGAAATGACTAAAACACATGATAAAAAATTCTAAAGTTCTTCAGATAATAAGATTTTTTAATCATTTACCATTTTATTAGCTTACTGTAATAAAAAATGTATGCAAATGATAAGAAAATAATTTTGATAAATATATTTTAATAATGATGGCACAATGATACATAGAATATCAGTTTCCGAATTGATGTTGATTAAAAAACATCAATTCGGAAACTGATATTCTACATCATTGATAGATTATTTTTAGTATTTTTAAACAAAATGAAAAGAAAACAAGAAAAAGTATTTTCTAAAAAGAGTTTGCTTATGCTATTAATTAATTTTTGGCATTTTCAAAAATTACATGCAAGATTCTTTTTACATAGTTAAAACTAAAAAGTCTGGCATAATTTGTTCACATCATATCAAAAATAATTTTACACTACATTATTAATTTCTTTTATTCCATTATATATGCATATAATTATTTAAAACTGCAAGGATATTTCTAATATTTTAAGCTTTCAGAATCTATTTATCTCTCTCTCTATATATATATTTGCATGTTTACTAAAAATTAATACTCAAGTCAAAATGAAAATATGAGATATTTATTATTTGTAATTTACAAAATGTATATGTAAAGAATTGAAAAATGTCTGTTTTACATTTAATAACATTTTCAGCAGTAAATAAATGAATTTGTCATAATAACTAAAAAAATTCAGCATACAGTATATTTTTATGTATGAATATGGACTTAAAATGAGATTATTTAGATAGTGCGTACGTTATTACTGAACATTGAAAACTACGACACAATATGAAACTGCCTCTAACTCTGAATATACAAAAACTATGTTTTATATTTGTTAATAATATTAGTCGAATGAGAGCCCTATAATTTCAACAAGGTATAGCTTTGTGAGGGAATGCAAACAAATCTATTTACTATTTTACAGCTCATCTAATCCAATCATTCCATTTCGCAGATGCAGGCAAATCGCTTAACTCCATTGTTTCGCACCATAGACACTCGCCACTCAAACAAGGCCTAACAAGTACGACGACAACCTGACATAGAATTTGAACGTATGGGTTAGGAGAAATCTATTCCACTAAATGCAGGCCTTATTAACGCAACAAGTTCGGTTGCACCTGTAGCGTTGCAGATCGCCCAACGCAACAGCTAATGTAAAGTTTATTTCGGACCATCTGATGTGATTAGCTCACGCATATAATAAACTCCAAACATATCGGTGTAGTGTAATTGTTGCAAAAGCTTTCTAAACGTTGACCTGTATTGTGACGAAGGAAGGGGGAAGATTGTTAATAACCCAGCCGGCTTTTCTTCTCGTCGTGTAATCCGTAGGGATACAGCTAATTATGGCGTTTATTAGCACTGGCGGTATTTCGCTCTTTCAAGCTGAAATCAATGCTGGCGTATCATTCTGAATTAGTGAGAGCTTTTCGAAAGGGTAGTTTCTTAACCATTAAAAGGATTACACCGGTCTTTAGAGAGCTGTGAAATTTTAATAAGCAAGCGCAAACCATGCGTGAATAATTTAGAAGTAAAGCATACCTGCAAGGCATTTCTCTCTGTGCAGGAAGAATATTGGTTTTCCTAATTCCATGAGTAGATAATCAAGAGAAAACTCACTCATATTTCTATCTTTAGAGAATTTTAATACCGTCCTTTTGAAGGATTCAGTCTGATTCATGAATAAAAAATGGGAGATTATCCAAAGAAACGAAATGCAAATAATTTTGAATTTTTATTTTCTCAAAACTGTAGGTATTTCTTTAGATGACAAATAGAAATACAGTAATTACAAATGAAATATATGGGCGTATTTAAGAAAAATAGGTAATTGCAAATAAGCTTTAATTTTTAAAGTTACACGAGGGATTTTCTTTTTATGCAAGATCTTTAAAAGGACATTCACTGGTGAATTTATCTCAATATCTTCATTTCCATGCTCTGGAAGTATACTTAAATATTGCACATTGAAGCCAACCAAAGTATGCAGATAATTTTAAGCATAAAGTCTATGTATTTCTAGTTGTATGAATGTCAATTTCTTGAAATGTAGAGCACGCAAACACTCTTAATTGATTCATTATTTCATTAAAATTTTTAGAAGTTTTCAAAAGTAAGTGAATGATAGAGTACGTATTAATATATTAATTCATATCACATACGGATTTATATGTTTTTAAAAACTACAGACATATCTACTTAATATTTTTATATAAATTAAAACCCGCTTTTCTTCGTATGCTTTTCTTATGAGTTGTGTAAAATGAATATATAACTTTTTAGTGCAACTTATATGTGTAAAGGATTAAAGAAAATTAGAAAAAAAATCAAATCATGCTTAATAAAATTTAAATTTAAGAAATATTGAGTTATTAAGTTAAGCAATCAAAATCCTTGCAAATTGCCATTAAAAACAATCGAATCTCAAAATAACAGGGCGTGATAAAAGCACGTAAGAAACTAACTTGACAATTACTGCTATTTTTTAGAAAAAAATTATTAATATTAATAAAAAAAAATTACTTTAAAAAACTATATATGAAATAAAGTGAAACAGTAAGGGAAGCGTCTATCATTTCATCGTTAAGTAGTAGCATAAAGTAAATTAAAGGTATCATTTTACGCTGATCTTGCATTTTTTTTGATGAAGTACATTTTATGTTTCCGCAAGGCTCTTTTATTTTATCTATAAAAGGGAAACTTAACAGATTAATTTTTTTAAATCAAACGTATTATTCTATTTACACTCATGTCCATAAATTAAGGATAAAGAAGTTCAGGCAAAGGAGACAGAAGCAAAACAAATTTGACTTATTTGTAAAATCTATTTATTAAAAAAAAAGGTAAAGAGCAATAAAGATGCTATATGTTTTACATAATTAATAAAAAATGCGATTTTTTACTCCCTGGAGCAAATTTCAAAAAAGAACATATTTACAAAAAACAGTATAACATAGTTAGTATGATGGTTAATACGGAGTATGTCTCCCGGAAGATGCAATACAGGTCTTACAATGCTTAGGCATGCTGAGTATCAAATTATCAATCTGATCTTGGGGAATATTACACCACTCATCAAGAAATGCCCCCCGAAGTTCCGGTAGACAGGTGGAAGGGCTGCAAGCATATCCCACACATGCTCTATTCGGTTCAAGTCCGGTGAGTATGCTGACCAATCCATACGGGTGATTTCCTCCGATTGAAGGCATTCGTCTACAATGTTTGCACGGTGAGGAGGGGCGTTGTCATCCATAAACAGAAATTCAGCACCCATGGCGCCCCGAAACAAACGTACATGTTTTTCCAGAATGACATACCGATAGATGTGTTATGTCATCGTTTCACTCTGAACATACAGGTTAGTTCTGGAACCATGAAAAACTTCTCCCCAAACGAGCCATCCTGCACCACCGTAACGGTGTCGTTCAATGGTGTCCTCTTGGTGATAACGGGTGCCTGGCACTCTTCATATTAAAGTCCGGCGAGAATCAGACTGCAAACTAAACCTGGACTCGTCGGGAAACATCACACAAGACCTCTGCTGTGGTGTCCACAATGCATGCTCTCTACTCCAGGTTAATCGCAGGCGACAGTGAGTTGCGGTAAGTGGAACACATCTGACAGGCCTACGAACATATAGAACTATGTGCCCGAAGCGTCTGTACACGGTCTGCCTTGAAACTGTCGTACCGGTAGCTGAAGAGAGCTGACGAGACAGGACTGATACTGTGCTCCGTCTTTTTTTTTTGGCAGTAACTGCCAAATACCGGTTCTCATTCGGCGTTGTAACTCGGGGGCGACCTGTGCTGTAACATCTACTCACATTATCATCATTTTGGAATTGTTGCCAAAGCCTGAAGATGACACTCTGGGCGATTTCAAGCTCCTCGGATACTTCCAGCTGGGTACGTCCATATTCCAGTCGTCCAATAATTCTACTTCGTAAAAAATCATCCAAATGCTTCCTTTGTGCCATAATTATGCGATTATTGCACTGAAAGACTTTTAAAGCGCTTGTGAACAATTTTACTTCTTTGCCACCATTCCTTATATACCCCCCTCTTACACTCTCGTCATAGTGACGTACTAACCGCGCCATCTGGTGGTTTCCTGTAATTTGCATATTCTTCTTCAAGATGTGTGTGATAATTCTACAGGTGAATTTTTTATTTTAGAATTCAATTTCTGTGTGATTCTGAATTATCCTTAATTTATGGACATGAGTGTATTACACAACATAACTCTGCATATTCAATTTGCACGTAATATGAGTAAATTGAATATATATCAAATAGTCGTGTTGTATAGCGTACTTTCATAATACATATTAGTGAAAGAACACTATATAGCATAGATATAAAAACATAAACAGAATCTTAAGTGTATAACTTTATTTAAAGAAATAAATTGCCAGGTCCATCACGAATAGTCTTTGCCTTGGTTTAGAGTGCAACATAAATTGAAATCAAATCAAGTCAATTCTTTAAATAAAAGTTAAATTGAATTTCGAAGTATTTCATATTAAATTGCACTTAATATATAATAACCAGAAAATGATTAATATACTACTTTGCAAATTCTTTCACAGAAAAGTTATCAGGAAATATAAGCAATTAACAAAAGTGAATTAATTTCACTATAAAAAATTAAAATAAGGTGAACATGTTTGTCATTATTTAAATTTTTGTTGCGAATATAGTTTAAGTAAAGCCCAGTGGCTGAATGTAGTTTGTGCATCGTTCTACCACATCACAGGTCCTAGATTCAAACCATCGGCTGGGCAATGTTTACTCAGCTTTTCATCCCTTCAGTTGGTCGATAAATGAGTATCAAGCTTGCTTGGGAACTTAACAATGGGGGATTCGCGTCGGACTGACCACCTAACCGGAACATCTGCTCATGCATCTCAGGGTCAAAGGTCACGTATACTAAGTTGAGCACTTACAATATAACAAAAACAAAAAAAAATCATTTTTTATAGGAATACTGTCTAAAATCTGAATCGTTACTATCAAATTATCCGAAAAAATGATCTTTAGAAATTTATGAATGTATTTCAAGATATCGTATTACATTATGCAGATCAGCGAGAAAAAAAGCAGCATTTGTTAGATAAAAATTCTGCAGGGATTCTATTTCTTTTTGATTCTGAATTGGTAAATAAGGAAAATAAAATTAAAAGATTAAGAGCTACAAAAATTAGTCTTTAAATAAATAAATATTTAAAGTAATATCTGAATACACTTTAAGAAAATACTCTTTGATTAAATCAAATATATCATCGCATTACTATGACCATATAAATACTAACTGGACTTCAGGTTTCCGACTACTTGCGACAACTTTTTTTTCTAAAATGGAGATATGTCTATTTTCTTTGTATGGTTTCTAGAACTATTTAGTACATTTAAAGAAAACATACTAAAATTAGTAAGAGAGAAAGAAATTATTATTAATAAAATGGAAACAAATGGTCAAAAATTTACAAAAAACATCATAAACGGGGCCCATTCTGTACAAAACATTTATGAATAAACTTTCAATTTTTCAATTTCGATGTGTTGCTTTGCTATTCATTTTTGGAACGACCTTCAGGATAAGAGTTATTTTATTTTTTACAAAACTAGAGCCTTTTTTTTCTCAGTTATTATACAAAATTTCTTTTTAAAAAAACAACCAGCGATTATATTCTCATAAAGGACTATAAATTTTGTACTAAAACAGTGATTGATAAATCTGAAGTCAAAATACTTCTACTATTATACAAAACATACACAAAAAAATTCATTTAATTATTTTCAAAACTCTTTGTGCAATCACTGTCCCCGTTTGATTATTTTCTGAAAAAGAAACACATTTTGAGTAAAACACATTTTAAAGTTTGACATCTTCTTTAAAGCTATGGCATCTGCTTTTACTAAGAAACTTGTAGCTTTTATTTTAGTGAAAGGAAAATGAAAAACTTGGTAGTTTTATAAAGCTAATAAGATGGCTTATAAAATAAAATCATAACAAAAACTGTCAATTTTTGAAAAAAATGCATGATTTTTGTGTAGTCGGATACCTTAAGTAATTGAAATATTTGAATTATTGGGAAGTTCATTACATTAACGTCACAAGCGAGGCAAAGCAATTACTACTAAGACGCAATGTAATATGATTAGCATTTGATTGGTGCGGTGGTAATACTCTGTATATTAGCCATAATCAATTACTACTAGTATCTGCCCTTATATACCCACTCATTACAATATCAATACTCCCATGTTTAAAATCAAACCTAATACAATCTCCTTTGTTCCTCGGCTGGGAGTAGCTTCTCTACACAATTATTCTCATCGCTGTTTACGTGGAAACAATTACTCGAGCTAACATTTAACTCCAACTTTTGCCAATATTTACCCTTTAACAAGTTGACCATTATTCTCCGAGCACAACTTAGTTTGCAGTGTACTGAAACTGCAAGAAATTATACAATCGAATATCTATTGGAATGCTGCACAAATGTATCGTAAGCGTATGAGTATGTGACAAGGTATCAATGGAGAATATGAATCTCAAAATTGATTTGTTGCAAGCTGTGCTGATGTCAATTAAATAATAGGTTGATGAAATAATTCACGCTGATAGCACGACTATATATATTTATAATAGACTGATTAAAAATGTAGGCGAGTTTTGCATCCCATTTATGGAAAGTTGGACTTAAAAGCCATACTCCTAAGTCCCGCTTGAACTTCTAAGTATTTTAACCCTTTAAATTACTTAAATATTCTTCAGGTGTTACATGAACTAATAATTGAATTAGCATAAGCTTCAAAAATAAATTTTACACTCCCTAGGTTTTTAAGTATATATGTGTGATTTTTTTTAAAAAAAAATATTTGAAAACGTATACAAAGCACGAATACATTGTTATAAATTAATTCCTTCAGTTTGTTCGGATTCTAAAATAAAAAATATATATTTATTTTTCTTTCGGAACTACTATTTTTTAAACATAACATTTCTGCATTTAAATCAGTGCTCCGTTTTCTTTATTTTTACTCGCTGCTTCTTTTCCCTATTAAAAACATTTTTTTTTCTAATTTATCTTTCTAAAATTAAATAATGTTCCGTGTAATTTGTAAGTCTTTTAAAAAAACTGACAAAAGGAATAGATAGAAATTGAAAATTTCGCTGAAAAGTTACTTAGAACTAAAAGAGAAAACATGCATAGGTCTAATTTTGTGCATATTCACATGCTCTATGCATTGATATTATAGATGACACGTACGTTATTTCGCCATACATAATTTATTTTGTGAGACAAATCTTTTAGAATATCCAGCATTAGAGCAAAATTAACATTGCTGTTATCTGCTTTACATACACCTCATCAACCCCTGTCAGCTAATAATTAATTCATTGAAAATAAATGTAGCTTAATGAAGTTGAATACGAATTCATTTTCTTTGTAAATGGATTAGCGTCTCTGAAATAGAGCTTCAGCAAAATGAACTACTGGAATTCGGAAATGTTTTAAAGAAATCTTCGGGAGTCAGCAGACATTTACTTTTTCATTGTATACTTTTTTCCTTAACATAATTTTAATTAAACTTCCTAAAATGCTGTTATTATATGGTTGTTATGTATTCCTCATCAGGATAAAATTAAAATGCGATTAACTTTGACTCGTGTTTGCATTCAATCCTTTTTTTTAAAATCTCAATTATACAATTGTTACAATTCCTAAATTTGCAATTTAATAAAGTTTTATTTGCTTAGAATAAGAGAAACTTTTTCATTAGTTGGATAAGATACTGAATGGTTCTTGAGTGTTATACTGTTAAGATATCCAACTACTTGCGACATTTTTTTTTTTTTTTTTAAATAAGAGGTATGGGGATTTTCTTCTGGTTTTTAGATTTATTTAGTATATTTTAAGAAAAATATGCTCAAATTAAGAAGAGAAAAAGAAATTATTATTACTAAAAAGGGGAAAAATGGTAAAAATTTGCAATGAATTATGTAGATGTGGTCCACTCCGTACTAAAAAAATTTTATAAAAATATTTTAATTTTTTTTTTCAATTTTGATGTGTTGCTTAGCTATTCCTTTTTGAAATGACCTTCATTATAAAATATATTTTATTTTTTACAAAAAGTAGAGTACTTTATCTTAGTTATTATATGAAATAGCTTAAATAAAACAGTAGTTATATATTCAGATAAGGGAATGTACATTTTGCAATAAAACAGTGATTTATAAATCTGAAGGTTAAAACACTTCTATTATTATACAGAACATATACAGCAGACTTCAGTTAATTATTTTCAAAACTTTTTGAACAATCACTGTCCCCATTTGAGCATTTTTTTAAAAAACAAACACACATTTCGAGTAAAATGCATTTTTAAGTACCGCATCTTGCTTAAAGTAGACTTTACTAAACCACTTGCAGTTTTGTTCTACTGAATGGAAAATAATACTCTTGGTATTTTTATAAAGCTAATAAGACTGCCTATAAAATAAAATAATGAAAAAAAATTGTCAATTTTGGGCCAAATGCACAATTTTAGGATAGTCGGATACCTTAAACTATGTATAATTCGAATTATTTTGAAAATTTTAAATAAAGAAGCTTTATGACAATATATGATAAAAAATATATTTATTTAAATACATTCAGAAGGATTCTGAAGAAATAGTTAAAGGTTAAAAAGCTTCCCCTAACTTTTATTTAAATAATTTTCAAATTCAATAAAGGGTTGACTATACTATTTCACAACAGACAGATTACAATTTAGACTTTAATTTAATAAAGCTTTTGGCGCAAGACTATATTTTTTCCCGAAACCCTTAATGGAGAAACAAACGTGTTTTATTTTTGCCATCACTTTAGGCTTTCATAAATCAAACTTTTTAGCTTGTGTTCGACAAAAGCATTTTTGGATATATTTTCTAAGTGCACGTTGTAACAAAAATCTAATTTAATATAAAAAATTTATATTTTAACAAGAACTTGCGACAGGAAAAAATTTACGGGTAATAAAAAGCATTATTTACTTTTCGAATTACTACGCTTCATATTTGAGAACAATTTTATTTTTTTTATTTTTTATGTTAGTTGATATAAGCCATTATCACTAAATACTCTGTGAAAGCCTGATATTTTCATAATCTAAACTTTAATGCAAATGATGAATTGAGGATTAATTTAGTGCCAAGTGTATATCTAACTAAAAGATATAGCAGTTTTTTATTTTGTTTTTTTTTAATAATTCAGGGACCAGAAAACTTTTGTTTCTCAATTTAGTTGTAAAAACACTATGTTTCGATTATATTTTCATAAGATTTTCTCTCTAATTGTGAAAAAAGTTCTCGGTATTTTATTTCAAGTCTGGTCTTCAGAATTTTTTTTCCACAATAGATTTTTGAATAATTCAGGTATTTGTATACTGAATATTTTTTGTATTCATATATATCAATGTTCATCTAATAGTTATGTTACTAAAATTTATAGAGTTTAGAGTAAATAATATACAGTGAGTGAGTGAATATTAACGTCGCCCTATTAAGCAAGACGAGAACCTTTGGCTACAGACCACATAATTTTGAACCATGGTCAAGTGACGTGAGCTGCCACCCCCTCTCCTAACTACCACACCACACCAATGGGAGGACATTTGAGCTCTCGACAGATTTAACGTGCATCGCTCCCCTACACGGCGGGCCCTTAGTGGTACTGGGCTTGAACTCACGACATGCCTGTCATGATCCGATACCCTGACCACTGGGCTACCGCAACCCCAAATAATATGCAGAACTGCGTGAGTGAGTGAGTCGCACTATAAACCAATACCAGGGATATTGGTTGAATACGCAGGGGAACCAAACTCACCCGAAAGGGGTTTAGAGCTACAAACCGTTTCCCGGGAAACAACCCCCCCCGAGTTTAGTCTTGATTGAAAAAATCTTAGTATACATTTTCAAAGAAGTACACAACACACAAAAACCGAAGTCAAATTCACTATATACGTACATCACCATATAATACAAATTAAAGATAAATTCCCAAATACGTACATAATTAAAAGTTGAAGGTAAAATCACATTATACATGTGTAATTACTCAATACAAATTACGATTCGTAGCATAAAATACAAATATACAAATTCGCGAATATATAAAAGCAAATTCACACACACAATACACATACACAATCACACAATAGAAATGTACAATGCCAAGAATAATAAGCATAAAAATAACATGGAGGGGCAGTTCACGTGACGAGAAAAACATCTGAACTACCACCACTTCTCTCCAGATTGCCATACCATGCAAACAGAAGGACGAGCCATGACATATTTAACATGCCTCAGTCCCTCTACAAGTTGGATCTTCAGGGGCACTAGTGCTTGAACTAGTGACTCACTGACCCCGAGCTTCGGACTAGATCCACTGCGCTACCATGGTCTCAAGTATTGAACTGCGTAAATACATATGAATTAGAATATAATAATAATAATGCTGATGATGATAAACTCAGTTACATAGTAGCAATACTATTAAATAAAGAGCAGAACTAAACATTATATATATTTAGGAATCAATAATTTGTATACCTTTGTATGATTTTTGAACTGTCAGAAGAAGAAAACATTTCATCCCATCTCTGGGAAATAGGTATTAAAAACTAAAATGTAATTTTGAAATTTGAGGAATGTCATCTACAATGAATCTGTAACTTTATTTTTGTTTTCAAAGCCGATCCAAGAACATATCCATCCATCTACTCCCCTTTATTCCTCAGTAATGCATTAGTGGACGAGAATAACGATTACAGGAGAAAAAAATATAAACGGACACTTTTTTTCAGCCCGTTTCATTAACGCAGTGCGAGAGAAATTCAAGAGGTAAAAGAGGAGCACGCACCATTTTCCCGTGAAGGAATTTTTGAAGTGAAAGATTCGGAATCTGAACGGATTTTTGATGACCCTAAATGGTTCTTCTTCGGACGGAACAAATATATATCTATAAAAGCGGCAGGATCGAATACAAGGCTAATAATCGGTAAGAAATACCACCGTGTACAGAAATCATTCCATACCTCATACGGTTGAAAGTAATTTCCAAACTCTATCGTACTTTCCTCTTTTTTCCCGCTTCCTTTCTTTTCTTTCCTTCTTTTTTATTTTAAGGGCATTTATTACTTTGCACTCTTCAGCTCTGAATGGTTTTGGTGTATTTGTACTCTGTTTTAGAACCATTATTTGTCTGAATGAAGCCTTTTTTTCCCCTGAAGAATTCTCCAGTGGCTTCACTGCAAAAGTTACAAAGGTTAATCATTTTGTTATGTGATAACAAACTAAATTCGCAATTGTTTATTTATGGATGCAGAAAGTTTGGGAATCAGAATTAAAATTTTCCTTTAGCCTTTTGTTAGGATATAATGGAAACTTTTTTTTTCACAAAAAATTATTTTCTATTCCAAAGAAATTTATATTAATACTAACGTTCAAGCTACTTAAATTGTATAAAATATTTTCTACAGTTGTTTTGTCACTCTTTCAGTCAGTGTTGGATAAAAATAATTAAAATATAAATTAATAATATAAAAATTTTGTTTTATAAAAAGAACTATCAAATATTTAACTCTAAACAAGTTTTCAACTCGCTTATTTTTAGATACAGTTTTTAATAAAAGCTTGTTTAAAAAGAGGTAAACTATATAGTTTAGAGAGTTAAACACTTTTTTATTCAAATAGTTCAGAAATAAAAACATCTCATTTTGCATTGATTTAGTAAAATTCTGACACTCAGATTAAATTCAAACATTTTCATATGTAATAAGTATTATACGACGAGAGAATGTAAGAGATAGATATATATGTAATAAGTATTCAAGAGATTATAGCTCATCATATTTTTCCCACAAATCGTTTGGAGGTGTGTTTTGACATCATTTTAAGTACTCTCAAATGACAATAATTACAAACTTAGATAACAAATCTGAATCCAAGGAAATACTTGTAAGCAATAATATGTTTATAACATATTTGTACAGGCCTATCATATATGATTCTAATAATTATACTCCATCGCCACCGCTTTGTGCTTGGTAAAACCAGTTAAGGTATCTGATTGGGTTCGAAACCGTGATTTTAAAAAAGCGCATAAATAGATAATTTTCATTATATTTAGTGTCAGTTAGATTAGAATACATGTATAAAATTGTTTTAAGAACATTTTAACAAAAAAAAATATTTAAATACAATATTTCGGCAAAAAGTTAACTTAGAATAACCTTTTTTCAAAAAGTTCTCCTTTTGTGAAAAATGCTTCTATTATAATAATATTTTGCCTGTATATAGCTCAAACATCTATACAGAGACTCAACTATGAATTTTGAAAAATTAACATTATTTTCAGAGTTATAACCAATTAAAATAATTATCGGCGTTTTTTTCTTAAAGTTTCTCCCCTCTGTTGTCGTAAAACATAGATAAACCCACTTTTAAGTTATATATTTCAAAAATTCTAGTTGAGCCTCTGTACAGAGGTCTAAGCTATATACAGGCGAAATATTATTATAATAGAAGCATTTTTCACAAAAGGAGAATATTTAGAAAATGGGTCATTCTATGTTCATTTTTTGTCAGAATATTGTACTTAAATATTTTTTTTATAGTAATACTATTCTTAAAACAATTTTATATAATTTTCTAATCTAAGTGACACTAAATATCATAAATATTATCCATTTATACGCTTTTGCAAAATCACGGTTCCGAACGTAGTCGGATACCTTAATTCACTTTAAAGCTGCTAATAAAAAAAATAAATTTAGCAAACCCATTTTAATTTTCGGCTTTCATTGATACATTGTTAAGTGAAATTGTATAATCGATATAGGAGGGCTGTTTATAATCCTTAATACCTCTCTTCATTATCCCTTCTAGCGACAGAGGGCTACTTTTTTCCCCCTAGTAGTTGGAAATTAATTCTTTTTTTTCCCCTTTGGCTGTTACTTCTTTTCCCCCTTGCCTCTCTCTGTGACTGTTTTCTAGGACCCCTGAATTTGACGTGGGGCAATAAACGACCTTAGCTGTAGGAAGACCGGGGTGGGTATATGGACAACCTGAAGGGAGGTGCAGTTAGAAACTGAAAAGGAGGGAGGGAGTATGTCATCCATCACAAATTTATGTATGGACGGTTGGTTTTGTGGTTTTCATTTTTTCCCCCATTTTTTTCTTTTTGCACCAACCGTGTTACGTGGACTGCAAACGTAAATCCATTTGTAAATAATTTCCGAGTATTTTTCGCGGGTATTAAATCAACTTTTGGTAGAAACTAGACATGCGATACTTTGTTTGGTAGTATATCTTGATATTTATAGTATTGCCACCATATTTTACCCTATTTGTATCTAGTGTCTTATACGTTTTTGTGTTACTTGCCATATACGCTTTTTATGCATTTTCTCTTCAAGAAAAGTAATTAAATTAGTTTGTATTACATATTATTTTTCTTCCTCTCTCTCTCTCTCTCTGCATGCATATATATATATACATGCACATACATCTAAAGTCATGGCATGAGTATAAAGTAGGTACGCCTATTTATAATTAAAGTGTGACAGTTGATGAATTGACATAATTCATCAATTGTCATGAACTGTCGCAACTCTAAATCTATTTTGAGATAAGATTTATTGAAAATTGCAGTTATACGTATATAGAGCTCATAATATTTTAATAATGTTAATATATGATTTAAATGAAATTTAAGTTAAAAGCTATATTTAAAAAAAATGTTTTATAGAGGCAGCGGTATTGAAAGTAATCAATATATTTCTCTCTTTTTTCCACAAAGTCTCAGATTGTGTTATTAAATTGAGTACGTAAAAAATAAGTTTGTCAAGCATTGCTTTGAAATCTAAAAAAAAATTAGTTTCTGAATTTTTTAAACTTTTATAGAATAATTCATTTTTAATTTTAGTTATTTCAAGCGATTTATATTTCTTCAGTTATTGAGAGTGAAAGATATTAAGAAACATAAAATTTGCTCTTCATTGATTTTTAATAATTTTTTTTTGGCAGCTAAGCAGGAGTGCGGAGAAGCATAAAATGTCTCAAAATATTATAAGTTTGATATTTGATAAAAATTAACTAAAACATCCAGGGCTCTAAACACGCCCTTAATTTTATAATATACGCATATGGAAATATATACAAAAAAATTCTAGATTAGATTGAAGAAAAAAAAGGCCTTAGAGATTGCACCATCAAAACTAAACGTCTAGGTAAACACACTTAAATTTTATAAATACATGACTTTTGAGACTGACCACTCTAAAAAAATTCAATATACCTTCAAAACTAGTCTGATATCTGTTCTAGAATTTAGAACTAGATCTTCCAACTGAAAGGGCTAAGGAAATGCAAGTAATAATGTTTTTGTCATATTTGGGGGATATTGTGGACCTTAAATACGTAAAAATTGTTAAAACAAAACAATTTTTTCAAAACATCCATCAAGTTCCACCCCATTCAATTTCGGTTGTATTTTTTTTCCTTCCTTGAAAAGTTTTGTCCAACAAAAAGCCTTAATATACAGTAGTGTATCATGCAACTTAAAGGCAGTTGAAAGATTTTTTTAAAAAAAAAATAGCATTTTTAGCAAGAGAGAGCCATCTGAGTTGGTTCCAGAAGAATAATTTGCGTTTTCTAAACACTTTTTTTATAAAACATGGAGTTTTAAGTAAATTAAACTCAGTTGTGCAACAGCCCGTGAGGGTCAAGACCTACTGTGCCTATCTCAGCCCCCCCTACGTGACCTTGGCCGCGGAGATGCTTTAGCAGATGTTCCGGTCGAGTGGATTTTGAATAAATAGAGAATATAAATACGAGTAAGCGTATAAAGAATTGTCAAAAAATATTTAAAATAAAAGACTTTCTTCAAAATGCTTTTTTTTTAAATTCGCCAATATAACTTATTTTACTAACGCACAATCAAAAGTTAGTTTCAAATTCTTATTACGTTATACTCCATAAACATAATTTAGTCATTTCATAAATGCGAAAAGTATGCATCTAAGCATGTAAACTCGATACGTAATTATTATTGAGAAACATTGAATATATGTTACACAGTTCTGAATAGATTTATTTTAAGGTATTTTCCAAAGTATGAGAGTTGCTTGAAGGTGGTAAAGAATTCATAGAATCTACTGCATCTGAAGACTGGAAACACGACTAATTAAAATTTAGTTTAACTTTCTTCTTTTAATTAAACTCATGTTATACTAAAAGTTATCAGTTGTAGTTCCAATAATACATTCTATACGTAGTAATTGAACATAGTTTTAAAATTAGTTACTATTGAAAAGCTTAGCTTTTCATTCAAAAAAATCCCTTGGTAACTGGTTTAAAGAGTTGTTAGATTAATGTTATAATTGATATTTACAAATTTTAATATTTCGTTTCCCAAACTTCATCCCTAAGGGTATTTTTGAAGTTTTATTTACTTCAAATAATAATACTTCCTATTAAATTTCCCTTGCATTTATAATAAAAAAATCCATTTACCTATAACTTCCCTCTTTTTATTATCCACCTGCATAGCAAAAAAATAATTTTATATACTTGTAGTAAGAGGAGTAAAACTTTATTTTAGATTGCATCTTGGAATAGTCTAGAAAGCTCCTGATACTTTTTTCATTCCCAAGTAGAAAAACGATTATCTCATTAAAAGTAGTTCCTACTGTCCTCAAATTTTTCAGGACCCAAACCCCTCTCCTTTTCCCCTTTTCCGAAAAATAACGCAGAGATAAAAAAAATTCCTTCCTCAACCAATTTCCAGTCAATTTAGGACTACAGAGGTCTACCGTAATCTAAACGTGTCTGATAAATCTGACTATAATTTCATTCCTTTTTCCTTCTCTTCCGAATCAGAGAAGCAGAATAACAAATCACTGTAGGTTTCGAACTGAAGCCAAGTGCATTCAAGTTTAAGACTTAGTCCAATCCTGTTGATTTGACAGCTTTCCTCTAAGAATAGGTGTACGCGGTAGAAACATGAGTCGCAAGGGTGCCTGCATTTTTCAAAAGTGTCCCAAATTCGTACTCTCGACATTGAAAAGGTGAAAGAGCAGATACTGCATTAGGGAGATAAAAAGATACGCTAGAAACTGTTCTATTCGAGGACTTCAAATAGTTTGGTTGGTCCCCTTTATTGGATTAGATGCAGGAATAGCACGCTTATTTCTCTTTTCCCTACTTATACACTCTAACAGGGTTGCCATAGCAGATGTTGACTCTTTTCGCTAAGTTGTTGTTTTGGCAATGGTTTCAACTTTTGCTTTACTTTAACTTTTTTTTTTGTGAAACTTTTTAATTCCAGCGTAATAATATAATAACATGAATTTCAACTACCTATGAAGTGTAATGTTCTAAGAAGAAAAATTCCGTACACTTATCTTATTTGAAGAAAAAAAGAGGAGTCTGTTTTAAAAGTTGATTTTTTTCCTTTAAAGAATCTATATCAGTTTAAAAAATAAATGAACTTTCTGAAAAGATTAATGTAGGAAGTTAAAGTAATAAAAATAACTTCTGTTCAAATAATAATAAAATAGGGTTAGAAAACGAGTAGATAATTGTTATTTAAGCTACCTTTCGAGAAGCGGAGATGGTGAAAAAGTTAAAAATATTACGAACATTTTTTCTCGTAAAATTCCATATTAGTTCCATAGAATAGTATCGCTAACTCACATTATTAGTATGCTTTGATAAAGCATAAATCTAAATATCAATAGAAATTCTATGTTTTATATCATTGTTGTTACTCGATGTTTTAGAGATATATTGTTTCATGTACGATTAAATATTTCAATAACCGAACTCTCTCGCACATTTTGAATTAAATATTCTTATTACTGTTGCTCAGAGCTTTTTATTCATGCACCATTTATTTGTTTGATTAGATAAAAAAATAAATTTGAATACTGCTGTCATGCTCTTTCTTATAAAAAAAATCTATTTAAAAGTCATTTTAAAGCTTTGTGCTCATTTTAAACAATATTTCTAATAGTTTAACAGAAAATGAATAAGTAAATTCTCTTATCTTAATGATTTCGATGCATACTTTATATGGTTATTCTAATATAGCAATTTATTTCCTACCTTTTCTCATGTTTATTTTTCATATCATAATGAACATAATTAATTTCTACCACAAACTGAAGAATAGTTTGTGTATCTAAGAATAAAATCAAAATGTTTAATCTTCCTTTAACTTATATAAGTACTTATTTTAACACAAGATTGCCGAGAAAGTCATTTTGACTACTTTTTGATTTCAATTAGAAAAAACAATTACAATATAATGACATAACTTCTTAGACTTTTTTAGAATATATTTTTTTCCCCAAGTGAAGTATTTTTTTTGTTAATATTTACTAATAACTTGTTATATGACTGGAAATAATATAAAAAAATATTAAAAATTAATTTTTTTAAAAATTTGTTTGCACATTAGTTATTTTTTCACAACGCAGTCATTTTGACTGCTTTTGGGCAGTATAGTAGGTATATACTAAATTTCAGTCTGTCTAGTGTTAATGTGGTGCTTTTAGTAACATACGTATTCACGTAAATCCTCGGCTGACAACATTTACGAAATAATTGCATATTCCCGTCATAAAAGTATTCCTTCAGAGGTCGTATATTATTCGACTTAAAACTTCAATTTCTAGGAGTATCAAAAATATTTTTATTCACGTTTTACATTATAATAGAAAATTATGTTTGAATATGAAAAATTTTATTTAACTATTTTTCCTTCTTATTTGTGCTAAGAAATTATTTTATAACGTAGGCTTAGTATCAACAAATCAAATAACACCCAAGTCCAATATTAATCATTTGATTTGCACTACCACATTTTCATACATATATATGGGGGGGGGTCAATGCGCGCGTGTGTTTCATATAAACAGATGAAATTTTCTTTTACATTTACTTATTTGTTCTAATGTTCCATTCGTAGTTTGAATAAAAATTATTCTGAAACATTAATGACCTGTTTTGAATGTTCTTAATTACAAACTTTTCAAAATGCCAAAATGTAGGATTGACAGCCAAATAGAGGTAACCCAACCTACCTCACCTTTTTGGCCTCAGAAACCTTTTATCGTCCAGCAGCAACACACTTTACTTGACTTCCGAACCGAGCGCTAGCCAACCTAACGCTTCAAACAATAGATCTCCGTTCTTCGTATTAAGTGAGAGTGCGCCTTCGACTACCTTTTTTTCCATCTTATTATTTTACTCTGACTTTTTTCACTTTCTTTTCTTTCGTTTTACGGTGGTTTTTCGGAAGAAAATATTGGAACCTCGAAACACCTCCTTGAGCTTCTCGGCTATTAAGTCTCCATTAGGTTGCAAGTAAAAAGAAACTAGTCTCGCCAAAAACGTTTTCCACCAGTTTCTTCAGAATGTTTTGACTCGGTTGTTTTTCACCCCTTTTGACGCATTACATCTCTATCATGTTTTCATTTTCTCTGACAAATGTTTTTGGGGAAAGGAATATTACATTGCTCAGTGCATTGAAGTATTATGATTAACCTTCAGAAGATTTACAGAGATTGCACAAGTGTTAACAAGATATTTAGGCATGCCAACATATTCCAAGAGAAACAAATAATTATGGAACACTAATGCAGTAGAAATTTTCAATTAGTTGTTCTAATTCTACAGTAGTAAAATCTAAGAAAAGGGCAACATTAATAATAAATACAAAGTAAATTTTTATTCTGAAAATGAAAAGATTTAGTAATTTTATAAAAAAGAAAGCATTTACTTAAAATTCAACTTTAAAAAAAGTTAAAACTAGAGCTACACATGAAAACTTTATACGACAAAAATGATGCTTTGTTGATTTGTTAGTAAAAAAATTATCATTAGAATAACAAAAGAATAAAACTATTTTTTTATTATTTATATAATTAATCCAAAACGCAACTTAGTTAAACTTTTATTTCTATTATCTTCTTTCTTTCTCTATTGCGGTTTTTTATGTATACCATAAACTGATTTTTAGAGTGAAATTTTAAACTTTGAATTATAGTTTTGATCAATTATATATTTAAGACATAGTAAATGAAATCATTGCATACACTGGTATTCAAAGTTAAACAGATTTCCCTTTTTTTATTATCTCCCGAACGTAAAATGTTTAATATTAAGTATATAATATTAAAAGGACTTTAATTATTTCATTTAATCTTAAATTAGTCATTTCTTTTATTTGTAACTTCATTAATTTTGTTTTCAATTACGTGAAAATAAGTGTTCATCAAGAAATTAAAATCAATATATGATTCAAATGTTAGTCAGTTAGTCACTTAGAATTTGCCGTTAATTTTGAAGTTATAATTATTAATGAAATTAGTTATGCAATATTTTTATTTTATTTTGTTTATAATGAATCAATTAAAAAAGGGAATATTATGCATTTTGGTATGCATCTAGAGCAGTTGTGATATAAGGTATTGACAATTTCGGTACAATACATTTAAAATATAACTTTCAATCTTAAAAAAAGTAGAATAATATTTTTTCAATAAAATATGATTCCTATTTTGAACTATTTATACAGAATAAAACAGTTTTAGCCATCCTGAAATCTTTTTTAGTAAAAAAATCCTAAATAAATTGCTTAATTTTTGATAGAGATGTGAAGGTGAAGAAATTGAAGTTTTTATCCAAGTTCCGGTTGCAATCATGAAACACACTTTTTTCAGTTAAATAATCTTCAATTTGTCGCTTATCTGTTGACTTTCACCATAATTTATATTCACACACACACATTGAACTATTGTTATTAAAATAAAAAGTAATTAGACGAAGTCTTGCTGAAAGTTTTAGAAGAACTTCAGTTTAATTAAAGCAAATTCTTAAGAAGAATTAAAAAGAAATCCTCAAACATAATATAGATTATTTGGTGGTTAGCGTTTATTACAATATGAACACATTACCTTTATTCTTTTATCAGAAAATTAACCTAATAAAATAATCTGATTAAAAGAAGATAAACGATCTTTAAGTAGTTCCCGAGATTAGTTTTCTTAAAATATTTTTAGAAAGTTTAAACTCGCGATTAATTTTAATACAATATGTACATTTAAGAAATCAATTCACGATATAAGTATTTTGAAAGATAAGACTCTAAGAGTTGGACAGTTAAGAAGAAACTCTATACAAAGAAGAAAATTTTAAAATGGAACTAAAATCATATCAAATTCAGCATACATTTGACAGGTACCGAAAAAAAAAACAGAAAAGTCAGTGTAATTTTTCCTGAAGTGGTATGTGTAATATGTAACAGCCATTTACATCCCTTTTGGGTCGGTATTTAACTTAAATGCATTTGAAGGTTGCAACCTGTCAAAACAAATTAGAGAATAAACCGCAATTTTTTTTCTCCTAATGGATCTATTCCCTTGTTTCGGCGTTAAGTAGTGAGAAGAAAAAAACTTCATTTTCGTTAGTACTTTTCCTTCCTTTCTTAAATCGATTTTTGAGCTAAATTCAAGAACTGCGAAACAAAAGACACTAAATTAACGCAAGGATTATGATATTCGCCTCTGTTGTAATTATTTATCTCTAAACTTTCTTTTTTCCCCATGTGATTTAATGTTTATAAAATATTTTTTTTATGGTATCAATCTTACTTTTTTTACAAATAAACGATAAAAGAATTTCATGGAATCGATTAGGCACTAACAGTATTTTCTTTTCAATTAATCTTATGAATAAATAATATTTGTACACTGAGTTAACCAATGGAAAATATTTAATTAACGTTTCATTATAGTTTGCCATATTGTATCTATTTAATTTTAGAAATTTTGAAATTTCTGCATCTAAACTTTTGTATCTCATTCGCCATTTTTTTAACACATTCACAGTTAAAAAAATCCTTCACGAATGAATGATAAGTAAGCTTACAATGTGCGCGCTTGTGTGTGGGTGCATAGTTTTGTTACAACTGGCAACAATTTTCAAGAGCCTCAACAATAGTAGTTGGATAAATATTAGAGCCAAAATAATTTTTCTCAGAAGAAAATAATAGGTTATCATTAATATAAACTTATTATACATTAAATCAAGATAAAACCTAAAAATATGTGTTTAATAGGACTTTAGAATGAAGAACGTTACACATTATACGGTAAAAATAGTAGCAGCTTTACTGTTATATAAAAAAAGGATTAACTTTAGTAGAACCAATATGGGGGCTATTACCTACAGATCTCAGAATTCTAAACCATGTTTGATTGACAAAGACAAAGGCAACACTTGAACTTAGTCTTTGTGTAAAAGCGAGACTCATGAACGTGAACCTGAAGTTGCTTTTAATTCTTCTCAATTGAAGCATACACTAAGTAAAAAAAAGTTAGTGAAGTTAGTTATTTTAAAAACTGATCTTAAGTAATTATAAAAATTAATTAATATTGGAGTACACACGCACACACACATCAGTAATTTTTCACATTTTATTGAAAAATACATATTAATATTAATAAAGTTTGTCTGGCAAAGACTGTTTATAATAATATTATTGCTACATTATACGTTCAACCAAACATGTACAAACATTTAGTGCATAGGAAACATTTGTACTTTTTATATTTCCTTCAAAAATTTATTTAAGTTAAAATAAGCAAACACTGAAGCTGCACATATTTTTGCTTCCAATGTTGCATTATTTGTTCAGTTCGAGTAGATTTTCATTTAATTGGTAGATACTTGTAAAAAAATATCTGACTGTTTTTGCTATTTGTTGCAGGAAATAAATAATAACAAGAAAATAACTCCGGAAATAGGAAATCGCATACATGCTTACTCATCTATTTATTCTTTATGATTTCATTTCATTATTGAAAAGTGTATTCAGAAGAATTATATATGTTTAATTATTTTATATTAACCTTAAAAAAGCAATGAAATAAACATACATTTTTGAGTTTAGAGACAAGCTACTTGCATTTTGTCATTTTAGCGATAAACACGCACATGTGCATTTATTTCAGATCTTGTATAAGCTACCTTGTATTTTAATATACAAATTAATGCCGCGCTTTGCCTAATTCCATTCTTATTAGTAGTATTTATAATTCATTCTTCTACACACACACAACTGTATAAATAAATCACTTGCATGTATATTTATTAGAACAATAAACGTGTATTAGTTAGATAACGTGTAACGTAACAAATAACGTGTATTAATTAGAACAATAATTCATGAATATATTCATTTACTTGTATTAATTTGAACACTTTTTAAGTCAATTAAATATACTCGTGCATTATCCTCCTTTTTTTTTTTTCCTTCTTGTTTTGTATTTTCCTCTTGCTTCCTCTGTAAATGATGTTTCACATTGTTGCTACTATATTGGTAGCAAAAACATTTTCCTACATAAAGAAAGGGGGCTGATGGAGTTCGGTGCAGTTTTGAATAAAAACAACTTTTAAAATTATTTAAACAAATATTTATAAAATATTTAACTAAAGTAAACTCATCAATTTTAATAGTTGTATCGTTAATTATTGCAAGTACGCTAAAAATAACTTGTGTGGAATTATCTAAAAATACATAATTTTCATTTTATTACTATTATTTATTAAAATGATGCATAATGAAGGCCGAAGAATTACGAACTGCTATTATTTACGTTATATAGAGCAGTGTTCCCCAACCTTTTTATCGCCACGGACGGGTCAACGTTGAATAATTTTCCCGCGGCCCGCTGAGGGGGAGGACGTTGATTGTTTATACTTTAGATTGTTTTGTTTTAAAAATTTTATTTTAATTCTATTTAAGGTATCATTTTACGTTCGGAACCGTGATTTTAAAAAAGCGCATTAAAGAATAATTTTCACGATATTTAATATCATTTAGAGTATAATACATGTACAAAATTCTTTTAAGGACATTTTGACAAAAAGAATTATTTAAATGCAATATTTTGGCAAAAAATTAACTTAGAATAACCTTTTTTCAAAATGTCCTCCTTTTGTAAAATATGCTTCTATTATAATAATATTTTGCCTGTATATAGCTCAGACCTCTGTACAGAGGCTCAACTATGATTTTTGAAAAATTCACATTTTCAGAGTTACCATCAATTGAAATAATTATCGGCTTTTTTTCTCAAAGTTTCTCCCCTCTGTTGTCGTAAAACATGGATAAACCCACTTCTAAGTTATATATTTCAAAAATTCTAGTTGAGCCTCTGTACAGAGGTCTGAGCTATGTACAGGTCAAATATTATTAAAATAGAAGCATTTTTCACAAAAGGAGAATATTTTGAAAATTGTCCATTCTATGTTTAATTTTTGTCAAAACATTGTACTTAAATAATTTTTATTGTAATACTATTCTTAAAAACAATTTTATATAAATGTTCTAATCTAAGTGACACTAAATATCATAAATATTATCCCTTTATATGCTTTTGCAAAATCACGGCTCCGAACGTATTGGGATACCTTAAACATGTCTTCAGAATAAAATAAAGCTACAACACACAAAAATGAATGTAAAGTGATTTAACAAGGAATATAAAGTGAGTTTCATAAAATGTAGCCCGAATTCAAGAAAAATATGCCTCAGTAAATAAAATGAAATTAATTTAATATTTCTTGTGTGGACCAGTAGTAATTGATCCGCGGACCGGGAGTTGGAGACTACTGATATAGAGTCCAAAAATAAAGTATGAACTGGATCAAGTGTGGGGAACTGTTTTGGCTGGAGAGCCACATTGTGTAAACGAAAGATAACAGAAAGTCTCACTTTTTAAAAATGATTGCATTTATTAGTTATTTTTTCATCCCAAAATGTTATAAATTGTACCATACAAATTAATAAATGTAATTAAAGTAAAATAGTTTCAGTTTTATTGAATTTATTTATTGTTCTAATTTCGTATCATCTACAGCTATAGGCGCATTTAGTTTTGTGTCTTGAAATAAAAGCTATTTCTGACAGATTTGATTTGATTATTTATTTCGCACCCCACGTATTCTCAATTAGTGCTTTATTAGCATATTTTTATTTAACATGGGAGATTAGTTTTACATTTAATTTAGTTTTCTTTTAATATAACCTCTATTTATTATTTTATATTTATTAACTGCTTTACATTAAAGTATACAAAACAATGAAATATATAATCAAATGAAATTCTAAGTTTACAGCAAGTCACATTTATTCATTGTATATGTATATCATCAAAACAAAATTACACCCCAAAGGAAGCAGGGCACACAAATGCAAATTAAAAATGGGCTTCTTCTTTGTTAGACATGCAAAAAGTTAAGGTGATAGCTACGTTGGAGCCAAACATGTCGGCAAACATGTAACTTACCACACTACTAAAACCCATTAAAAGGTTCTCTCGACGCACGTAAGTTTGATACTAACTAATGTGTTAGGGTTTAATGTATCTCTTTGAAGTTTTGAATGTGTTTTAGAAGAGAATGACAGCCATTTGAACAGTTAAGCACCATTGAAAAGGGTCGCATATAGTACTATAGGTCGTATCAGTTGGAAAATGTTATAGTTTTACGATGCTTATGGGACTAAGGACAAGAAAGTTATCACTCGTGACAATCAGGATTAGGAAAGTTATGCGGTCTGCAAATAGTGAATATTGAAGAATCTTTCGGCAAGCACGAAGTACATCAACTACCTGAATTTTGATCATTATGTGAACAGCGATGCCCTTTCTGTATCGCCCTGTACGTGCCAATACCATTAGTGGATGGTTGTATGCTTCCGGTTGCTTATAGGGAGACTATTACAGGAGTTGTCCTGATGGATGATTTAGTAAGATATGCAAATAACTTGGTGGATCAATGAAATGCAAGTGAATTGTTTGATATGTAAGTTAATTCATTTATTTTTATTTTCTGTGTTCATCCATAAGAATTTGTATTTCTTACCACACATTCAAATAAGATTGTGTATTGAAATGAAGTGAGATTTATTTTGATACCATATCACCGTTTGTCTTCATCAGAGCCACTTTGGAGAGCACAAATTTGCGTTAATGAGGCTTCATGAGAAGTAGTTACTAGTCCTCAGTATTTTGTTTCATTGGTTCAATGCCTTTGTTCATATTGCTGCCATCTCATGAGTTTTCTTACAATCACGAATACTGTGAAGTGGCCAGCAGCATCAGAAATCGGTCGTCTAAAGAAAACTTATGATATGTTATAAAGCCATTCTGTTAAAACTACTGCAAAATTTACGAGATCTACTGGTTAAAATTCAATCTGCATAGAAGGAGTTGCAACAAGATGCTACAAAGGACATCTAGGAATCCATTGCACTATTTGTGTAAGAATGCAACAGAAATAAGGGCGGTCCAACATCCTGTTGAGAGTTGCAATAATCTTAGGCTTACACCCTTAAATTTTGTGATACCCAAGCTCAGTTTTTAATGATTTAACATATTTCGAAATACCATTGAGTCTGATTACACTTTAAAGGGTTTTTTTTTATATTAATGAGTACTTATTTACACATATATATGCTCTAAGTAAAAGATACAAACGATTTAAAATGGGAAATCTAATTTTTTTAATATAAAAAAGTTCATTGCTGCAGCAGGCTGAGGACTGCTTTGTAAAGTTATAAACCAGTACAGGCAACTTTACTTCTTCTGTGTTTATAAAGGGTGTTTTTTTACAGGTATAGAACTTTAAATTGAAATAAAACAACGATGTATTATTCGATTGACATGAATTTTTTTTTATTCGCAAGATAATTTTGTGGCATTACATTTTAAATATGATCAAGCAAGGCGTAGATACGTCGAATGGGCCTAAAACGAGATTGCCTTTGTTACCGATTTTCATAAGCGAATTTTGTTTAGAGATGAAGCGCACTTCTGGTTGAATGGCTACGTAAACAAACAAAACTGCCGCATTTGGAGTGAAGCTAATCCACAAGTGTATGACGAAACACCGTTACATCCAGAAAAACTGACTGTTTGGTGCGCTTTATGGGCTGGTGGAATCCTTCTTCAAAAACGATAAAGGCCACAACGTTACAGTAAATGGTGATCAGTATTGATCCATGATTACTAACTTTTTCATTCCTGAATTGAACAATCATGATGTCCAGGAGCTGTGGTTCCAACAAGACGGCGCAACATGTCACACAGCTCGTGCCACAATCGATTTATTGAAAGACAAGTTTGGTGACCGCCTAATTTCACGTTTTGGACCTGTGAATTGGCCTCCAAAATCTTGTGATTTAACACCGCTAGACTATTTTCTGTGGGGCTGTGTAAAGTCTTTGGTCTATGCGGATAAGCCACAAACGCTTGACCATTTGGAAGACAACATTCGCCGTGTTATTGCCGATATACGGCCACAAATATTGGAAAATGTCATCGAAAATTGGACGTCCAGATTGAACTACATCCGAGCCAGCCGTGGCAGTCATATGCCAGAAATCATATTTAAAATGTAATGCCACAAGATTATCTTTCGAATAAAAAAAATCATGTCAATCGAATAATACATCGTTGTTTTATTGCAATTTAAAGTTCTATACCTTTAAAAAAACACCCTTTAGAACCGAGAAAAATCCTAAGATATATCAGGGATGATTATATTTTAAACTTTCTCACTGTCTTCTGCAGGCAAAAAGTTAGAAAATTAAGCTACTTATAAATAAAAGTTTTATTTTATTTCTAAAATGAGACTTATTCATATTTACTTGATGCTCTTTGCAAATATTATGAATATAAATATTTTCAGGAGAATTATAAGGAAGGTTTTTGGCATTAAATACCTTTCCAATAATTTCCCATTGAAATTTTAATACTATAGTTATGCATAATTCAATTTATGGTATATACTTATTTATTTAACAATTTTAAAAGGAAATTATACTGAAAGTAGTATATGAATTTTCATTCGTGTTTTATCTTTTTTGATTAACTCTGATTCAAATTTTATTTCACAAACAAAACAGGCTTAAATTTTTTAAGAAGGAAGAAACTGTTTCCATTAAAAAAATTTTTTTTAAACATTTCTGTTTTTATTAAAGATTCCGAAAATCATCCAAAGTATTTATCCTTAAGAGAAATGATACTTTATTTTGTCCGGGGGTTCACACAAATTTATCACGTCATAATGACACATTCATTTTTTTCAAACCCCTAATTCCTTCAAACGGTCTTTTTATTAAATATACAAATGTTTAATTCTTAAATATTTCATCTAAAGTGTTTACCCTCATCTAATATTAATGACATTTAATGATATGCTTAATTGTGTTATAATAGATGAAAAACTCAACTAATCAAATACTTACTCTTTCTCAATTAAAGTTCTTCATAATAATTGAATCAAAAGCTTATCCTCAATCATTACACGTTTATAATGCTAATTCCTTCATTAACTATCTTAAATAATAGTATTAAATACTTGTCAAGTCTAATCGACGTTATAATAAGCTAAGTAATGTAAATTAATTAGAACAGCTCTTTGCTATCCAACCCGCAATCACAATGGGGGAATTCAGAAAAGAACTACTTTATGTGTGTCTCAATTTGAACACGCCCCCTTCAAAAATCGTGTGACTGTTCGTCGCAAGCCCTGATTAATGAGATGGAGAACGGGTTGTTAATGGTTTTGGGCAAGAATCAAAATCCTCGAGAGAAATCACTGGTGACTTTGAAAACCCCGGTTAAATTAAGACATTATCTTTGGCCGCTCTTTCTTAATGGAAGGACAAACACTATTTAGAAACTTTAGCTTCCTAAGCAAAAACAGTTTTTTTATAAATTTACTCAGCCTGAGTTTGATAGTTGGGTATTAAAATCCAAGGGAATAATTTTGTTGCATCTCTATCAAGTGGCGTAGAAAATAATTTGCTTTACTTTCCCTCTTAAAGGGGACCTCTTAAGGTCTTATTAAAATGAAGTAAAGAAAAATTATATTTCAGTAAGGCTCTCTAGTAGCCATTTAGAAATATTTTTTTTTTGCCACTTGTGTTATATATTTGGCTATAAAATCTCCGTCAATGAGATTTACATTAACAATTTTGTAATGGTTGGTATGTTAGCGAAAATATTTTAATGAGTACAATCAACTTTAAGTAATTGAATTGTGATATTGGTGTTTTCGTTGCTTTTCCAATATTACCACTAATTAAATAAGGTAAGAAGAATAAAGAATGGTTCATATGCGCTAATGATGAAAAGGAATCATCTTTCTCTGTAATCTTCGGTAAACTCATTATTCACGTCTGTGATTAAAATTTTTTGTTCTCAAACTGTCTCTTTTATGGTTATTGTTATTGCCTCTTAAAAACAGAGAGTATGTTAGACCATGTTTCGGTTTCTCGGCCCTTTATGCTAAAATATTAATTTGACAGTCCGGTAATGAAGCATTGGCTAACGAAAAGCTCACAAATAACATTTGGAGGAGACTGAAATTTCCCACCATGCATCACGGAATATTGCGATTATTTTAAATGAGCATAAATATGCAATAAGCGAATTTCGTAAATAAAAATAAGCGAAATAATTTTGTTAAATATTCATGGCTTGTAAAAACAATCGCAGCATTCCGTGACCGCAGTAATTACTCCTGTACATGACTACTTCTAAATTAAGAAACTATGAACTTTCCTCCTAGAAAAGAAGCACTTAAAACTCATGAAATTAATCAGATTTTCAAAGTTTTCTTTTTATAAATGTAAAGTATTTAGAAAAATTAACTCCACTAAGAATTTCTTGTGGACTTAAATAAGATGGTAATTTCATCAATAAAGTAACGAAACTATTGGAAATTATTAACAAATGTAGTGATTATATCTTGAAACACAATAGAAAATTGAATAATTATGATAAATAAATAAGACATATTTTATTTTAGGATGCCTTTCATGTTTAGAAAAGTGGGCACGATTTATTATTAAAGAATGCAACTGTTTTTATCACCTATATAAATATTTTTAATTAAAACTACTGACGTGTCTTTTAAAATCACATGCGTTCGTATAATATTGTTAATTAAAGTATCCTACATTTATTTACGTAAAAAATCCATTGCTTCATCAGGCAAGGCTTTGTCTTAGGAAAGAAATTCGGGAAATTTCAAACGCAGCTGCAACAAAAAGAGGATAGTTTATTTAACAGCTTTAACATTGTTTCGAATAAGAATTATTTCTGAAAAGATTGTTACCCACTCAATCAAACTACGGCATAAAATCAATTTCATGGTCCCTGACTTTTATATTTTTATAATTCTTTCATTACACTAATTTTTCTTTACTCAGGAGATGAACTGTGGGGAATTCTAAATAGAATTTATTATACCTCATAAAAGGTTATATATAAGGATAGATCATGGTTACAAGGAGAGAAAAAATTATTAATAATCAGAACCTATCTATGTGGAAAGGATGCTCTGTGGTAAATTGATTAAAGGAGAAAAATAAATTTAAAATTTTAATATTGCTACAAAAAGGGATTGCATTTTCGTAAAAATATAAAATGACTTGATTTTGATTAGATGAGATATTAGTCTCAAAATAAATTTATTTTTCTGTAATTTAAGTCGCCAAAAACGATTATTATTGATAAATGAGTACGGAGTAGTGAGTAGTACAATGCACTTTGCAGCATTTCGTAACCCCAGCTCTCTCTCGTATCAGTTCGATTCAAGGTTTTTTCTGTATTCCGCTTTATCGTGTAATGAAATTTTGACATTAGGCTTTTAAAAGAACTAATACAAAAGATGTTAAATGTACCTGGTGTGTTTCCCCTTATAACTATTTAGTAGGTGTCCTCTCATCGCAGTAAATGTTAAAAGGTATTAAGGGATCTGTTTTTCTTTAATAAAAATTGCTTTGACTTTTTTAAGGTTCACATATCAACCTTTATTCCCTTTGTGTCAAAACTTAACATAAAAAAATAACAATGTTTTATTTTATTTCCCCCTTTAACTATATACCGCATATCAAACATTTTTTCCGCATAGGTAGGTTTGAAATTTCGGAAAATAACTTTCGATCAACTCTATTATATATATATACAGTGAAGATCACTTAACACGAAACTGAGGAGACTGAAACATTTTTTCATGTTAAAAGAATTTCGTGTTAATGGATATTGCAATTGTATATATATATATATTCAAAAAAATTAAGTTTCTTAGAGTATATATTATTTACATAGATATATATGTGTGCCTGATTCTAATAAAAATCAATGAAATAAAAAACATTCACTCCAGAACTTAATGAAATTTAATACAAAATCTAGCAATACCAAAAACTTTACAGATTTTTGTTTTTTATTAACAGTTATTTCATTACATTTATTTACAACTGATATCAAACAAGTGCAACATTTGCTAAGTTTTTATAAAGAAAGTAAATTGATATAGAAACCTATTTCCTTTCAACTTAAGTATTTAAAAAATGTATTCTATGTTGCATACATAAAGAGTGTTTTTTTTCAGGTATAGAAGTTTAAGTTGGCATTACTTTCCAAGATGGCGAACGATTTAACAGCTGTCAAGTGATTTATTCTCAGTTTGGTTTGGCAATTCATCAAAACGATCATCAAGCAAGGCGTAGATTCGTCGAATGGGCCCAAAACGAGATTGCCGTTGTTCCGATTTTCATAAGCGAATTTTGTTTAGCGATTAAGCGCACTTCTGGTTGAATGGCTACGTCAACAAACAAAACTGCCGCATTTGGAGTGAAGCTCATCCCCAAGTGTATGTCGAAACACCGTTATATCCAGAAAAACTGACTGTTTGGTGCGCTTTATGGGCTGGTGGAATCCTTCTCCAAAAACGATGAAGGCCACAACGTTACAATCAATGGTGATCGGTATAGAGCCATGATTACTAACTTTTTCATTCCTGAATTGAACAATCATGATGTCCAGGAGCTGTGGTTCCAACAAGACGGCGCAACATGTCACACAGCTCGTGCCACAATCGATTTATTGAAAGACACGTTTGGTGACCGCCTAATTTCACGATTTGAACCTGTGAATTGGCCTCCAAGATCTTGTGATTTAATACCGCTAGACTATTTTTTGTGGGGCTATGTAAAGTCATTGGTCTATGTGGATAAGCCACACACGCTTGACCATTTGGAAGACAACATTCGCCGTGTTATTGCCGATATACGGCCACAAATGTTGGAAAAAGTCATCGAAAATTGGACGTCCAGATTGGACTATATTCAAGCCAGCCGTGACAGTTATATGCCAGAAATCATATTTAAAATGTAATGCCACAAGATTATCTTTCGAATAAAAAAATTCATGTCAATCGAATAATACATCGTTGTTTTATTGCAATTTAAAGTTATATACCTCTAAAAAATACACCCTTTACAACAACAGTGAATTTTTTTGTCAATTCTTAAATCAGCAACATATATTTCTTCTAAATATTGCCTACGTTATAGTGGATTGAAAACAAGTACATACTACCAATTTATGTATAGACAAAACATTTATAAAATTTAAAATAAAGCATTTTTTTAAACTTACATAAACCTGCATTTACTATTTATAAAAAATAGTTTAAACTAATTGTTTCCAAGACTGTATAATTTATTATTAGTGAAATCATTTAAATGTTTTCTTAAAATTTCTATTTCCGAAGAAACTGTGTTATGTCGATATAGTAAAAATCACTAAATATCTTTTCATGATTTTAAGTATCATTATGGAAAGATAATTATTTTCAATACATATCTAAGTAATTGAAAGGAAGGATCAGTGTATTTAATGGTCCTTAAGCAGCTTAGAATCCTAATTTCAATTAAAATTGAACTATACATTTCGTGGGTTTTTCTTAACTGTTCTTATATTTAAAACATACTTAAAATTTATTTGCAAGCACATTTCAAAAATGCATGGTAATTATGTAGTTTATGTAATTAATCATTATAGTAAAATATTCAATTTAAAAACGCAAAACACGGATTTTTTTTTGAAAACATTAATTTTTTACGATGTAATTTGTAATTAGGATATTTCTTAAGCTTCCTAATTAATCATGGAATGAAGTTTTCTTGTAAGAGGTTTAAGTGACACAATTATCAAATAAGTAAAGTAAAACCGGCGCTAATTACTCTAATTAACATATGTAAAGGGGAGTCTTATGTTAACTAACCATGTAATGGGTTAGTTATAGTAGATGTAGTTAAGTGTTGCTTTTATACGACTAAAATAATAACATCATTCATATAGCCTTTAGTTTATCATAATACTTTCATTAATCAAAAACGTATCATTTTTCATGTTAAGTGAAACATCTGATTCCTTAGTTCTGACATTTGGTTAATGGATTATGCTATAATCAGAGCATTTTGGGAATTCTAGCTCGACGCTAGATATTTCGAAAATATCTGACAATCGTTTCATTAAATATGAGCATTGGGACTTTTGGCCGGTCGGGCCTTTTAACTTTGTAGATGCCATTTTCAAAGTATTTCCTCGTGCGCGGTAACTCTTTCAATTTTGAAGGATATTAATCAGTAACGGACTCTGTCGCAAGTCCGAAATCAATAACTCTCATGAAAATTTAATGGTGTCTGAAATATTAATCGGATTCCATCAGACCTGAAAATAGGTATCGTACCTGGTTTTAAAATGCAAAGAATGAATAGCGCAAAAGAGGAGGTAGGGGAGTCTAATATTCCAATTCCTGAGTTCGAAAAGCAGAAACATAGATATCTACAGGGGTACTCCAAAACGTAAAGAGAACTCGGCTGAAGTGGGTACGGTACATAATCGCCAATCGCTAAGCCTATTTCATGTGTGACGGAAAATTCGAAATTCCAAATCCGCTTTTCGAATGTCGAGGACCAAATACCCCTTGCGGGAGGTACTTCGGTACTCACGGGAAAAGGGGACTGCGCTGCTCCGAACAACCCTCAACAATGCCGAAGGAATTACAGCGCGCATTGTCTCGTATGGAGCAAAAGCCCTCGCTCACTTACAACAAAGACCAGGGTTACCAATACGAAATTCTTTAGCATACCAATGGCGAAACAGCTCCCAGTGGTGAACGGCAAAGTTATCATTGAAATGTAGTTTTAAAAGTATTGGAAAGTCACACGGAAATCTTTGTAATAAATCTTGGACGACGGATTGGTACTACTTTCGGGTGGAAAACTTAATTGATTTATATATATGAAATTGTTTCATCATATTCGGGACGTGAAGTGAAATGAATCGAAAAATGCATGTTAGTCGCTTTATTACGTGACATTATATTTTAGGGAACATTGACTTATTTTCTTCAAATTCTCATTTTTTTTTCTAAACACAGTGAAATATGAAGAGAATGGGTATTGAAAATAATTTTCTATGTTCTAAATTTTCATTACTAATTAATTTATTCAAAGTGGTTATTGATTTATTTGATAGCAATTATACTTGCATTTTTTAACCTTTTTGCCTATTATTTTTTTCTTCTAATTTTTTTTAATGATCGTGTGTTCAATCGTTGAAAATTAAAAAAAAACTAAACACAAATTTTTGTCTATTTCAATATTTAATGTTTTAAAATATAATGCTCATTTGGCTAAAGTGGACACGTATATCCCCTGAAGGAGATTTTTATTAATTTTTAAAATGCTTGAAATTGTATAATTTCCCTTAAATGCAATACTTTAAGGCAGCGTTTCTCAAACTGTGAGGTGTACCGCCTTAGGAGGGGGTGATAACCCTACGCGGGGGGCACGAGCATATCGAAAAATCGAAAATAAATAATTTAAAAAAAATATTATTAATTTACAGAGAGGAAGCAAAACAAAATGCATTTTGAACAATGAGAAGTAACCTATAATATACTTATCCAATAAATTAAAATATCTATTACTTAAAAGTAACAAATACAAAATGTAATACTTATATTAATAATTTGTACAGCTTATAATTAAGGTCGTTTTGTAGCTATAGCGTCAAAGTACATTATTATAGCATTTAACACATTGTCATTCTATGGGGGGAGCGTATTGAAAATTCTAAATAAAAATTTGGTCATCAATATTGAGAGTTTGAGAAGCACTGACTTAAAAGGAATTACTTAAATGCTTATAAAATAAATTCTAAATGATTTGTTTGTAATAAATAGATGTTCTGGAAAGAAGCATATGTTTTACTATCAATAAAATTATCTCAAGTATGATATATTTTAAATTACAATATTTTCCATTATTTGAATTATTGTAACAGAATATATTATGCATTTTAATAACGGTTGATCTTTTTTTTTTCCATTTCATTTATGAGCTTATTTTCAGAAAATAAGAATTCAATAAAATAAATTTAAAAAATAATAGTAACACCATTTTTTAAATATATATATATATTAAAATACATAAAATATATAATATATATATATATATATATATATATATATATATATATTACAATATATAAAATATATAATATATATATATATATATATATATAATTTTTTGTACAAAAATTGCGGAAAATTTAAATGATTAGTTTCAAAATTTTAAAATAATATTTTGTTTTTTGAAATGTTAATTATGTCTAGTTTTGCATTTATAAGCACTCAGTGTAGTTCTTAAATTATAAATCGTTGATAGAGTACATAGTGTATCGTGAGAATTATTCTAAAATGTGCACAGCTAGTAAAATACACATTTCGTTTTTCCCTAACTCCTTATTGTTAAAATACGAATGCTCTTGAATAACTCTATATGCTTATAACAATCGGTTTAACTTTAAAATAAATAAATATTCATATGCATAAGTACAAAAACAGCAATTATTTTGTTATAATTTTAAAAAACAGAGTTCCATTTAAATTAGACATAAAATTAACTTTTTTAATTCACCAAAGACATTTTCTTTGTGTATTTTTATAACAATAAAAATAAATGGAAACAAACTCTGTAATATCCTTTAATGATGATGTTTAAAGTGAAGTAAAATACTAAAACATAAAGATATAAAATTTCAGTATTTTAAATGGAAGAAAGTGTGAATCGTTGATACGCGTGTTGATGAAGAAGGGAAAGAGTAATTAAAAATATTTCTAAATAATCTAGAATTTTAAACTTACAATTTACAAACTGAGAAATGATGCAAAATAATCCAATTAATTATGGTATGACTTTACATTGTACTAAAAAATATTATTTTACAAATCATAAATGAAAACATCTTTATTTGCAATTTTCTCAAAATGAATTATTTTGGTAATTTTCCGGTACACTTTTCTCAAATCTACTTTACCTAAAATGCTGATATTTCGCATATTATAAGATCCACACATTTTCAACGCAGTGAATGAATATTTTTTTTCTAATAAACACTCATAAATTTTAGATATGACACAATTTCTGCATAAAATTTAAAGGAAATTTTAATCACCACATTTAAAATTTTTAATAAATTTATTTTTTAAAATTTAATTCTATTTATTTTATTGATTTTTATGTATGTAAAAACTCTGTAGAATTTTATAGCTATATATGCAGTGGATTTTTCATGCAAAGTGTACCTAAATGTAAGAACATGCTTCGAAAATAAAAAAAAAAAAGCTATTGATTATTTATTGCTCATACAGGTTCATTTGTAATTTAAAATTTAATTTCTTTTATATTAACAGGTACATAAATTTACAAACAATTCAAAGTAAACGTTTTACTCAGGTTGCTTTTAATTTAAGTAAGTGAGAAGCATTTAAATTTGGTGTAAAAAAAGTTTATTTTTTCTTGTCGCACTGACCACCCAGTTACCTAAAAAGATGACTCTCAACAACTTAATTTTTTTATTCTTTACCATCAAGTTCAATTTGCCCTTGGATAGTACACAAAACAGAGGATGTTATGATTACTCAGAACAGACTAGTAACGCCCCGTGATCGGTGTAATGCAAATCACCGGTAGAGCAAACAAAATGAATTAGAAACTCCAATTACTTTATTTTTTATGCGATTTTAGTGTAATTGATTTCTTATATAAACAATCAACAAGTGAGACCCATTTTAAAAGCATGGATGTGTAACTGCCCATCCATCACTGCACTTTCTCCTGATCAACTCAGTTAAACGAAACGCATTAACTTTTATTTTTTATTTCGTATGTGAAAAAAGCTGTTGATGTTTATATGTGAAAAAAGCTGTTTTTTACTCCCTATCATTTTCTTAGAATTCAAAACAATCCGGTCTAGTAGAAACGTTAGTCAAAACAAAACTTTTACTTTGCCCTCTCCACCTTCGCACCATTTAACCGTAACATCACAACTTTATCCCACGGGAAGAGAATGTTCACTAGCATTAGTTACATTAAGGGGACACAATAAATACCCTACAAATTTCAAATGTGCCAAAAAAAAGTTGGGTTTTTTTCACTTTTTTGGCCCATATCATTGGGAAGCTTGCCAACGAATTTCAGTTCTCATAACAAATTTGTATTAGAGATAATTGAAGTTTTCTGAGCCATGGTTTTGTTTTCAAATGTTAGTCAAAACAAAACTTTTGCTTTGTCCTCTCCACCTTCGCACCATTGAACCGTAACATCACAAATATATCCCACGGGAAGAGAATGTTCACTAGAATTAGTTCTATTTAGGTGACACAATAGATACCCTACAAATTTCAAATGAGCCAAAAAAACCCGTTTTTTGTTGTTTTTGCAATTTCTTGTAGTCCATATGATTGGGAAGCTTGCAAACGAATTTCAGATCTGATAACAAATTAGTATTTAAGATATTTGATGTTTTCTGAGCAATGGTTTTGGCTTCGATTTAATTTTAAAGCACTTTTCCACGCTTAAATTGAATTAATTAAATATATTTTGAGCACAATAAACTCTTTCAGCGTGAAATGGTAATTTCAATTTTCATTAATAACATCATTCCTGCTTGATTATGTTTAGAGTTTTTTCAGTTATAATATTCACTTAATTAAAATTGATTGCAAAGCCAATTTTTGTTTTAAAAATAGTTTATATAACTTAGAAGCTTTACCATTAATTTTTTCCTGTTGAGAAAATGCTATGGACAAAATGTTTTCAGGTTACTATGAAAAGCAATATTTCGAAGAGATGAAGTACTACTGAAAATGATGTATCTAAAAATCAACTCTCTGCTAATGCAAGTATTTTACTATTCAAGTATCAAATACTAGAATTCTGAATTCAAAGATTCAATTTTTAAGAGATAAGTGTTTTCTAATCCCTAAGGCTTTTTTTGTCTGTTGAAGATATATACTCCCAAATGTATTCTCTATAAAAGTTAGTATGAATTTATGACTGAGATCTTTAGTTATTTTTAAGAGAATGCTATAGTTAATGTTTTAAAAAATTTTACGTTGCTTCCAGGTTTAGCAAGAAAAATATTTATTAAAAATCAAGAAGTGAACGAATTTTCAAATCTATTCTAAATTTTGTACACAATAATCTGAGAAACATAAATCACTTAAAATGACTAAACAATTTTAAAATTAAGCATTTTGAAAGAGTTTCAAAAGTCTTAAAAAATTCTTTTTTTTTTAAATTGTAAAATAATGGCTCATCAAACTGACTTCGTACTTTCAGAATCAATTTAATAATGTAAACTTAATGTAACACATACATTATTTTTACTGTTACTGTCTTGAAAAATAGTACTGTGTAGCTTTTAATCTATCTTATGACTTTGAAAATACAATCCTTTTCTACAACTAGAGGACTTCTTAAATTTTGGAGATAGTTTATAAACAAAATTGAAGGCATAATTCATTTTAGATTGTTATGCTCAGAGAAACAGAATGAGAAAGTGAAAATTTTATTTTTAGAATATTTCAAGTAGACTGTGTGAATTAAATTTAAAAACAAAAATACTTAACATTGAACAACTATCTTGATAGGAATTTCGAATGAAATACGATATCAATTACATATATCAATAAATCAAACAATATAATAGTCAAATCGGGGAACCTTGAAAAGCTTTTTATTTGTTTTTAGAATGAGCTTTTATTTTTACCTTTTTTTGCTAATTGTAATCCAAAAAACAGCCATTATTCACAACAGAAAATGAAGATATAAACAACGCAACGAATCACTCTAAACTATTTTAATATGAAACTATATACATACTATATGCAGAAGGGGAAAATGATATTATGGAAACTGTTAGGTATTTGATGTAACAAAAATATTGTGAAGGATGAGATATTTTATTTCACTCATGGTGTAATAAAAATATTAATTATATTTTCTTATTAAAATAATAACGTACAATTTAAATTGAATAAATTACTTTGTCTAATTTTAATTAATTTTTTATCTAAATCTATATTTAATTAAGCTGAAAACCGAAAATCCCGCTAGTGAACAGGCCAACAAAAATGTTTCTAAAAAAATAGTAAAACATTATTTCTAGAGGAAACAAAAAGGATGAACTAATTTGGAGGTTAGAAATATCAATATTCTCTCTGAAGCCAAATTTATCATTAGAAATTTAATTCTGTTACAAATGAAACAAACCATAAATGAAATTTGCCACTTAAAATCTTTATATATGTTACCTTTAAAGCATATAATTCAGCTATTTCAGGGAACAACTCTAGGTATTTCATGAAATAACTTGACAAGTCAGTTAAAGTAGATAATAGATGAAAAATTTCATACTTTAACTAGTTATTCTACGAAATAACTAGTTATTCTCGAAATTAACAAGTTGTTCTATAAAATAACTAATGATAGACAGTTAAAAAGAATGAAAAATAAACAATTTCAAAGTTGATTTATAAATTAATTCATCATAAATAGCTAAGACCTCTCGAAAAATACATTTTATCCCTATTGTGGATAATTAATTGAAAAATAATGAAAACAGATGATATCTTATTATTGCTTCTTATAGCTAAAAATAGTTAAGCAGAAAGGAGAAAAAAAGAATATGTTTTGCATCTGTTACTGGCCCAATTTACTTTTCTACTCCTTGAACTTCAAGGATATCATAATGTTGTGGTAACCAATAGTCACATGGCGCTTTTTTCTGTGATGTTTTAGCACTTTCTACTTCCACTATCAAAATAAATAATTTTTCATCAGTTAGTGCTGCATTTTTTCCTTTGTGTGTCCCATGCTTATTTAATCAAGATTCAAATATCTCTCATTGAATATTTCATATTTGCAGGTTAGTCTTCTATTCTTGCAGAAGTTATTGCTTGTAAACAAGTTGCAAAAATTGTTGTTACTAATCCAAAATAGAAAACGCTAACATATATACACCGCTTGAGTTGTACTTTTAAATGCAAAGGAAGGAAGCGTACACACGCGCACACGTTATTGCAAAGCAGCTATTAGCGGTTCAAAACTGATTAAAAGCAGCTAGAATCAGTCCAAAGAACTTTCTAGTGCTGTATTTCATACTTTAATGACCAAGTAATCGTTATTCTATAGAGTACCCAGTTAAATCATAAAAATCAATAATTTTATATTTGCCTAGTTATTTCATGAGCTACCAAGTTGTTCTATGGAAAAACGAATTTCACACTTTAACAGTAACATATATATATATGTGTGTGTGTGTGTGTGTTTCAAGATTCAAGAAAAATGAAAAATCAAAATACCAAAATAGGAGCTTCATTAGGTATAAGCATAGAAAGTTCAGGACTGTTTTGAGAGATTAAAACCGGTTTTAATAAAATTTTCTACTTCTACTTAGAAATCTGAGCGAATTTCGATTAGATATTTTTTCTTATATATATATATATATATATATATATATATATATATATATATATATATATATATATCTTCTAAACATTTTATTCATTATCAGATACATTGAGTTTTATGATTTAACTGGGTACTCTATAGAATAACGATTACTTGATCACATACTTTTAATATACTTGAAAATGAGTTGACTACGGATCAGTTTAAAAACAATGGAGAAGATATAACTCTTGATTCAATAATCTATGGGCAAAATAAAATGAGGGAAATATAAAAGCTTCCATAAAACCAATTTGTTAAATTTAAAATTAGTTTTTTTTAAATTAAAGTTATAAATAAATTTATAATAGCTAGAAATTCATATTTTGTGTACTGTATATAAATAATATTAAGAGAATTTTCACAAAATGATATTTATATTTGTACTTATTCTATGAAAAAAGTCTTCGCCATCTGTCTTCGGAAAAGGGAATGATTTGGAAATGAGTTTATGCTACAACTAATTACTTTTATAAAGAGTCCTTTTATTTGCCTCAAAATGACTTTGTTTGGAGTCGTGAATTCTCCCTCTTTTGAATCGAGTAACCCTGCAATAGAAATACACAGACGGAATGCGATACCAAACTACCAATGCTTCCACTTTTGATCAAATATAGCTCTTGCTTTGACAGAGCTCAGATTTCGGACAGTTTTGAGAAATATTCCTCTTGGATGGTTCCCAGCTACAGATCAAGATGGTTCTTTGTTCAATATCAGATTCCCTCTCCCAATTCATTCATAAACTGGAATTCATGCAGCCGTAATCATGCTTTGTATTGGAATGTCGGATATGTCTTTTCCAATCCTAACACAAAGCTCGTGCACAAATATGACAAGGAGCGCCAAAGTATAAAAGAGTTTGCCGTTTGTATACCAGGGTGCATATGTGTTTTGGAATTTGAAAGATGACAAAATTGTTAGATATGTAGTCACCCCGAGTTTGATAAGGATTTGCAGAAACCAATACCGACCTCTTTTTGTGTATTGCGACATCTTTCAACACGCTCTTCTCTGACGGAATCAATTAGATTAAACTCAACCAAGTCAATGGTATTTAAAGAAGTCAAATTGGTTTCTTTATTCGAAAAATAAAACTAAGTTCTGCAAATTAGATTTTTATTGATGATTCAAACGCGGAAATTGAGTCATAAAATTTAATTGATAAATTTAACGTTTAATTTCTATTAAAGGATGAAGTGTGACTTTATTTTACCCAGAAAAACAAAATACAGAAAATCGTATTCTACAAATGTAGAAAATCGTTTATGTTAAATAATAATTGACCAAATAAATATTAATTGAATCAATGGACAACGTAGTTCATGAATGAAGTTTTTAAAGTCTTGTTGTAAAGGTTATTCTCAATCTTATCAATGCAACATTTTTCTAGGAAATTTTCCGTGCGTAAAATTTATTCCATCAAATAATCATAGTTCTATATTCATTATTCTGGAATGTATTTGTAGTGCAAAAGTTCCTGATAGTTATATTCTTTCTTAGTATACCTCACAAGGATACACATTAGGTAAATAATCTGTATGAGAGTATTCAATAATTTTTGCAACATTTACCTGCAATTTATCTTCCACAAATTCAATTTATATTATTAACTACACAGGCACTTCTTAACATCTCCCAGAAAATCAAAATTTAGTCATTTCATGTCGTATATAGAACTAGCGTCTATATATTTGATTTCTATTTTTCATTGTCAAAATATTAACACCGAAAATATTTTTTCTGGATTTTTTTATATATATATATATATATAAATTTATAATTTTTCTAAAATCATTCAAGTTCAAGTTATTCGTACATGTTCAAGTTATTTTGGATTGGTTTTAAATCCTCCATTATATATTTTGATATGATTCCTTAACATACATTTTACTAAACAATGAAATATGAAATTATTGTATAACTGTTCAGTTCCAAAACATATTTCATTAAAGGTATGAAAAGTAGTAACAAGTAAAACTATATAAAATATAGTTATACTATATAAACTATATGCAGACTGTAGTGATATACTTCAGTATTAATTTTGCAAAAATTATCAATTAAATTTTTATGAAAATATAATTTAGTATCTCAAATGCTTAAAATTGTTCTTGGAAAAGTTTATTGGGATTTTGTTTTTAAAGGTGTAATAAAATTTACAAAGTGTTAAATACTTAAAAAATATTGCTCAATTTCTATATATGTATTAGTAAATACATTAAAGTATTCTAAACTTTATAACAAACCACAGATCCATAATAGTTCAATTATTATATCATCGAGAAATGCGAATTGGTAAAATAGATTCTATTTAATTAAAATAGTTTTATGGCATATACTTTGAGAAAACACATTTCAAAATCACATAAAATCATGTTGACTCTTGTAACATTGAGCGTAGTGTTTTCAGGTTGCGTGATTTTGAAGATAAGCCTCAACGTCTGGTAGCACTTTAAAAAATCTTTACTAACCTGAACTTTACTATTTCAAGGCGTCATTAAAGATCTAACGTATCTAATTAGTCATAGTTTCTGCTTTGTCATGCTTGGTTATTAAATTTGTGTTCTACTGCATATAAATGGTTTTGGATTTTTATTTAGAATATATCTAGAATATTCGCAACTATTTTCCACAAATTATGTCTCCCGATGTAGCAATACTTTAGAAAGTATAATTAATTTCAAAATTACGTATCAAATTGTTTAAACCACAAATAATTACTAGAATAACAAAGTTTGGTTAAACAGGAAAGATTACAATCATCATATAAGAGGAAACTAAAATTAAGTTTTCATCAATCTTCTTTTAATTTAAGGCTATCATCTTTTTACACTACATGTATAACGATATCTCTCCTCATTTAGCTAATACTTTAAGCAAACACATAATCTACTGACATATATTGATGCGTAAGCGTATTGCGTACGTCCATGCTATGGATAATTAAAAGATAGAGTTTAATTGCACACATCTTTAAAAAAAACAAAAGCACAGCGAAACATTTTTTTTAACTATGCATCTTTAAAGTTAGAGCAGTTACTTTTCTGCATTTCATGCATTTACTATATACATAAATTAATATTTTTATATTACCTTTCATTTGACTAATAATATTTTAATCAAAAACACTGTGTTCAATGAAATTATTAAAGTCTAATTAAGTATTGATTATGCATATATATTTAAAATTATATACTAAATAAATGAAATTCTAGTACAGGGTGTTTTTTTTCCAGGTATAGAAGTTTAAGTTGGCATTACTTTCCAAGATGGCGAACGATTTAACAGCTGTCAAGTGATTTATTCTCAGTTTGGTTTGGCAATTCATCATGAATAGACTCACGCCTGAACAACGCTTTCAAATTGAGCAATTTCATTTCGAAAATAATGGTCGATTTTCATAAGCGAATTTTGTTTAGCGATGAAGCGCACTTCTGGTTGAATGGCTACGTCAACAAACAAAACTGCCGCATTTGGAATGAAGTTAATCCACAAGTGTATGTCGAAACACCGTTACATCCAGAAAAACTGACTGTTTGGTGCGCTTAATGGGCTGGTGGAATCCTTCTTCAAAAACGATGAAGGCCACAACGTTACAGTCAATGGTGATCGGTATAGAGCCATGATTACTAACTTTTTCATTCCTGAATTGAACAATCATGATGTCCAGGAGCTGTGGTTCCAACAAGACGGCGCAACATGTCACACAGCTCGTGCCACAATCGATTTATTGAAAAACACATTTGGTGACCGCCTAATTTCACGTTTTGAACCTGTGAATTGGCCTCCAAGATCTTGTCATTTAATACCGCTAGACTATTTTTTGAAGGGCTATGTAAAGTCATTGGTCTATGCGGATAAGCCACAAACGCTTGACCATTTGGAAGACAACATTCGCCGTGTTATTGCCGATATACGGCCACAAATGTTGGAAAAAGTAATCGAAAATTGGACGTCCAGATTGGACTACATCCGAGCCAGCTGTGGCAGTCATATACCAGAGATCATATTTAAAATGTAATACCACAAGATTATCTTTCGAATAAAAAAAATTCATGTCAATCGAATAATACATCGTTGTTTTATTGCACAATTTAAAGTTCTATACCTTTAAAAAAAACACCCTTTATAAATAAACTTAAGGGAGTTATATATATGTTTTTCTTGCATAATGCTTATAGTAGCTTAGTAAATGAAGAATATATCTTTCATGTTACAAGAAATGAAAATTCTGTATTTTCTGATCGCTTTTATCACAAAAATAATCAGCATCTTACTTTGAGTTTATGATAATTATAATTTTTCTAAAACTTAATAAAAAAAAGTCTCAATTTCTGTGAAATGAATGTAAATGAATCTGTGAAAACAAATTTGTTTTCATCATTGACGATTGCATACATGTTTGTTATATTCATAATTACCGTTCTGTTATAAACTTTTATTTATTTCAATTTTGGAGAAATTATCAAGAAAGTAAATCTATTGTTGATGTTTCATAAAATAAAACGTGCATTAGTTTAGCTATTGAAAGGAAATTTTCTGACGAATTTTTTTTTCGAATAGAAATTTCATGTAAAATATCCAATGTAGTCTTTTTTATACTACGTGTCATTCGTTAAAATTTAATTTTCAAAAATATCATTAGTGTAAAATACTTTAAATTTTCAAAAAAATTGAGTGAAATATAGAGCGGATTAACAAAATAATGAAATAATAAAAATTAAAAAGATCATTTTTATCAGACTCGCCAATAATATTCATTTTTTAGAATAAACTCATTTAGTTTTTATATAAATAAACCAATGTTTTGTAATCTTTGCCTCAGATTTCAATTACAGATAATTTGGAAATAATAACGTTTTAGAAAGGAAGTTTAGTTTTCCGCCTTAAAATGTTTTTTAGCTTTGTAAAATTTTAACATTTTTATGGAATTTTACAAAACAGCACTCAAAAAAGTACGCTTATAGTTTGCAAATTTATTATTTTTATTAAATAACAGTGAGCTTTGAGGAGCATTAGTTTACTTTTTTTTCAATATTACGTACACATTGTATATTTGTTCAATTTTTGTAAAAAAAAACAATGCATGGACAGTAAAAAGTATATTATTTAGATTGTACATAAAAATGAGTTACCATTCATTTAAAATTATCTTTTGGCATCACAAATTAAAACCGTTAAAAAAACCTTAATACATATTAGATTTAAAAGAAACAAAGGCTGTACTTTAATCTTTTCTCCAACATTTTTTCCCCGAAAACTAATAGCATAGCTCTAGTTGTATTAGAATGCTATACCTCTAGAAATAAATCCTATCTAACAAAACTTACTCTTTTTTTAACTAAATAAATATTTAATGATAAAGTGAAAGACTGAGATTGGTTTAATCTCTGATCCGAACTAGAGAACAAAGTCCCGTCAAAAGTAAAACTTACTTTTTCTTCTCCTAATTCTTTCGATGGATTATTTCTGTGGCAAATCATGATTAAAAAACTAAGAAAGTAGTATTGAAGAATTATATATGTCTAGTGAGCACATTGTTATTTATTTATTTATTTACCAACAGAACTACAACAAAGTTCGAAAGATTCAAAGCCCTTTGACCAATTTTTACATACCTGCTGTACTCATAACAGAGAGAAAACATTTTCTTCAGCGAAGAATCGTATTAAGAAAAAGGAATAAACACAAGCAAAAACTTCTACAAAAGAGTAATCAAAGCAAAGCCTAGACTATTATCACTTTATACCTCACATTGGGAAATGAGGCGGCCTACGCAATATTCTTCAATCCTTAGCATATTTAGAATGTTCTTTGTCGGCTTTCTTTCAAGCAGGGCCCCTGCGAATAAATGAGATTAAGTGGTTATGAATTATGCATATTGGTGCAATGTCTATTCATTCGCGTGAAAATGAGCTCATTGCAAAGCGTGTGTGATACGTTACTTAACTTAATAATATAGCTGACCGAGGATTTCTCCCAGAGTAAGAAAATTACCGCGCCAATTTCGTCAAGTGTCAAAATTGAGAAGCGATACAAATACTCATGTGTAAAGTTAAAAAGGACCAATATTTTTCTTTATAAAATGCTTTCCATTTCAATTACAATGCTAAAAGTGGATGTTATTTTACGTAAAATATTGCCGTCAGTCAAAGCGAATGAATTTTTGAAAATAATTATATCTGTTATGAAAGAAATGATTACTCTTTTATATGAATTTCTTTCAGATTTCTGAAATAAATGCAATGAATATACTTTCAACTACTCTTTAAAAACTCTACTTCTTTTTAAATATTAGGATTATTTATTCTAATAAAAGGAAACAAATATGCGTTTGCTTATTTGAGCTGCATGTAGATAATTTCAGTTTCCATATGACTGGAATAAATGTCAGAATATACTTCATTCTAAATAATTCAAATTAATGTTTCCTTATTTATATATTTAAATAAATAAGATCAAAAATAAAAAAAAAGTTTTCAAATTCTACTTCTGAAATATTACTTATTTACCCCATTTTTTTATATCCATTTTGTTTTACTGATGGAATAATTGAGAAACTTATTCAAATGCCTTGAGAAATTTATTTAACGTATTATGGCTATATTTTCTGAAGAACATTTAGTGGTTTTATTTTTATTTTTCGAGAATTGTAAAACTGTAAATCTGTTTGATATAAAATTAAAAATAAATAATAAGTGATCCTCAATATGAATACGTAACTTTTGAAATTCATGGCAAAAAGTTCTTTTTCTAAATTTATATAAATAAATACTTATTTTAATAAGGAAAATGATCTAATTTTAAGCGTGAAATATTTTGAGATAAGAATTTCAGCTGTAAGTTGATAGGTTTGCTTAAATTTAATTTGCAAATGGCAATTTAATTAAAAATTAGTCTTTTAAGCTTAAGAAATTAATGAATATATTTTACATGCTTTTCATATAATTAAACCTGTATTACTGATTTCTTTGAATAAATATTTCAGGTTATCCATACAAAAAAGTGTGGTTAAATCGATTTAAAAAAAACAGATATGTATATATATAGAGAGAGACAGTTTCGAGATATATATACAAGTAATTCTTCTTTTGCTATTATAATTATCAGCGATATTTATTATATTTCTTGAAAAAATATTCCATATATTCATGTTAAGAATGATCTAAGTGATAATTTAAATAAAAAATGAAAGGAATAGTTTACTTAAGTATAAATAAAAAAGTAGAATTCGAGAATTAAATATATTTTCCCAAAATAAATTCTAGCAAGCGATACCTGTCAAAAAACATAGAGATATTTTTGTATTCCCTTATATTCTATACTTATTTTTAATAAAAAAACCAAAAATGTATCGTTTTAAGACTTCTTACTAATAATTTTAAAAACTAATTCACCACTGCCAGGCATTGTCGCCAAATTGAGCCATTTTTCGCCAAATTTGATCACAAGTGCACTCAACAAGTTGGCTTTCGGTAGCGTTGGAAGTACACTCGATTTGAATATACTTTGCGTATTTTAATTAGCTCAGTCCCAACTAACGAGAGCAACTACTTTTGTGTGTATGTACTTTTTGAATTTAAATCCTTAGAGTCATTACGTAAATTCAGATAGCATGCATTTTTTCGGCTAATTTTCTTATTCACTAGTGAGTCACTAATGCACGGATGTTTGCTTAAGTTAAAGAATAAAGCACAAATGATACAATGCAATTTAAACCTTATGAGTCTGCCTTTGATGAATATAATTTATGCATTTCAAGCACAGCCTGTCTTTAAACAGGAACTTGCGGAAGTTTTTGAACTTCAAAAAGGAGCTCGGAACCAAATAGATGTGTAAAAAAAGACAACTGGGAAATTACGCATACATTAAAAGACTAATTACAATAAATAGATGTTAAAAAAATAATACATTATTTTTTCATGCATAGTACTAAGAATGAAGTACAAGAGCTTGCATTTCCTTCGCTATTTCCTTTTCAAGAACTTGTTTGTTTTTATTTTTAAAAAAATTCTGTCAAACACGAAGAGAGTTCAAAAATAATTCGCATACTTTGCTTCACAGAAAGTAAATCATTATTAATAGAGAAAAGGTAAAACTTTTCATAGCTATTGTAAAAAATTTAAAAACGTATCTAAAAAAATATAAGCCAAACTTTATAATTTAAATAAATTTTCTAAACATAGAAACTTTTCATGCTTATTTTTATGGTATACATTGGAAAAAATTTTGAAGTAAAAACAACAAAAATTAAAAGTAATTTTTTCACTATATTTTAAAGATATCATATTTGGAGAATGGTTTCATTGAAAATAAAATATTTGTGAGAGCATTGTTTTATTAAAAGACATAACTAAAACATTAAAATGATTTCTCGAAATCTAAATAGCAAGACATTATTATTTACTAATTTGTATATCAATGTATAAATGAGAATAAACGTATTTGTGATTCGTAAGACAAGACATTTTTATACTTTAATGAATGAACAATGAAATGTGTACTGATTTCCGATAATTTAAGTAAATATATAATTAGTTATTCAGTTAAATATTTCTCGAAATAATAAAGCAAAATTAATTTATTTAAATGTGTCACACACAAAATTAGTGATTTCTAAATCATGTACTTAACATAAGCTTTTAAAATTTGAGAGTTGATAAAAAGCACAAAACAAAAAAATCTAGTAACCCTGAAGTTAAGGAAAGTTAAAAATTATTTTTATGTATCCAAATTCAAGAAGATTAAGAATAAATTCATTAAAATCAAATAATACAAATTTAATAGTTTACAAGAAACATCAATTTATATAAAGCTTGTTCAATAACCCTAAATGTGTTCGTTTTCATAAAGGACAGTTAATGATTGGGATATTTTTTATCTGTCGGCTAGTTGGTGTGGTTCGTTTGTAGCTGACCTTCTACCCTCAAGTTTGCGGGTCCAGCCCCGGTCAACAAGATGGATTTTCATGATGCAGAAAATTAACAGCGGCCGTGTCGTATGATTATACGGCTTGGAAAAATTTTTCCTCGAGTGCTTGTTTAGCTTGAGTGTTCTCGACAATTTTTTTTAAAAAAATTCAAAGTACGGTTTCGCACCACCAGAACTCAGGGGGGTGGGACTGGAAGTCAAAATTAATTGCGGTTCTTGGAATCGCTTCTATATAGTTCCGCACTAAAAAGTGATACAAGCTCCTGGGGAATGTTTCTAGTTTCACGAAGGTTAAATACTAATGCACAACCCCATTAGAGAGGAAGATATTTTTTTATCAAATAGTAATCTGAAATCTCTTTAAAACAACTTCCTTATTAAATCAAGTGTTAATGAGGAGAGAACCTCAAAAGGGTATAAATAATTGCTAGATTTATTTGTATAGTATTATACTCTTTAGCATACATATAGTTTAATTATTTATAAACCGTATTAGTTGGCCTCTAAGTAACCATGAATGAGAGTTCTAATGAATTAAACAAATATCTCATTAATTAACAAACTTACATATTTTCTTACTGAAGCATTTTACTTTAAGTGTATGAAAAACATATTTTTATTAAAGCAGCATTTGACATACATGAATAAAATTTAGCTAACATAGAGATTTTTTTCACATTTTTAGATTTTATCAGAATGCTATAAAATTCTTATATATTTTTTATGTATATATAGTGTAATTTTTGTATCAACTATATTCTATTATATCTACATATGGTGTAATTATTATATCAAGTGTATTCTATTATATCTACAAATAGCGTAATCATTGTATCACTGTATTCTGTTAAATATCTACATATAGCGTAATTGTTTCTCGAATATTTCAGAAAAAGTCTCGTCTTTATGAAAAACATATCTTATCTAAAACATTTTCATATTAAAACGGGTGACGTATCTTACATCAGTTTCAGTAACACTTTTTAATTAAAGATAAGTTAAATATAATTGTGATCAATGAAACAATCATGCTTAAAGTCTACACGAGTGAACAAATATGTATTTTTGTTACTATGTAGAGTATAAATTAAGTATCAAATGCATGTTGTCTTAATTAACTTTAAAATTTTCTTTAATTTTTCAATTATGTTTAAAGCTATATTCCACGATTTATCATTAAGCTAACATGTTGGTTTATTCCTGAAGTATAATTCTTACAATACATGAAAAGACTTGATATGAACTTAAGAAATTTGTTTAATTATACATACAGATATAATGAATTAAATAATAAAAATAATTTTAGTAAAAGTGTATACTAAATGAAATAAATAAGAACTAAAAGTTTTGCAAAATACGTATAATACAGTCGGACCACGATTTAAGGAAACCTTTTTTTACGAATTTTGTGATATAACGATTTTTCCTTTTCCCCTATTTAATGAATAATAAACCCTGAATTAACGAAGTGTTTCAACATCTAGAAATTTTTTTGTATTATTTTTTTATTAGAAAATTTGAATATCTTTTCAAATGACATATCCTTTTTATCTGGAACAGAAAAAGACTTTTCTTGCAAGCAGAAAATTTCAACGGGAAAGGGTTATTAGACTTTTCATTTTCAGATGAGTCATGAGTGTAATCCATCACTTGAGTTTTGAATAGGACAGGAAATTCCTTTTTTTTTTATCTCATCCCACTCCACAGCGTTGACTATATTTTATAAATTTTTACCATTTCCTCTCTTGTGAGAAGTGAGGTTTATTACATACGTACGGTTTTGCAAAAAAGTTCTGTTTTTGAAAATTTGTAAATCTATAGCGATCCTGATACAGAAATTGATAATGAAACTCTCATCAAAACTGTTACACTTTCTAAAGCTTTACAATGTTTGGACCCTAAAAACGTACCTAATGCAGCAGGTTGTGCATAACGTTGCACTTTCCTCTCTGCATAGTGTCGCAAAATAAATCTTTCGAGTCTGAAATCCAAAATATTGTCAAACCTCTATTAAACAATATATTTTGAAATTTCCAACTAACTAGTAGATAATTATTTGCTAATAGTCTTTTCGGTTTCTGAATAAAAAGTGTGTTATTTCTAACTATGGATATTTTTTGTAGAGTAGCTTATCACAGTGTTTCTAAACGTTAGGTGCAAAAAAAAATTTTTTTTTTCAACTAATATTACGAATAACTCCGAATTTATGAATAAAATGCTCGGTCCCAATGATTCGTTAAATCAAGGTGTGATAAAAATTATAATTTGGTATCTCTACGTTTGTCAATAACGTCTCAAAAAGTAAGTTAAGGTAGCCGACTACGTTCGGAATCGTGATATTAAAAAAGCACATAAATGGATAATATTTATGATATTTAGTGTCATTTAGATTAGAAAACGTATATAAAATTGTTTTAAGAATATTATTACGATAAAAAATTTTTAAGTATTATATTTTGACAAAAAAAGAACATAGAATGACCAATTTTCAAAACATTCTCCTTTTATGAAAACTGCTTCTACTATAATAATATTTTGCGTGTGTATAGTTCAGACCTCTCTACAGAGGCTGAACAAGAATTCTTGAAATATACAACTTAGAAGTGGATTTATCCATGTTTTACGACAACAGAGGGGAGAAATTTTAAGAAAAAAACACCGATAATCACTTCAATTGGTAGTAACTCTGAAAATAATGCGAATTTTTCAAAAGTCTTAGTCCAGACTATTTGGAGAAGTCTTTACTTTATGTAAGCAAAATATTTTTTTTAATTATTATAGAAGCATTTTTTATAAAAGGAGAACATTTTGATAAAAGATTATTCTAAGTTAATTTTTTGCCAAAGTATTGTATTTTTAAAATAAGTTTCTTTTCATAATGTTCTTAAAACCATTTAATACATGCATTCTAACCTAAGTGACACTAAATATCATGAAAATTATCTATTTATGCATTTATTTAAAATCACGGTTCCGAACGTAGTCGGATACCTTAAGAGATTGCTAAAAGGTTTGAAATTCCTTCTTCATCGATTTATAAAATTCATGCCTTCCAAACTGTCTCTCTTTATTTGAATTTAGATATATAATTTTTTAAAAAAAATCTATATTAATCCGATTTTATGCAGAATCGAGATTTAAAAAGTATTTATAATTCTGTCCAATCTTTTAATTTTAATGTGACATTACTTCATTATAAATTTCCAACACATGGTTTCATAACTATATTTAATGCTAGAAATACTGAAACTTAGTATTTACCTATATTGCTCAAAAGCAGTCAAAATGACTGCATTGTGAAAGAATAACTAATGCGTAAATAAATTTGTTTAAAAAACTAGTTTTAATATTTTTTATTTTATTTAAATCATACAACAAATTATTAGTAAATATGAAAATTAAAAGAAATTTACTTCTGTCGGAAAACAAATATACTCTTAAAAAGTCCAAAACATTTTGTCATTATATACATCATTGTTATTCTAATTGAAACTAAAAAGCAGTCAAAATGACTTCCTTGGGCAATTTAGTGTTAATTTAACCACATAAATTTACTGAAAAACTTTCTTTTAAACATAGTATGTCATAGCTTGCGCAGTAAATTGCGCGTTGGCTTTCTTCTAAAGAGCAAACAAATTTCTATTTCACCGACATCCTAAAAAAGCATTGTTTTAATAAAAGCCCAATTAGAAAATTAGCACAAGCATTACTAAGTCAAAATGAGAAAACAATTCCCTACGAGGTAAAACTGGCTAACGGTTTTTTAATGGCTCGCTGTTTTGGATAGAAATAAGAAAGCTGTGATCATCGAAAGAATGTGTTGGTTAGAAAAAAAAATAATCTTTACCCTCTTCTGAGTCATATTAAAAACCGAAATCTTTCACTAACGATTTTGATAAACGTCGATTAGCCTAACAAAATTGTTTCTTTCCTAACCTATTTATGGAAAATTAATGTGACTGCAGGAAGAAGAATAATTTCAGAGAAATTAAAGATATTTTCCTGAATTAAAGAAAATCTTCAATATTAAGTCTAAGTCTTGGTAAAATTAACTTACTATAAACTGTGTTTTTCAGAAAAAAATACCTTAAGATTTTCGTTTGAAATTTGAAATATTTTGATTCACTATTCAAATAAAAATGGGAATTAATCTTGACTACGGATGCTCCTATATTTGAATTTATAAACCAATTTAGGTGTCACGTTTACATTTTGAAGATTATATAATCAGTTAGAGGATTCTATTATTTTTTTTAAAACACTACCCTTGTAAATTTTACTTGCTATAAGCTACAAATATATATTTTAATATGTATTTTAAAACAACATTACTCGTTATTTCCAAACTATATATCAGAAACTCTAATTAGGTAAATTAATCAAACTTAAAATATTTAGATAATGATGAAATAATTAATTAATTAATTAATAGTACTGGAAAACATGTTGATTCGTGAAAAGCTTGCTAATTTCAAAAGAGTGTGTGAGTGTTTATTAATGCTACACTATAAGGTAGCATTACGAGGCCTATTTGTGAAGAACTTTGTAAGTGACGAGGATGAAACCTGAACTGGCTCCCCTTTCTCCAAACTACCACACTACACTAATGGGAGGAGTTTGAGCCTCGAGAGATTTAAAATGCATCAGCTACTCCACAAGGCGGATCTTCAGAGGCAGTAGTGAACTCAAACTCCTGACACGCTAGCTACGAATTTGTGACTATAATAGCGAGGGCTCAAATTCATGACACGTTAGCCACGATTTCAAGACCATAACCACAAGGGCTCGAAATCATGACACGTTAGCCACGAGTTCGTGACCATAACCACTAGGACTCGAAATCATAACAAGTTAGCCGCGAATACGTGATCGTAACCACTTGGCTCCATTGGCCACTTTGTTCACTTTGAGATAAAAATAACTAATTGTCAGTTAATTGAACTAATACTCTTGTTGAAGTGTATTTATAACGTAAGAAAAATTTTCCGCGTACTGAATTTAATAACTACTGTGTTAAATATCTTTGTTCTTTAAAAATAATAAAAAAATTTGAAAAGTTAACATTAATAGCAAATTAATTTCCCAAAGCAAATAATATTTTGCTGTATTACTTTTATTGTTTAAAATATTTCTTTTATTCATTATTTTCTAAAACGGGAATTTTCTATTGAAGTTAAATAAGGTCCATCATTATAGAAAAGTTATATTTTGTCTAAGAAGCAACTTTGAAATGATTAATTATTTTCTTAAAAATGTTAATGATTTAATCGGCTCAAAAATGCAGATATTAATGATTGTCTTCTCTAAAGCAAATTTATTTTTCTTCCAGAAATAAATATTAGCAATTTATTCATAAAACTGTATGCTGTTTTTCAAAAAATTCTTTGTAAATATTTTAAAGAGTGTACTAAGTTAGAATTTTTTTTAATTATATTTTTCTTTTAGCTTCATTGTTATAATTTAAACGAGTTAATTAGTGTAATAGGTTAAAAAAAACATTCACACAGAACTAATGTTAACTGATGTTCATTTTACTTAAATTTTCGTAGAATTCTGATGTTCTTTTTTTTTTAAATGTTTAATAGCACACACACATTTTGTTTTCAACTAAAAACTTCTAAAATATTTGAATTATATTAAATACTGCAGTTGTAATATTAACAGTAAAACAATTTAAGAATTTATTCAATGGCCTTTTGTGTGTGTGTGTGAAACTTAAATTGAACTATATATATTTATCATACAGATAGAAATGATTAAAGTTAAGTTATCCGACTACTTGTGCGATAATTTTTTTTAAAAAAAATTAAGTATGGGAATTTTTTCTGGTTTTGATATTTATGTAACACGTTTTAAGAAAAATATGCTAAAATTAAGAAGATAAAAATAAATTATTATTACTAAAAGGGGAAAAGTTTTTGCATAAAAAAAAATACGTAAGTGGAGCCTTTTCTGAACAAAAGGTTTATGTGAACAAATTTTCAATTTTTCAATTTCAATGTGTTGCTTTGCTAATCATTTTTAAATGACCTTCAGGATAAGGGATATTTTAATTTTTACAAAAACAAGATCACTTTATCTTAGTTATTATATGAAATTGCTTAAACAACACTGATTATATTCACATAAGGAGCTATAAATTTTGTATTAAGATAGTGATCGAAAAATCTGAAGGTTAAAACACTTTTATTACACAGAACATACACAAAAAATTTCAGTTAATTACTTGTTCAAAACTTTATGAGCAATAGCTGTCCCCATTTGAGCATTTAATAAAAACCACACATTTCGAGTAAAACGTTTCTTAAAGTAAGACATCTAGCTTAAAGAAGAGGCATCTGCCTTTACTAAAACATTTGTAATTTTTGTTCTAATGAATTGAAAATAATAAACTTGGTATTTATATAAAACTAATAATATCAGAAAAATTCATAAGAAAATTTGTAAATGTTTAACAAAATTCACAATATATATATTTTAGGGTAGTCGAATACTTTAAATAGATATATAAATGTAATTATTACACTATTAGAGGATTATAGTTAAGTTTATTAAATGATTTAATCTATACTAACAAAGGGTGCCATCAGCATTTATAGCAATTTTTATAGCTTGAAGACTAGAATTTATAGCAATATTTATTGCAAATTATTTAACCTATTAGTTTATTTTTTTTTCTATCAGGATACTCATCAGACGTAGAATTTTAAGTGTGTCAAAACCTGTTTTATTGTTTGACATAAGCATTAGGCATATTTTAATATTTCTTTTCTTATATCAACTTAAAAGTTTTTAAATCAAAAATTTGATTTTCAAAAGCACATTTTATGGTTTTCAGATTTTCACTTTTTATTTTAAAAAAATAAAAGTCCTTCATTCATTGCTAAATATTTTACGTGATCAATTTTCTTTGTTTTATACCGAAGCGAGAGAGAGAGAGATTACTAAGAAATTTAATGAACAGGTGTTCTTGAAGAGCAATTAATAAATTTAAGAAAACAATTCAGAGAAACTTTCCTCCATCCAAATATAATTTTCTTATTCATCAATGTTTAATTAAAAAGATTTTTTTTTAAATTTTCTTTATCGAAAGTCCACAGTATTTTCTAAATTAGAAGCATTAAAAGTAGCCTTTTGTCCTCAGTTACAAACAAATCAGTTTTTTATATTACATATTTCAGATAATAAGAAGACAAGAATAAAAATAATATCTATCTTGCAAATTCATTGGAAAAAATGATATTATAGGACAAAGATTATTAATTCAAAGAATTGATTAAAATGAATTTCAGGGGGAAATATGTTACATTTTTAAATGATAAGAGTGTAAACTGCAATTCCTTTCTTTACTAAAATTTTATTGACATCAACTGTAAAGTCTATGTACAATTTCGGTTTAAAATGGTATTCACTCACATCAGTATAACCAAGATGCTACATATGGTCGAATACTTTATTTTTGAAGTTTCATTTTATTGGTTTAACTTTTATAGCTCCAGAGTTTATAGGAAGTCAAACTCACAGAACGTCAAAATAGGGAAGAAAGTCAAAATAAGAGTTAGAAATATATTTTTCAATGCTATAAATCATTTCAGAAGCTTTCCTTCGGGAATTAGTAACACAAGTATTCTAGTCAGCTTGAAGTATATATATATATATATAACTATACTGAGCTCAGTGGCACACAACAGCCCATGAAAGCCAAGGCCTATTGAGCCTATCTCAGTTTAGATGACCTCAGGCACTGGGGTCCATGTGCAGATGTTTCGGTCAAGTGGTTAGTCTGGCGCGAAACCCCCAGTGTTCATTTCCCAAGCAAGCTTGATACTTCTTTATTTACCCACTGAAGGGATTATAGGCAGAGTCGACCTTGCGATCCCGGGATTTGAGCCCCAGACCTGTGGTGTGGAAGTGCAATACACTAGCAGTCAGCCACTGGGTTTCTATATAAATGCAAATAAGTGAAATATAATAGTTAACAACAGTAATGGGTATATAAGTTACGACTGAAATTTACGAAGCTAGAAACAGGACGTATTTTATGTTAAATCAGAATGAATTTCAATTGCAGGAGGATTTTCGCTTTAGGAAATAGTATAATTCGTTACAATGTTCTGTCCATTCTATATTGTCCAAAAAACTCCGTTATATGTTTCACCACAAAAGACAATTGACTATATTTCTCTGCATATTTGAATAAACTGCTTAAATAAGTTCACGCGTGGAATCCTTAAGCAATGAGAGATCGATAGGTTAAAGTAAAATTATTTACAAAATGAAAAGGATAAAAATAAGAAACCTGGCATATTTATTTCTGCAACAAATAATATTAGCTTGTCCATGCATCAGGATTCTTTAAAACAACTAATATTGCTGTTACGCTTCGCTCTATTCTTAAACTATAACCAGTTTTATGCTTCTATTGTAGCGTCAAATTTTGTCTTTTGTGGTGTCCAGCACATAAATAATAAAAAAAATGACTCCTAGTTTAATTTCACAAAAATTGTCATTTATTCAACATCCGAATTATTATTACTCTTACAAATAAACGTTACGATGCACATTTTATAGTATATTTGAAACTTCTTCGTTAAATAAAAATTCATATATTTCTTTAGTTTAGCAATTTACGTTACATAAAATTACGGAAAAAGTTTATTTATTGCATAATTTTTTTATTTAACTTTTAGTAGTCTTTACTAAAATAGAAAGGCCTTTAAAACATGTTTTGATGGATAAAATTAAAAAAGGGCATTTTGAATTCTGCTTTTATTAGTCTTATAACAGGTAAAAAGATTGGGATTAATTTAGGCATTGTTGAAAAAAGTAATTCGAAACTGTTACATTTCCAATCCACCTTGTCATATATTGTAGTACCTACATTATCTCTAGTATCCTATAGTTTTATACTATATACTATCGAAATGTTTTCTATGAACAAAAACATAGCTTTTACGTAACATTTTTCACAAATAAGTCTTTAAAACATGTAATTATTATTAGTATTTCTTATTCTAAAACGTTATTCTTTTATATCTGAAAATATTTAAAATCGAAAATTGGAAAAATCGAGAAAAATCTTATATATCTATTGGAAAGTAAATCAACTTATCTTTCTTGATCAATATGACATAATTAATTTTCTTTTGTTTTAGAGCATCTATTTCCAAGTTTTCTTCAAAAATAATAATGTAGTATCAGTTTATGTAAAACACATTAATATAAAATCACATAAATAGTAATTAATCATAAATGCATCATAAAACGCATTCACTGTTTAAACGCAATTAAAAATACTGTTTAAACATTCCATTTGAAAGTAGTGTTTCCAAATTCATTAATAACTATCAAACAGCACTTAAACAATTAGCTATTTTCTTATTTGTCGAATATACAAAAGAATTGTGATTTCGAAATAGCTAATAATTTAGTTTCAATGCAATAAAATAATTCAGAATTTTGATTTCTTTTTAATCCCCAAAATATGTCATTAGCCCAATCCCTATATACAACACAAAGGGCAGGCCACTGAGCAATTAAGTTACCTTTCTCTTATTTTTGCCATTTAAATCGATCTGTGATTAACAGCAAGTTTTAGTATCAAGTAAAGATGATTCTTTCAATCTCATAAAAAATAAAGCTAGTAAGCTCAAGTTTCCTTTTTAAAATAGCTCATAAAAAACTTGTTAAATATGATGTTATTTTTAATCAAGTTATTGATTGCATAAAATGTGGTCTCTTATTAATAATATGAAAATGGTAGGAATGTGTTAATGCATTTTTAACTAGAATACTATACAATGGTAGCGCCATTAAGTGCAATATGAAAACTGGTAATTTCGTGATTACTTATTAGCTGGAGGTTAAAATCGGCTGCCTTAGCATAGTGGTCAAGGTAACGGTCTATTGACAGGCATGTCATAAGTTAGAGCTTTGTGCCGCTGAAGAGTCACCCCTGTAGGGGAGCGATGCACGTTAAATCTGTAGAGGGCTCGAACGCCCTCTCATTGACGTGGTGTGGTAGTTAAGAGAAGGACACCAGTTCAGGTATGAGCTTCATCATTTGACCATGGTTCAAAATTACGAGATCCATTGCCAAAAGTCCTCATGATGGGGCCTCAAAAACAGGGTGATGCTAATATTCACTTACTTGAAATTAAAACCAAGAATAAGAAGTATAAAACTAGTAGCACTCATTCTTCTTCTTAGTAGTTTTGTACGCATTCAAACTAATTACTAAATTAATTTTCAATAAAAACTCATAAAACATTACATCACAGTGAGCAAAATACATTTTTGTCATGAATAAAACAGAAGATAACAAATTTACTAATATATAACAACAGATTTGTTTAAACAAGATTTTACACACACACGAGCGTTTTTATAATTACTAATTTAAGTAATTTAGTAATTATTTTAAACTTCTAACACACAAACATGCAGCTTGATTTATAAGGTTTGTCTAAAACCTTTCCTTCTAATAAATAAAATTACATGTGTAAAGATTTTTCGCAAACCAAAATTCAAAATCTCAGTAAAATCTTTCCGAAAATAATTGATTTGGCTATCTAGTTATTCAGAATGCTGCCTAAAGCTCAGTTCATTGTGGTAAATAACCGACTAGCAGTAGATAATCTTTTGTAAGTACAATCATACGTTGATGCAATTGTCTATAGTTTGAATGTGATTAATGATCCTACTTAAGCGTATGGAACTAAAGCATCTAAACAGTGAGAATGAGAGATCGTTCTCTACAAATGGAAGAGCTCTGCTTATTCTCTAGATAACATTAAAGGAACATAACAATGTTACAATAACTAAGTCATGTAAACACTTTTCGAAGCTTAGAAGGTACTTTGATTTTCCAGAGACACTCATTGTTTACGAATACTATCAGTTACTAAATGGAAGTTACGCAATGCAATAATACATTTGAAAAATTTAACTTATTCACATTGACGTAACTTTTCCTTTTCTTGCACTTGTACATTTATTTACTTATTTAGATCATAAGTTACTTCTTGAATTAACCAGATTTTAAATTTAATCATATATATATATAATCCATTATAAAAATTAATATATATATATATATATACACATATATATAAATAAATATATATATATATATATATATATATATATATATATATATATATATATATATATATATATATATATATATATATATATATATATGAGCGCGTGCACGTGAGTCGGTGCGCGTTATACGTCGGATTTTATCGAAGATAAATATTTATTATCTCTCTGGCAAATACCATTTTTATAGTATATAATTATTTCTGGTTGGTATTCCTTTTGATATTAAAGAAAAAATATAATATAGAAAACTTGTTAAGTAAAAAAAATCCACATTTTTTCAAATATTTGGTTTTGCATTTCTCAAAAATATTTTGTATGATATATATTATATAACTACTCGGTTACAAAAAACAAATCTTTAATTAACTAGCTAACACAAATTACAGAAGGGATGTAACTTCTTGCTAGGTACCTATGTAAATAATTAATATTTTTTTGATAAAAAACATGTTTTGTGAGCGTAAAATAAATGCTTAACAATTTTAATTCTTTCAGAAATAAATATTAGATTCGTATATTTTTTTTCTGGCAGTGAAATGTTTTAGCGTGCTATTAATTAGTATGCGTACAACCTATAAATGTGTTATACTTAAGTCTCATGGATTTTTTATAATGTTATAGTAGTTAGAAATAGAAAAATTCCAAGATAAAGGTAACATAAAATAGTTTCATAAATCCATTTATCTAACTAAATATTTATATTGATACGAAAAATTCATATAAAATATTTATTTTTATTAAAATTTTTTAACTTTTTTGAAATTTATCCTGATTTAGAGTTTTAATATAATATAGAAACTAAATGAATATTTAATTATATTTAATATCTAAAACTTTCCTCTAAAAATTAACATATTGAATTTTAAATTTTATTGCGTTTTGGTTATGAATCAAAGCATTTTCATATATTTAAGTATCCTAATATTGCATTTGGAGAATAGTTTCTAGGTGATTTCTAAATTATGTAATAAATTTAGTATATTTATGTTTTCTAATTAATTTTGATTAAAAAAAATTAATAAATTCCATGGCTCGTTTTTTTGTCATATTATACTTGGCACGTTAATATTACTAATCACGACTTTTAAATAAAATGCATTTTTTTAATGAAAGTTCTGAAAAAAGTACTGTTTTAAATATTTGAATAAATTTTTCTGTGAAAGACTAATATATTAACTTATTGAAAGAACCAACATTTTTTATTATTTTTCTTCATCTGACAGTGACTCTTAATTAAATTCGAAAATACCATTTCAAAAACTGGCTATGATATTTTTCTTAATTTATTTCTATCTATGAATTTTCAATTTTTCTATCTTATTCATTATAATTAATAACTTAAATATTTTCTACTTATTTTGCTTTAAATAAACTCATGAAGCATCAAAATAAACTAATTCAAAAAATAAAAAAAATTGCATTTTTCTGGCATAAAATGATTCCGTTTAAAGTTCCCATATTTTTTACAGTTTTGTAAATTACAAAACAAATGACGTTTGATCGAATTTTCAGATATCTTTCCCCAATTTAAATTCATTTGCTTCATAAATTTAAAATTTTTCTTATTAATTTTCTATTTAATAAGGGACAATCATTAATTTCATTTCTTTTGATTACTTAATATATTTGCATTTGAGTTTTTTTTTCATATAAAGCGAAGTAAATATCAAACTTGAGAATATCACAAATAACTTTTTATTGAACAAATTCTCCTACCCAATTTAACTCAATTATTTTTTAAAGTGATGAATTGCCGTAATACTTTTCTTGATTCTTCGTACCATACAACTAACAACTTCATACACATCTAAGTAAATACCATTTTACTCAAAAATGTTTAGCTCTGTGTAGTGTACTTTCGTAATACCGGATTATCCTTATTCATAATATCGGATCATCCGTACTCATAGTAACAGATTCTTGATCCTTACGTCTTATTGGCTGTTAAAACCTACTACTGAAATTCATTGGTCAGAAGAAATGTCTTCTGGCATTTCTTCTGTCTTCCCAGAATTCCACTCTGACGAAGGGAATAGAAATACTCGAACTTAATTATTTGTTATGTCAAAAACAAAGTTTATTTTTATAAAATCACTGCAATTTTACTTTGCCACTCAACACAACACACCAAATCTGTTTTATTTCTTAAAAAGCTTTAAAAATGTGAGTAGTTCTTTTAAACGAAAAACATCACCGAAACAAAGGTGAGGGGCTATTTTCCTCTCAAAGAGCAACAGGCAAACTCTTGACATGTCTTGTAGTTTGCGGCTTAGTTGTACGAATTATCTCCAACTAAATCCCTACTCTTCTCCACAACTTAACCCCAATAACCTATATCTAAGAGTGGGGGAATTTTTCGTGATAAAAGTTATGTGTAGCACAACAATCCATTCTTTTGTTTTCTAGAAAACAAGGCCAATCGTTGACCGTTAATACAACAGAAAAATAAAACTGTCATACTGTGTCAATTGTTGGAAAGAGCCAAACTACTGATGTAAGAGGAGGTACTTTTTTCACTTCTTTTCTATCCTTGAAGGATTTGGACAAATCTGTCATCTCCCTAACATTAACTGAATGCTCAGTATGTACTAGTGCTTTAGTTCCGCAACGTCGAGTTCTCCCTACATTCCCGTACTCATATATTTTCATTCCCTAGTGTCGGGAACATTTTGCATTCCCTTCCTTACACCATTTCTCTGTGTGGCAGGATTGTCAAGCACCGTGACTCTTTACTCTTTTGTAGGTTAATGCTAGGACCACCCCTACTCCCCACATGAATATGTCGAGTGTAGCATACTGTTTCCCATCTGCCATATATTCTCGAGCTCTTCCCTGCGCGTTCTTCTTTTGACATGCATGCCATTTGGAAAGAGAAAAACAACTCACGAAGCAAATCAGGCAAAAATATGCTTTTTACCTGCACTTCCGTTTCTCCTTATTTAATGGATTCCCCTGAGTTAAACTTATTTGCCTTGTTGGAAGCAAATGCCTTTTTTCTTTTAATTTTTCGAGGTGAATCTTTGTGTTCCGCATATTTTTTCACCTTCTTTTTTACTTTTTGTTTTACTGTGAGTGTGCTAAAATCTTTTTTTTTTTTATGTATATGGTCTCTTTTATAATCCGCATGTTTTTCTGGGAAAGTTGCTCACATTTTCAAAGCTCTAGAAGGAAAATAAATGCAATTAAGGTTGCTTCATCACAGTATTTGAAATCTTACATATAAGAAAAAGGCTTCTAATTAGTAAGCGCATGGATTTGAATTTGTGAAAAGAGGATCGCTTTAAAACATGATTTTTCTTGCTAGAATTTTTAAGTTTCTTAGTGATAATTTACGGTTGTACAGCTTATTTTGTTTTTAAGGTTTCATTACTTGAATGCATTATTTTTAATGCAGCAAACGCCTTGTTTTGTTTTAGAAAAAGGAAAATAATGTACGTAAAAGTTATTTTATTTTTGTATTTGCAATGAAAAATGATCATAATGAAAATGGAACGTCATATGATGATGGCTAAAAAATTATATTGAATCTCGCTGTCATTTCAAAACAAGACTTTATGTTTAATTACAGTAGTACTTAAGTGAAGGAATTATTAATTTTTTCAATTGGTTAAGTAAGTATTATTTGTATATGTATCATCTCTAAAAGGAATGTTATTTTTTCGGCAAAGTAATATATATTTACTTTTCGTATTAAGTAATAATTAAAATATGCATTAATTCAAGCAAAGCCCATTTTGCTTTATCATATTTGTGAAAAAAACTTTTTTTAACCCCTTAAATGATTTGCCCATACAAGGCTACCGAAAGCTGGCCATAACCAGTTTGCCCATACACTGTACGGGTTCTGATATTTTCTTATTTCTATCATTGATTTGCACACATTTTTATTTCTTATAGTGGGATTATTAGTGCTAGTATTTTTAAGAGATGCAGTATGTCCATGATACTGATATATTTCTCATCTGGTATTTTATTCGTGGTGAAGGTGGATTTTTTTTTCACTGAGGCAGGAATTTAGATTCTTGAAAATATTCGATAAAGGACAGGGATTGGCAAGGTAATGGGCAATTTATTGCTTTATATGTATTAAATGAAAAGGAAAAGATAATCCAAAAAAGCCGATATTATCTCTGTTCCCATTGCAATGTATTACATCACGCTTCAAGTTGCGTGTACATATGTATATGCACATGCACACACAATCCTCGACCGATTAAAAAAATGCTATAAAAATGAAATTTCTTTATGAGTTTGAGAGAGAATTTTTTTAAGGATATGTGAAACATTCTTCATAGCATACAGAGTGTACTTGTAAAAAGCAAACATTTAGTGGTTTTTGTGTTATACCAGTTTAAAATAAGAAATAGTGTAAATACTTTAAAATTGAAAAATTTAATTAAATTCTTCTAGTTTTGTTTCTATTTTCAATCGCGTAACTTTTATTCGGCAACTAAGGGATTAATTATAAACCGTAAAAATTATCAAGATTAGTTTTAATACAAACCCATAAGGTCGCTGGTAATTATCCAACTTTTTCTTAATTTGGTATTGTTAAATTAATTATAAAGTACATTGTACAGACTGATACACTTATAAGTGAATTGTATCAGTATAAATGTGTATTTTATTGTTTATTAAGTCAAAACGCATTTTGTTTGTTACTGTTTTTTAATTGTTTTTTAAAAAAATCTTTTTTTTCGACTTTTTAATATGCTCGCGCCCCCCTCATAGATTTATCACGCCCCCTAGGGGGATGCGCGCCCTACAGTTTGAGAAATGCTGGCTTAAGAGGTTAAATAATATTTTAGTGGATGAGTGAGAAAGGAAGAGAGATTAAGTATTTATCAATATCGCACTATAAAACAACACGAAGGCGATGGACCGCGCAACTTTCATAATTGGTCAAATGATGAAGATGATACCTCAGACGAAATCCCCCTCTCCAAACTACCACACCACTCTAATGGAAGGAATTTTAACCTCTACAGATTTAACGTGCAACCATGGCTCTACACAGTGGGTCTTCAGTGGCAATTATTTTATTGAAACGAATTGATTGAAAAAAAATTGTTAACTTAATATATATGCTATGCTTAAGATTGAAGCTCGCAATCACTATTTTTATTTTTCAAGTCATTTTTGCTAATGTTTTTGATAATACTCTATCAACTCCAGATAATAGTAAAAATATTTTTTATCCTAATTTTTTTAAAAAAAGCGAATAGTTAAATCATACATAAATATGATCAATACTGTTTTGAAAACACTTACATGTAGCTAAATTTGGAGAAAAAAATACTATACACATTATTGTTTAATTTTTAAGATATTATTAAATTTATCATAGATTTCAGAATTATACATTGAAATTCAATCCTTCAACCCGGCAGTGATCGCACGAGGCACTAAGGTCACCATAGGGTCACTAAATCTTTAATTCTAGGAAAACTGTTTATTTGTTACCAATTACCTTGTCAGTATCCTCCAGTATGAGAGTCTTCATGGCATTTAAAACGTATTGTACACATACCTTCCTTTTTTTGGGAGTGGCGAACGTTGTTTCTTTTTTCTTTTGCAATTTTGAGATACTTGGGCTGACTGAGTTCACGCTTTATCACTTTTGTTTTAAAATGTTTCTTTTTTCATGACTAGGCTACATTTTTCTCTAGTGAACGACTTAGTTGTTTTGATTATTGTGTGGTCCAATATAGTATATAAATGTAAACGAACAGAATATAGAAAAAGAAATAGACCTCTGATTTTTATCGGATGAAGTTGAGATTGATAAAGCAAGAGAAGTACCTCATGAAATAATGGATATTAATACTGATAGTGAAAGACAATTTGAGAAAATTGATGAACATGAAAAGTTTGAGTCGAAAGGAAAATTTTGCAAATGCTACTTAAGGTATCCGACTACAATAAAATCATGATTTTTTTCAAAAATTGACAATTTTTTTATGATTTTATTTTATAGGCCATCTTATTAGTTTAATGAAAAGGCCAAGTTTTTTTTTTATTTTCCATTCACTAGAACAAAAACTTCAACTGTTTAAGTAAAAGCAGATGCCATAACTTTACAAAAGAAGTCAAACTTTAAAATGCGTTTTACTCGAAATGTGTTTTTTTTTTTCGAAAAGCTCAAACGGGGACAGCGATTGCTCAAAAAATTTTGAAAATAATTCGAATGAAAAATTTTGTGTATGTTCTGTATAATAGTAGAAGTTTTTTGACCTTCAGATGTATAAATAACTGTTTTATTTCAAAATTTTCAGTCCTTTATGTGAATATAATCACTGTTTTTTTTAAGCAATTTCGTATAATCACTCAGATAAAGTGCTCAAGTTTTGTAAAAATTAGAATATCTCTTATCCTGAAAGTCATTTCAAACAAGAGTAACAAAGTAACACATCAAGATTGAAAAATTGAGAATTTATTCATTCAGAGTGGACCGTGGACCCCGTTTATGTAATTTCTTGTACATTTTTGCCAGTTTTCCCCCCATTTTAATAATAATAAATTTTTTTCTATTTTCAGTGTTTTAGAATTTCTTTTTTCAAAAATATTCTAAATAAATCTAAAAATCACAAAAAAACCCATATCTCCATTTTTCAAAATAAAAAGTGGCCACAAGTAGTCGGATACATAAAAAGAAAATTCCACCAAGACAGATATATAGCCACAAGTGTACCGCACTGCGCCCTACTAAAAAACACAAGCGAGAAAAAGTTCATTATTTTATTTGTCGATCATCATAGACCAAACAATTTACAATAATTTGAACAAAATGTGACAGTATTGCCTGTAAATATCATTCCTGCAATGTTAGTGAAAAATGCTTGTGGTTTGTGTGCTTTATTAAAGACAAGCATATTTATAACATTTTAGTTCAGTTTGATTGGATTTTTTATTAAATTATCAAAGAAAAAAAGTTTTTAAACGTGGATAAGTATACTTTCTCTTAATTAAATTGTTCACGGTAATTACGATTTTTATCGTATACGATAAAAATAATTACAAAAAAGTATTGGGGTAACTCAGTCACCCCGCGTGACGAGTTAGTATCGAGTTAACGTTAGTATCGAGTGCACGTCTTCTCCCGTGTTAACTTGAACGAGTCTATTCAAACTGTTAAGCATATAGTTTTATATATAATATAATATTTCATCTCTCTTTATTTAATAATCTCCGTCTTCCTGGCTTAAGTGTTAATGCATTTTAGATGAGAAGTACATAGCTCAAAGCAGAAATTAATCTCGTACAGTTCTTAATTATTTTAAAAATTTTTGCTTTTACTTTAAAAAAATGTAACTTTATGTGTACTATATATTTGCTCAACATTCACTTAGTTTTTACTAAAAGTGGAAAGAAAAATAACAACATTTTATTTCTCAATACATTTTTACCTGATATAATCATGAGAATATACATTTTATTGAAAAATAGGGAAGATTTATGGAAACAAGGCTTAATTATGCCATGGCTTACATTATCCTCATATTTTACAACGCATCCCTATAAATATAGAAATATATGCATACAAACGAAACCTTCTTAAGTTTAGATAACTTCACCTGAAACTACATTTCATGGGAAACTTCTTATCCCTAGGCACAACACACGTCTCAATATTACGTGTTGCCCAGGTTGTGAGGAATGGCTTGATTTCCGTTTTGAGAAAAGTGAATTTATGATAGACGCCATGTTGTCTTCAGTCACAGTCGTTTGGATGATGTTTCTATTTTGATTGATTACCGATGGATGGCTTGATTATTTTCAAAGTGCTATATAAAAATGTATAAAGTGATGAATGTATTTTGTATCATTGAGTTCACAAAATGGTAGTCTTACATTGCCAATAGCAGTATTTTATCTACTTTATTTGAGTTTTTGGTTATTTTTATTTTGTTTAAATACACACAAAGAGTCCATAGTTAGTACAATTGAGCAAAATATATAGCTTAGATTCAAAATAAAAAAACAGATTTATTTTTCAGATTTTAATATCAGAGTCGTTGACTGAGTAAGAAATAAAAACACAGTTACACAGATTAAGGGATTCAACAATTTTCTTGCATAAATTATAACAATAAATAATACTTGAAGTCTGATCAGATGCCAACACATCAAAATCAAACAACTGGCATAAATATAATTTATAGATACTAAAAGTCTTATTATTTTAATCATTTAATACATTAAAATTTTTGAGTCCTTAATTATTATTATTTTTTATTTAATTTCGATAATTTAAATGAATTTGAGTTTTAATAGTACTTATAAAATGAATATAAGTGTTGAATAACATAAAAACTATATATATATATATTAATCGATTTCTCAAAATCTTCAAATCAGATATATATATGTATTACTGAGATATATAAGTTATTGAGAACTATATGTACATATATATTATCTTCCAACAATATTTCGGTACTGAAAGAAATTCCTGTAAGAGAATTGAAGGATATAAAAATGCTATTGAATAACATGTAGGAATAATGAACTTTTTAATTAATGTTAAAGTTGTTCTATCTCTTTCTAACCTTTGTCTTAGGGTATGAGCGAAAATAATTGAATAATCTATCAGAAACATGTATTGCTATTTTTTTGTAATAAAGACTATTTTTGTTTAAGATTTAAACAAAGCATAATTACAATTAATTATTTACATTGAAGTATATTGAAATATGTTCATTAGCAAAAAGAAACCACTTTGTTTTTGAAACTAGAACACTGTTATCATTAATTAATACTAATCATCCAGGAAATTTAAAATTTGTTTGCTTTCTTTCCAAATTAAAGTCAAATATTTTTTTTTAAATCAATGAATTGCACACGTTATTTGAATCTCTCCATTCATTCGTGGGAAGGACTAAAGTGAAATTCTTCGACTACCCAAACCAGTATAATCTCTTGTCGAGAACGGAGCTTGGCTGACAACTCAAACATGCCACCTGAGTTTCTGCATATGATCCCATTGTTAACTTTCATTGATCGAAACCATTCTTCCCGCGTAACAAAGTAATTTGGAACGGTAGGTTTGAACAAACATGAAGCCATCCCATGTAGAACATGCTTTGCCTTCGCTATTTTTACCTTCTCCTTCAATCGTATTTTATATACGGATAGCTAATTGATTTTTCAGTGCAACATTTGATGCAAAATATATAGGATATGAATTTAGAGTAGGTAGCTGTTTCATTAACTATCGCTTTGAGAGTAAGGTTCCGGAATTATTAATTATTCCTACTACAGAGAGGTTGCGCCGCGTGTTTAAAGCATACAAAAGCCCTGCGTGCATAATCTATGTAAATTTAAACAAATTTTCGCGCACGCATAGTGTGTTTTGAGTGAGTAGCCGTATTAGGATGTCGTTTCTTGAGTTGCTAATTACATTTTCACGGGGAAAAGAGATATGTAAAATACGCGAATAATGCTAATTACCTTAATAAACCGGCAACCAGTATAAATACGGAAGGAGGGGATAAAAAACTACAAAAAATCCCTGCTTGCTCATCGTCGGCAAATTATCTATCGCATAAATTACATAATTTCCGGTAGCGGACTGGAAAAAGCATGCTGTTATCTCTCCTGTTTTCGGGAACATATTTCCCGAAAATTTCGATCCACCAGTATTCAATTAACTCCAGTTGCTTTCTAACCTCTTTGAAATTTCTTCCTGAGCCACCAGTGGATGAAATTAGCCATCCGGCAGAGTTTAAAACCGATTAGCCGAGTCTGAACTCGATTACGGGGTACTTTACGGTGTTCTTATGGAAACCGGGGCGATTTACTACCCCAAAGAAGCATTTTCGATCACCAGGGACACAGGATTTTATTTAGCTTCTCTGTCACGTCCTTCTCCAAAGTACAGAATCATGAATATTGAACAGGGGAAGGCGGGACCTTTGAAGCCCGATGCAAACTTAACGCTCCGGAGAATTAAAAATCTCTAATTATGCTTTTTCTTCTGGGCTCTTCTTCGTTTTAATTACGGTCACCTCCCCCAGACGGTCTAATACGTCTACTGATATGAAATTGAGAGTCTAATGAGTGTTTATTCTATCAGTGATGTTATTAAATTTTTCTACGCTTCATGGCCTCAATATTAGATTATAATGCGCGCCGGGGAAATGAAAAATTACAACAATGCCGCGAATTTCATTAAAAACTTAAAACCGCTTTAATTGATTTTTGCGTGGTACCGCAATAAAATCTGAAAAAGTCCTCTTTCTTATTATTTAATCGAAAGAAAAGCAATACTGGAAGAAACAAAGCAATTCCTCTAACGGTATAAATTTTTGATCTTCGGAGCATGAAAGATTTCAAAAATACTTTAACTTTTTAAACATTTATTAAAATTTAATTTTCAATTGTTGTTAAAATCATCACTAGATTGTTACTTTGATCTCAAAGTAGTAATTCCATTAACAAAAGTTTCTTTTCTATTTATGCGTTGATACTTATTTAATAAATGCTCCTTTACCTGTATTTCGAGTTGTGAGAGTTTTCTACAGTAAGTTGTATCCTCAAGTTTAATATGTTAACTTTAACTTTCAGCTGAATAAAATTTCTAAAGACCTTTTATATTTTTATAGTGATTTATAAATTAATTTTTCTCAAACTTAACAATATCTTAAACATAGTTCTTCAAAATTTAGGAAGTAATTACCTATTCTTAATTACTTATTTCTTAGATTTTCTAATATGGAAATAATATTATCAAATAGCGTTTCAACTTTATCAAAAGAGGAAATGTTCTTTTGGTGCACCCTTTCAACCGTATCTCAAAACACAATATTACTTGTTAAGGTATCCCATTAAGTTCGGAACCGTTATTTTGCAAAAGCGTATAAATGGATAATATTAATGATATTTAGTGTCACTTAGATTAGAAAACGTATATAAAATTGCTTTAAGAATATTATTACAATAATTTTTTTTTTTAATTTACAATATTTTAACAAAAAATTTCAATGAATGACCCATTTTAAAAATATTTTCCTTTTGTGAAAAATGCTTTTATTATAATAAAATTTCGTCTGTATGTAGCTCAGACCACTCTACAGAGGCTCAATTAAAGTTTTTGAAATATATAACTTAGAAGTGGATTTATCCATATTTTACGACAACAGAGGGGAGCTATTTTAAGAAAAAAACACCGATAATTATTTCAATTAGTAGTAACTCTGAAAATAATGTGAATTTTTCAAAAGTCCTAGTTCAGACTCTCTGGAGAAGTCTTTACTTTATACAAGCGAAATATTATTATTTTAGAAGCATTTTTTATAAAAAGAGAACATTTTGAAAAAAAAGGTTATTCTAGTTAAATTTTTTGCCAAAATATTGTATTTCAATACATTTTTTTGTCATAATGTCCTTAAAACAATTTTATACATGTATTCTAATCTAAATGACTCTAAATATCATAAAAATTATCCATTTATGTGCTTTTTTAAAATCACGGTTCCGAACGTAGTCGGATACCTTAATTCTTTAATTCGAATTTACTTGAAAGTTTTATTAATTCCTTCCTATAAAACAATACTAAGGCCATTGGTAAAGAACCACATAAATTTCAACCTCGATCAAGTGACCAGAATGACACTTTAGCTGACACACTCCTATCGGAACTTCCACACCTCAGCTTCTACACGACGTGTCTTCAGTGGCATGCGGTTTACTAGTAAAATTTTTAGTTGGAAAAAATTGTTAGAAATAATATTAATGAATTATTTCATTTATCAAAGTTTCTTTAAATTTTATTTATAGAGCTGTAAAACCATTTTTTACTTAATTCTGTGCATTTGTACTTTATATAATACAATTGCACATACAATGTACATACTAAGAAAAGAAATACATTCAGTTCAGAATATTAAATTTTGATTTATAATATAATAGCATGGCTATCTACACATGGGAAAGCAATTTAATAGACTGATGAATTCGCTTCAAACATTTCCTTCTCAATTATTGAAATATATTGAGTAAATGATTTGAGCTGAGAATTTAAACCTAATCCTTGAAATATCAAAACAGGTTGCTGCCTATAAACATTAAAAAGCATATACATCTCCTTCAAATAAAGGCCATTTTGCCACACACATTAAAGCTCTCGTTTCTAGAAATTTTTGTTCCACTTGTGAAGATAAGAGTTACACTGATATTCTGGTATCACCAACTCTTCAATTTGATCTAAAATGATTCCTGAAATATTTTCAAATCCCCTTTCGAGCTCAAAATTTTAAAATAAATTATTTTTCTCTTGAGAACGAGAATATCCATTTGTAATTTCGTTGTCTGAAACAAAACACTTTTAAGATCCTTAAAACAGAATACCAGAGTTAGTCTGCAATAACAGGGTAAAGCATTTAGTACAAGGATGAATGAATACAGGTCTTTATAATGGTAAACATACCAATAAAATTGCAGTTCAGAAAGCGATTCGACTTTATACTTTTCTCGGGACAGAAATAGTTAATACTTTGCATTTATACGAAGGGGTTATTTTAGTCCACGAAAAATAAATTTTTCAGTTAGACTTGTTTTGATTATTGTATGTATTAAAGTAGATGTGTGTGTGTGTTAGTTATTTGTACAATTGTTGTACTCTAAAATCTCAATTATTTTCTGACATTGGGTTTTTTTTCTTATACCATATATTCCGGTGCAAAACGCACATCTAGACTTTCAAACTACATTTTCTAAGTTTTCGGCAAATTCGCAGTATAACGCGCGCACATTTTTTTACAAAGAAACTTGAAAGATATTTGTACAATACTTTTATCGTTTGAAATCTAAAAATAGGGTGAGAGTGGTTAGATATATGTCAGGTCTGGAACGTTAAACTTAAAAATTAATTGGATAATAAATAAAAATAGAGCAAACTCGTTAGGCCGGTGACTCCTTGTACAGTTGATGTCTTTTATTCTATCCACTTAGACACAAAGTGGCCGCCATGTTGGAATAGTTATGCATGAACAATAATAAATCACGGATATTTGAAGATGACGACTTCCTTTATTTACCAGCGCAAGCCTGAAACCTTACACACACACACACACATATGTATATATATATATATATATATATATATATATATATATATATATATATATATATAATACAAAATAATGCATACAAATAGTTATAAACCTAAGTATAATTAGACAGAACAGTAAGAAGCATTAGCCACAATAGTACAATAGCAAACTCTTGACCTTAGGAACCGAGAATGCGGATTTAAACAATGTTTCTTGGCCAGTCAACCTTCACTTATGATTTACCCATACAACTGTTCTATAAAAAAAGGAGAAATTACCATACAAATGTAATTATTAGAAAATAAAAAAACACTAATGTTAATTTAATGAAATATAACCGGAAAATTTTTTTAATGAACTAATTGCTAATATAGAGTTAAAAACATTTGAATGAAATATTGCTAAGATAAGTAAACTTACCATATCAACACATCACCATCTTAATATTTCCCGCCAATACAAAAGGAACTCAGAGTAGCCTCGCTTAAAATTATGTATAGTATAAGCAAGATAAAACATAAAAATAAGTATATATATATATACTTAAAAACCTAAAAAAAAATTAATAGGAAATTTATTGGAATGAGAGTGGACCCCCAATCATACACATACATAGCAATTCTGATTAAAATAAGATACATCTGGTTTTTGTAAGCATGTATTCCCTTTCTGAAATAATTGAGTAATTGTATAGTTAAAATTAATGAAAGCAATGAATTACACTTGAGATGATAAATAGAAGATAACTGGAACCTAATACAAATATTATTACAATTTTTCATTTAACTTAAACCTATTAGAAATGCAAGTGTTAGAAAAATAATAGGGTATCCATATTCAATACAATGACTAATTAAACTATTAAGATTTAAAATGATATTAGATTTATCTCTATCATATTATTGTAATTACTATAGATGAAAATAATATATCTATACATAGATATTTATATATACATGTTATGGAAGAGGAGTATTTATTTATGAATCAGAGTTATAGAAATGGGGGAATGAAAAGGAAATAGAATTCGATCATAAGTCTGAGGGTAAATGGAAGACGAATTTTATGAAATATTCATGTTATTCAATAATGAAAATCCATAAGGTATGTATTTCTGTTAAATAAGCAGTATTTAGATGTATGCAGCAATAAAATTTCTTATGCTATGTATAATTTTTACTTAATTTTTAAAATCATCATTTTTATAACCAGTGTATTGGACGCACACGCACGTATGGGACGTATAACACGCACCCATAAATTTTTATCTCATTTTTTGTTTCAAAACTGCGTGTTGTATGCAAGAACATACGGTCTGTTTATACACAAGGAGATAAAAGTTTATTTATTATATATATATATATATATATATATATATATATATATATATATATATATATATATATATATATATATACATTTTTAATAAACTTTTTATCTTGTAATGGATTTAGATATTCTATCCATTATTTTCAATAAGTTTTTGCTCAGTGTTATTAACATAAAGGGGGAAGGTTGGCTGCCCACAAAACATGACCAACCCCACTTTTATATAATTTTTTTTTTTTTTTTATATACAAGATGTCCTAAGACAGAAATGTTTATTGTACTGTAGCATCCATTTTTTATATATTCTTCACCCTAATATAATTTAAATTTCTCGTATATCCGTCTATGTCTGGTTTCTTACAATCTCAATTTTTTTCGGTTCTGTTTGATTAATGTTTATCTCTCATTAGTAGAGAATTTACATTATATATATATATATATATGTGTGTGTGTGTGTGTAAACATACATTGCTGGCCACTGTAAATGCAACACCCCTGAAGAAAGCATGCAAATAACATGAAATTTACAACATGTATTAGCGGAGGTAAGATATGCAAATGATCAGAATTCCAGCGCAGACACACATCACGCACGCCTTTGGCGCCACCTCAAAGCGCATTTAAAGCTTGGAGATTTCGACGATTTCAAGTTCGGCAATTGTGTTTTTCTTGCGTTTTTTTCAAAAAATGATCAGTTATGTCTCTTAGAAAACAGCTAAAAGCTTTTGATGAAGTATCCGAGTTTGACAGAGGAAGGATAGTGGCCTACCGAGATTGTGGATTATCTTTCAGGTAAATCGGTAGTCGTGTTGGACGAAACCAAACAACTGTAATGCGGATATGTGACCGTTGGATGCAGGAGGGTACGACGAACCAACGGGTCGATTGCCTCCAACTCAGTGCACCACTTCACGTGAGGACAGGTAAATTGTGCTCATGGCAGTTACGGATCGCTCAGTCACATCACGAACTGTAGCACACCACATTGAGTCTGTAACGCATCATTCAATGTCTGCGCGTACCATTCGACGCCGTTTACAGCAGAGTGGTCTGTCCGCAAGACGTCCATTACTTGGTCTACCCTTGGTCTCGCCCTCCTCTAATACGCATTGCCGGTACTTTAAACAGCCAGCACTACATCTCCGAAGTGTTGGAGCCAGTTGTCCTTTCTTACCTTCAGGGCTTGGCCACAGCCATATTTCAACAGGATAATGCGCGACCGCAAGTGGCACGCATTGTCCAAAGGTTCTTCTTCAATAACCAGATTGAATTGCTTCCCTGGCCGGATCACTCTCCGGATCTTTCGCCGATAGAAAACATGTGGTCCATAGTTGCTCAACGATTGACCCATATTACAACCCCAGCTGCCACTTCAGATCAACTTTGGAAACGTGTGGAAGTTGCTTGGTCTGCTGTACCCCAAGAACACATCCAAAGTCTCTTTGAATCAATGCCGAGGCGTGTGGCAGCGTTGATCTCCAACAATGGCGGCTACTCTGGCTACTGATTCTTTCAGGAACCACACTTCACAGAAGTCTATAAATTTAATCATTTGATACTTGGTCAACATGTTATCTACAAAATAAATTTTGTTGTGCTATATTTTGTCTTTCTTGGTGTTGCATTTACGGTGGCCAGCAGTGTATATATATATATATATATATATATATATATATATATATATATATAACGGATGGATGTGTATAAGGAAGTGAAGAGAATATGTTTATAGGAAGAATATGTTTTTTATCAGACATAAATATATTTCGACAGCAAAGACATTTGATATAATTTTTGATAACTGAAATCTTTTCTGAATAAATTTAACAGCAATATATTTTGAACCGTTAAGAAAGTTTATATTGTACTTCATAATTCACACTAAACAATGTGTCTTTATATAATTTTCATTTAATAGCATTACTAGTATTTCTATTTTTAAATACTTTGAAACATATTTTTAATGAAAAAAAAACTTATTTTTACTGAGAAAATTCTGAAAATTATTAACGTTTCACAGTAATAGGTTTTCATTTTAATATGTATATCTTAATTCTAAATGCATTTCATATTGATAATGGAAATATTTCTTATATGTTCGTATTTTTAAGTGACTCTTAAAGGCTAATATTATGTTCTGTGGATTCACACAAATTAAGATCACCTTACAAAAATAAATCTCAACCAATAATACAAAAAAAAAACTTATGCTTAAGGTGACACAGTATGATTCAATTGACAAAAATTGGCCATAAATTCAAATAAATGTTTAGCCTAAATTATTCCTTATATAATTTTCTATAATCTCATAAAATTTGAAATCTTTCAGTTTAAAGTGTTTAGAGTCATGATAACTTTTATGTTCGTTTTTTTTTTTTCGCATCCCATTGGTAAATAAAAACTTTAAGCATACTTATCTAAGAAAGAAAAATTAACTCATTAATCTTCATTTAAAGTATTGAAACTTTTTTTACTAAGTTAATGTTGTGAAATTTTTTACCAAATGCTATTAGTACAAGTAAAAAAATTCGGTCCAATTTTTTAAACCAAAGCTATACTTATTTTTTTAAAAAATAGTTGTATTGAGAATTTACACATTTGGTAAGGAATTTTCAATATGCATTCAGAAAAAAATGTATTTTACAAATATTAATAATGGTAGCAGAAAACCCATACCAAATTTTGTTATTCATTGCTTGACGTATTTGTAAATCTAATCTCATGTGTAGGATTCGCAGCATTTTAAATATCCTTTCATAAATTTAAAAACTTTTCTTCAAAAAAAATTAATTATTAGTATTTTGTAGTATTTTAATAACAAAAATTGTTTTATACGTAATTCATGTATTTTAATTACAAGTAAAAAAATTGTAACAACTATTAAAAATCTCAAAGATTTTTTTTTAAATAAATCGTACCATATCTCTCTTAAGCAAATATTCTATCGCAGTGATTCTTAATTACTGTTCGACGGCAATTTTGTGTGCAGCCAGTTTTTTTAAACTATTAATTATATTCTGAGAAAAAAATAAAATTCGAAACCAAATCATTCGGGATCTTTTTTGAGTGAATTCTGATTTTCAGCTTTAACAAATATTAAAATGAAACATATATATACATATATCGAAACTATTAAATGTAGACGACGAATGAAGGTGGCATTATCCACTGTACCTTGGTACTAATGTGTAGCTCCAATTTTCTTAAACTATTAATTATACTCTGAGAAAAAAAATAAAATTTGAAATCAAATCAATCGGCATCTTTCTTGAGTGAATTTGGATTTTCAGCATTAACAAATATTAAAATATATATATATATATATATATATATATATATATATATAACGAAACTTTTAAATGTAGATGACGAATGAAAGTGGCATTATCCCATTTATTGCACAATACAAAAGAAATTATCAAAATTTCTTTTAATACTTTACAACAAAAAGCTCGAATTTCAAATTAAATGTGTTCTTATAATTTGTAATTACTTGCTCAATGAACATTTTGTTGTATTTGTCGTACATATAATTTTATTTAACATTGGAAATTTTTATCATAAACTGTTTTACATAGTGTATTATAGGTAAGTAAAATTCTTTTAAACTTATTTCATTGTCAGTGTGCCGCCAAATTTTGAATTTGTTAAAAATGTACAACAACAAAAAAAAAAAAAGGTTGGGAATCACCGCTCTAACGTAACTTGCGGTGAAATAAATGTGAAAGAGATTTTTGAATAAATTATAATTGTTATATTCTACAAGGAATTAATCTTGTGAAATTAAATTGGCGTACAAGATGTCTATTCAGTTCTATTTATTGCAAAAGAATACCACCGAATGAATTTTTCTATTCCTACAATGAATTATTTCACAGCCTCATAGAATAATCTATGTTCTGTGTGAAGCTTAATAAAAATAATTACATAATGTGAAAATCTTTTCGTCCGAAACCTATTTTTATTATTGTTTTTTTCCTAAAGCTTACGGTTCCTAGGTTTTAAAACGTGAAACATAAACATACTAATTGCCTTTCTTCCCCAAATGCTGAAATTCCTATAGTGGTAAATGAACTAATTGGGACTTCGTAGCTCTTCTCATGCGTTAATATATTTTTTTTTATTTTTTGCTATTCGTTATGAACTAATTAGAGTAACTTGAAGCAAAGCGAATAAGTATCATCCTGTTCAATATTAGCCTAGGTTATTAATCACATGTTCTAAAAGAAATGACGAAAATAACGAAGTAGGACCTTTCAAATCAGTAATAATGATAATGAATATCTGACAAGGCATAAGTAGGCAGATTGAAGCTAATTCTTCCGATTTTCAAGTGTACTTTAAAGTTAATTATATTTCATAAATGTATGAATGTATATATATATATATTATTTTCAATATTAAAATTTATTATTCAGAAATATCTTTTATCCATTAATTGCTCAAGAGGAAAGCATTAATTAGAAAAAAAACTTCAATATGCTTCATTTGTTGTTTTTATCAAAATTGGTTTTGTATTAGTGAAAGTGTGCTTTGAAAAAATGAAAGAAATCCCTTTCAAATTAATTAACGATTTCTAGAAGTAAAAAACGTTTCGATATCGACCAGAATACAGAGGGATTTTTGATTACAGTTGCATTTTCATTTGCGAAAAACAGGGTTTTGTTTAATTTTTAATTTCATATTAATTTGGTTTTTTCTGCACGGTTATGTACTGAAATTACTTTTTAATATCGTATTATTTTTTCTTTAATTTCTTTTCTGCTAGCGTTATTAACAGATCAATAATTTAAAGTTTCGAACTTGGTAAGTTTTAAAGAACTTTTTGAAATATATTTTTATTTCAGTTTTAAAACAATTACCTTTATATAATAGGTTTACTTTTAAATTAAAATTAAAAATAAAGTAACATTCAAAAACCATTTGAAAAAATTTGAAACATGATGAAAAGAATGATTATCAGGGAAAAAAAACTGAAGAAATGTGTGAATCTGTAATATATATATATGTGTGTGTGTGTGTGCGTGTGCATGTACACGCGCGCGATTTGTGATTTTTTTTCTGAGCCTCTGTATGACTTTATTATTTAAATTTTTTACTTGTATGTGTATGTGGGAATGTATATTTTAATTTCTTTTTGTGTCTAAGATCAAAAGGCCATTAGCAATAAAACTGTTTTAATTCCAGTTATTGATAAATTAGCTTAATTTCGGGCAGTTTAAATATGCTGCTTAAGGGATGAACAGGTTCTCTAATTTCAGATCATATATGTTTCCCTTGAATGAGTCTTATTTGATAAATGACACACTTCGTAAATTTTTATACTTAACTGCGCATATCTTAGCATCGTTCGACATTTTTTCCCCATTTGTAGCATAACATTGAATACAGTAAGTTTGAATCTTAGACGACGCACAAATATGTTGTTTTAGTGAATTATCACTGTACTGCAGTGTTTCTCAAACTGTGGGGCGCGCCCCCCTGGGAGGCGCGATAAACTTACAAGGGGGGGCGAGCATATCGAAAATAAAAGATTTAAAAAATAATTAACTTACTGGAATGAATTAAAACAAAATACTTTCGGACATAATAAAAAATGCACTTTTACTCTGATATAATTTATAACCGCGCGCGCGATATTAAGTCATCAAAAATAAAAACTTCTTCAATACCTAATTAGCTATCTTTGATCCTATAACCAAATAAAAAAACTTTTAATTGATTTGCTGTAATACCATGATGAGAGATTTTTTATTACGCTTTCTTTTTAAACCTAACATACTACTCTTTCAGAGAAGAAACAGATCCCAGACCCCAGAATCGAAACAATTTAGGAACATGAAAAATTCATCACTGTCATTATTTTTGAAATACTGCATATTGCAGCTGTAATCTGTTTGACCTTGTAAGTTATTGGTACAGTTAGTTATGACCCCTCTCTTATGTGTTCCATGGGCTTGTCTTGCAAAGCAAAGTTTTCATAAGGAATGCTTATGATTAGAAATTGACCCTCTGAGTTCTTTTTCTATATTTAGCAGATATCTATATTTTGTCTTCTAAGCAGCCACCGCATTTTGCAATACGCTCAATTTAAAAATTAGAGAAAGGAAAAATAACATAATAATTATCCTATTATTTTATTTATTTATTTTTGCTTAAAAGTAGTATACAAAATTTAATACTTATGTTACTAATTTGTATGGTTTATAATTAAGATCGCCTATTGTAGCTTTAGCGTCAAAGTGCATTATTATTGCATTCAGTACATTATTAATGTATAAAGGGAGCGCGATAAAAATTGTGATCGAAAAGGGGGGCGCCAGTAGTGAAAGTTTGAGAAGCACTGCTGTATTGTTTATAATAAAATGTTTTTTGAATTTGAATGGAAAATTAAAATATATATATAGATAAATTATTTGATTTTGAAACGAAACTTTTTAATGTTTTTGAGAAATACATAATGAGAAAAGGAATTCTTAATATCTTGTAAAACTTGATATCCTATCCATTGTGCAATTTTTTATTGGCTTCGAGTTGAAGTCAGTTGTTTTGTGTATTCTTAAAGCTAACGTAACTGAAATAAATGTCTATTTTAAAACTTTTCAAACATAATAACCTTTTATACACCTGAATACACTGTCTTTACAGTATTATTTTATTGAAAATAAAATATACAAAAAAAGGGTAAAATATTAATTCAATGTACATTCAGGGATTAGTTATGTTTTAATTAATTTAAAAGCTAATTAAAATATATTTTATAATAAAGCAAGTATAGCCTTTTCTTCTTTATTATTAAACTGGAAATTCTTTCAATTAGATTGTATACCTCTTCCTAAATTTTTGACATGTCGTTCTTCTTTTTGTTATTTAAAAAGTTCCTGTTCTGGCACCACTTTTTCGTAAAGACCCTATTGTTTCCGTTAGCATTTAGGTACAGAAATGACAGCATGTCTTTTCAATCCTTAAAATAATTTGAAACTTAACTCGGTAAAGAATGCGTTTCAGAAGAAATGAACTTAATTAACGATAGTAAAAACGAAAGCTCACAGCTTCACGCACGGAAGGAGAGAAGATTAGTTCAGAGGAAATTTGATATGATCTTCAAAGACTGAGACAAAAGGCCCCTCCTCAGGGCTTGATAAGGTGGCCGATACCATGAGCTGGTTACGAAAAGTAAAAGGACAAGGTTTCTTGTCATTGGAGGGGTCTCTTCAGTACTCTTCCGTGAAAATCCTGTTTTGTAAGCTTTCGCTCCTTTAGTCAATAGAGACCCTCAAACACCCTCTGTCAGGGGGTTATACTGAAAATGAAACAAAGTGATTACAGGTGTAGTTATCAACCCTTGTAATAAATGCTCTTACACTAGTAAGTGAAACAGCAAATGTGTTTGTAGTGCGGTGGGGGTGGTATATGTGTGACGTAGAATTGGATTCCTTTTTGAATGACGTAAAAATGTGAATCGATTTTCTTTAAAAGAAAATCAAATCTTTGCAGCTCACAGGATTGATGGAGCTAATCAAAAGTGATAAAAGTTATTATAATTAGTATTAAAGAGAAATTTTTAATAGTTTCATATTATATTTTGAGCGAAAAATATGAAGTTAAAATTCACTTAACAATTTATTCGAAAATGTTTTATGATATGTCATGTCCCTTATCCAGAAAGCCCTGCCCCATCCCCCGCTTGTGAAAGAGTAAAAAAATGTTTTTCTGAGATTACAATAGATAAAAAAGTAAACATAATTGTGTTAAAATAGCGATACTTTCAATAATCGATAAAAATGAATGGTTTGAATTTTTCAAAGTATGTATTTATTCCAGTTTGCGAAATGGTATTCGTAGGGAATATTATGTGTCTGGATGAATGTAATTAAAGAGAAACAGATTATTGAAGCCATGAAAATGTATACATTATTTTGTTTACATCTAATTTTGACTCAATTCAAGCTATCACAAAATCTATCATAAAAATTCTCAAAATAAAGGATAAAGAAATACATCTCTTTCTAAAAATTATTATATAGATAAGATGCTTAGCAAAAAAATATGTGTAGAAATTATTATTTAGTCTTATTATATTATGTTTATTTATTATTTGATACTTAGACTCTCTTTCTCTAAATACTATGATTTTCTTAGGATGTATATCGGAACACAATTTAGTTCCCTAAATGTGAGAGGTTTTTTTTTTGTATATTATCGCTATTTTGAACACAAATATATCCAGATGGTAGCAAGAAATAGGAGTAAATGTCACTTTTTTATCATAAAATCTTAAAATGAAGAGGTGCAGATGTGTTAAACAAAAAAAAATGTTTTACAATTAAAGTGAACTAATGGAACCAGGTTAAAAAAGTTTTAAACGGACTCTTTTTCACACCTGAAGAGTGAAGAAAGTAGTTTTAGTTGCCAAATTGAATTAATTTAAGTTTTCTATTACTAAATAAGGTTATACTTGTAATTTTTTGTTTGCTTTTCTTTATTAAATTTTGTCGGGCATTATGGAATTCTTTTGACTAGATGAGTATTTCTTATGTTATGTGTCACAAGATGCATACTTTTCTCAGTTAATATTGACGCAAGAAGTAAAGAGTTATTTTTTTAGTTTGATGTAAGATAGGAAGGATATTCCTTCATGTATTATCTAAAATCAAGTAACAATGTATTTCAAACTAATTTATATCTCTTATATATTTTTAAAGACTGGTAATTTAAAACCATTGTATTTTATAATTCCTATATCGTCTTTAATTTTAAATCGATCTACTTTTAAGCTGATTTTTTCACTGTTAATAGAGTTTAATAATATTGCATCAGGTTTTATATAATGAACTAAAAATATTTATTATATCAAACAGAGTGAAAAAACCCGGAAATAATTCATTTTGAATTAAGTTTGAATTTTCTATCCATTCTCACAAGTAGAATGGTTAGAAATCATTTTTGTATAAAATATAACTGATTGAAAATAACTAAAAATATAAAAGAAATATACCATAACTATCTGAAAGCAAACAACTTCGCTTTCTCATTTTTTGAAAATCATATTACATTATAACTAAAAAATAACGCAAAACCGAAAACTTATACAATGAAGGATAAAATAACTATTCTTACACCACATATATATAACGCACAAGAAAATATAAGTTATGATAAAGTTTCTATTCATCTTCATAAAAATATATTCTAAAAATACAAAAAGGTTACAGGCTGTTACATTATTAAATAAAAATTCTTTTAAACAAAAGCAAACTGAAATTTATTAGAAGCGTCTTTTCTCTTTCATTTCATGTGGATAATGTTATTCCAATATAAAACTACTTAGAATACTGCACAAAACATATTTTAAACCTCGGCAATAAAAAGAGGCAATTCATGTAAAAAATAAATTATTAATTACGTAAATACAGAGTGCATTTCTTTTTATCAAACACTTTTTCCGCTTTGCATTGCCCAAAAGCTATTGGTTATAAAAACTTGTGATATCTCGGAGTAAGAATATTATATTTTTCTGGAATAGTTTAATATTACTTTTAATCGTAAAAATGATTTTTTATTGTATTCTTATGTGCTTTAGGATTAAAATCTTTCTCAGAATTAAGACAACAGCGATTAAAGTTACCATGTCTATATATTAAACATAATACAATATTAAAGAAAGCATATACATTACACAAATACACTGCTCAAAATAATTAAAGGATATTGCGGTTTTATTTGCATCTTGAGGCTGAGAAACTTTTTAGTTGATTGATACATGGTCGACAGACGCAGTAGGTTATATGAGAATAAATTACACATGTTTCGCAGAAAAAAAATGCATTTTATTGCGCATTTGTGTACAAAAGGAAAAAAACACCATTTGTGCATATGAGAAAAAAATAATAAGAAAAGGTGTTTTCTTCAAAGGAAATCATTTTCAGTAGGGGGTATGGTTTCCACGGACGGACGGCAACGTTGAGCACCTTTGAGGCATGGAGTCAATGAGGCTATTAATCACGAGTTGGGGTATTCTGTCCCACTCTTCCAGAAGAGCTCTTTCCAGTTCTTGGAGAGTTTGTGGGGGTGGTTGGCGGCCAGCAACTCGTCTTTCTACAGCGTCCCAAGCGTGATCTATTGGATTCATGTCTGGAGAACACGCTGGCCATTCCATTCGTACGATTCCTTCCTCGAAAAGGAAATCCTCCACCAGGTTAGCACGATGTGGCCTGCAGTTATCGTCCATTAAAATGAAGTCATCTCCGATTGCTGCAGCGTAAGGGACTACAACAGGTCTGAGTATCTCATCACTATATCGGCGAGCAATCAGAGGTCCATCTCGAACGATGTAGAGGTCTGTGCGCCCGTCAATGGAGATTCCACCATACACCAACCCTCCCCCACCGCCAAATCTGACATTTTCGTGCACGAACGAAGGATTATTCCTTCTGTCATGGTCCCTCCAGATGAAAATACACCTATTATCCGGATGAACAGAAAAACGTGACTTGTCAGAAAAAAGAACATTGCTCCATTCATTTCTCCTCCAGTTCACATGCTCTGTTGCCCACTCCCTGCGGTCGTGACGATGCCTTGATGTTAGTCTAACAAATACCATCGGTCGGCGAACATACGGACCTACACCATGGAGCCGATTTCGGACTGTCTGAGTTGAAACCGTGGTGCCAGTAGCCGAGCGAAGGTGTTGTTGGAAAAGAGTAGTGTTCATATTTTGGAGTCTCCGAGCCGTTAGCACTAAATAACGATCTTCATTGGGCGTTGTTGCCCGTCTACGACCTTGTCCTAGTCTTCGGCCTGCACTTCCAGTCTCCAAAATACGGTTCCAGATCCTGGAAATCACACTTTGTGACACTCCAATGGCTTGCGCTACTTCGGCTTGAGTTTGGCCCCCTTCTAACTTACCAACAGCTCTCCAAGCTTCTAAATCGGTTAATTGACTTCGCTGAGACATCGTACTCCTCGAAACAAAGCAGTCACTGAATGCCGATCATCCTTGTCTTCATTTCAGTTGAAAGTCAAATTTCATTCACTGCCGCTGAAAAGACGTTTTTGACGTCGAACTCAAAATTAACACACTCCACAGTTTGAAAATCAGAAAAATTTGCATTTGTGATTCTCTTCTTCCATTTTCGGTAAAAAAAAAAATTCGCTTATATCTTTATTTTATATAAAACTTATAATATCCTTTAATTGTTTTGAGCAGTGTATATTGCATTCGTATGTTTATTTTTTTTCATTGTGTGAGTACACTTTCTATTCCCTATGTTCAATTTCTTACTTTCCTTTTATTTTATTTTATACATTATTTCTGTTGAAAAGCTTGCTTATAGAATAATATTTTCTTCCTTTTGAGAACAATATCACTAGTAAGTAATATTTTAACAAAATGAAACTAAACCAATTTTTTTTGTACTGATAAATTAATAGCAACATTTAAACTAGTTTTCCATTGGAATATTGTTTATCAAAAATCTCTTATCAGGTTGATGAGACATTTAATTTAGTTTTGAAGTCAGTAACTTTTTTCTCATGAAATTAATGAAGACATAGGTATGATACATAGATGTGATATATATATATATATATATATATATATATATATATATATATATATATATATATATATATATATATATATATATATATATATATATATATTAAATATCAACTTTTTTGAAACTTACAGCGAATTAATAAATAAGCATCAAACCTGATTATATATATAGGAGAAAATCTGCTTACTCTCTCAATCATCACACGATATCACCGAAACTATTAAACATACAGACTTGAAATTAGATAAGCTTGTTTCCTTTGTTGAGTATTGATACATTATGAATGGGTTTTGTTGAAATTGATTCCCAAGGAAAGATTGCGAAGTATTGCGTGGGCGTATAGCTTTAAGAAAAGCCCAATCTTGTACTGTTAGACCTAAAATCTTGAAATATGGCATGCATGTTTCCTTTTTGTAGAGTAGAGATCCGCTAAGAACGGATTTTGTGGAAATCGATTCTTAAAGGGGCTGCAGATTAAAACCACCGTTTTTCAACTATTAGTTCTTGATTGAAATTTGGAAGGTTGTGATATCCCCCCCCCTTGGGAGAATATCTCTCGGAGTATCAGAGTGAGCTAGAGGCGTAGGATTGACGAAAGAACTAGAAGGAAACATAATCTTAATATATCTTTGTTAAGATTTTCAACTTAAACTTCTAACAAATTAAATTATAATAATTAATGTGAGAGAATCTACGGTGGCAAAATACGCAACACACAATATATATATATATATATAACGACTTAACCTAACTCGGACCACTATCAATAAATGAGTAGCATAACCTCAATTCCAATACAATCAGTGATTTTAATAATAAATATTCAATCCTACCTTGTTGCAGTCTGAAGAATCAAGCTCTAATATTATTAAGGCAATCTTGTATTTATTCGCGTGTACTGGTATGCTCCTTGGTTCTCTATAACTTTATCAATTATAACATCTAATCACCACCACGTATCTTTATCCAAACTTGAACCACAAACTATATTAACATTCCTCTACTTGCCATCAACTGCCACAAATTGCCATTTCGCTTACTCAAAGTTCCGATATTTAAAAGTTTGTTAATTTGCATCTTTCATTCACACTTCACTTCTTGGATTTGGTTGGAAAAGAGTTGCCATTAATACTGGCTCAAAGAACCTAAAGGACATGTTAAAGGAAAAAAAAGCATGAGCCCGTGACTAGGTGTGTTTATTTTGTTCAGTACAGATCGGCTAAAAATAGGTTTTGTAGAAATCGACTCTGTGAGAGGAGTTAAGATAACTATAAGAAGTTAAGACTCTGTATAGAGGAGTTAAGATAACTATAAGGAGTTAAGACTCTGTATAGAGGAGTTAAGATAACTAACTATAAGGATTTAAGACTTTGTACAGAGGAGTTAAAGATAACTATACTTCCATTTTAGAAATCCAAGTCCTGTCCTTTTTAATCCAAAAGGCGAGGTATACAATAATTTTTTCAATACAATCGAAAGCTTATAATGCCAGGGCTTTAGTCATGCATCTTCGTTTAATACCCTGGCAGGCAGCCACTACCATTTTTATATCTTCCAATTATTTGTCGTTCAAAATTTAATTTAAAATCCTTGCATTCTTTAAAGTATGGAAATAACTCTTTAAACAATTTCACTACAAAATGAATAATACCTTTATAGTTTATACTGATGAATTTCAATTCTTGAAAAATCCATTCATTTTTTTGAACGTAAATTTAACATATCTAGAAATCATTAGAAAACCATTTTAAAAGGCGAAAAAAGAAATATATATATAAAAAGAAATATATATATAAAAAGAAACTTATACAAAAAATCAACTTTGCTTGAACATTAAACGTACTTCTATTAAAACGTAACATAGAAATATCCTCAGCAACTACGTGGCTTGATACTATTTTCCCCTAATGAAAATTAAGCAAAGCGTGAAGTTAAATACCCTGTAATGAGATTACGTCCAAGTTCCCGAAAAACGGAATACCTCCTCTAAGGAAGGGAGGAACCCTTACAAATGCAATGAGTTTGCAACTTGTAAGCTATCCCTCAATAAAGGAGCGAAAACGAAAAAAAAATCTGTCACATTAAGTTTAAATGCGTCAAATGTTAAATAACTTAATTATGTAATCGAATGAATCCCTGAAGACAAACAGGTGGTGTTAATGAAAAAACACACACTTGTCTCTCTAATTCCAAGTAAATGTATCATGACTCTTATCATTTCGGATTAGACAGGGTGACATTTGGTACTCGTGTTTGAATTCATCCCCTCCTTTTCTAAATTTGTTTGTAAGAGTGAATGTATACCCGCAACGAAATGGAAATCGTAACGATTAATTAGTCCGAGATTTAATCTTTTTAGCGTTTCATTTTCACTCTAATGGATTGTGTTTATTACATTAACACTTAAGCTCGCTTATTCATAGTGTCAAAGCGATTGAAGTAATAATAAGTCAGAGACGGATAATTTTAAATGACTGCTTTAAGAAAATTTGTTTGACCATAAGATGGGCTTTGATTAAGGAAATTACTGGCTTCAAACTTTAAGAAATAAGTCTTTTTTTATTCCGTTAAAATATGCTTTACGTTTTCTTCGGTGCTTAGCATATTTTTTTAAAAAATATATCATACTTCTAGCTTAATAAAGAAGGAAAAGAATTGAATATTTTGGATCTCGATAAAGAAGCGCTGATAAAACATTTTAAATTAATAAGTAATTTAAAAAGAATTAGGAAGAAAAAAGTAAATTGAAATAAATGTACTGAACGTAGTGTTTAGGAAATTGTGATATATTTCCATATTTAACACACCAAAAATAGTTTACAACGTAAATAAATGGCTTTAAAAACGACATTTTCCTTGAAAAAAACGCTGTACGGAATTAAGAATTTTAAGAAAAAGGTCTTCTATATAAAAAAACGGAAGTTCATGTGGTGATCATTTAAAAAGTTCTATAAAAACCGACAACGTTATATAGTTTGCCACTCATTCAATACAATAATCCATTTAAGTATTCTAGTAGTGTAAAGTATTAAGGGTTGTAGTAGTTATGGATATTTGTGTATGATTTAGCTGATAAAAATACTCTAACGTTTTTAGATTAAAATAAATTAGATAAATTCATTAAATTTAAGCCAAAATATCCTGTCTGATGGTTATATTGTTCACCGCCGATTTACAATTTCGAACCCCTTTTTAGCTAAAAAATGTGATGAAAAAATGAGAAATTTTATGTTAAATTCAACTGAACACCAAATGACAATATGTAAACGTTCATTAATGAAAATAAGTAAGATTCTAAGGTAACGTCTACGTTACTTATGCTTGCAGGATCCATTGGATATGCAGCTTGAAAACAACGTTAATTTAGCACAATCCAAACTCTTAAACACATTTTAAGGCGGTGGTACTTTGTATAGAATTCCCAGCTGATGCAAATGTGTTGAATAAAATAGTGCAATTTAAGAAAAGAATTTGTTTTTAAATACTAATAAACTGTGAGTGTCATATTTATCAATTTTAATTTTATTAATAAGCATAAAAGAACTACAAAACAAGACGCTTGCAACGCAATATTTTTCATCCACATGCTATTACTATTTTCTTCATTATACAGACTCTATCACTACTAAGAGGTACAGGTATATTATGCTATAATTCATTTTATTGTAATTAAGGTCATTAACAATAAATTTTACAATATGACATATACAAGAGCAAAGATTAAAAAATGCATATGATATTGTAGTTATAAATGTGTGTTACCGATTTTGATAAATCTCTATTTTACTAAGTCACATATCAAATATAAAATCATTAAAAAGTACTATATTTTCAATAAATGTAAAGTAATATATATTTGATTAAGTTATCCGACAACGTTCAGAACCGTGATTTTGGAAAAGCGTATAAATGGATAATATTTAAGATATTTAGTGTCACTTAGATTAGAAAACGTATATAAAATTGTTATAAGAATATTATTAGAATAAAAAATATTTAAGCACAATATTTTGACAAAAAATGAACATAGAATGACCAATTTTCAAAATATTCTCCTTTTGTGAAAAATGCTTCTATAATAATAAAATTTTGTCTGTATATAGCTCGGACCTCGCAACACAGGCTCAACAAGAATTTTTGAAATATATAACTTAGAAATCGGTTTATCCATATTTTACGACAACAGAGGGGAGCAATTTTAAGAAAAAAACGCCGATAATTATTTCAATTGGTGGTAACTCTGAAAATTATGTGAATATTTCAAAAGTCCTAGTTCAGACTCTCTGGAGAAGTCTTTACTTTATGTAAGCGTAATATTATTAATTTAGAAGCATTTTTTTTATAAAAGGAGAACATTTTTGAAAAAAAATTATTCTAAGTTAATTTTTTGCCAAAATATCGCATTTAAATATTTTGTTTTTGTCAAAATGCCCTTAAAACAATTTTATTCATGTATTCTAATCTAAATAACACTAACATCATGAAAATTATCCATTTGTACGTTTTTTTAAAATCCCGGCTCCGAACGTAGTGGGATTCCTTAAAAGTTAAAGATCATTAAATTAACTTTATGTTCAAAACTCATATGTATACCCTTCAATACAAAGCTTAATTAACAAACAGAAGCCCTTCACAAAAATATTGCACTTTTTAACGGTTTTCGTTGTATAAAACCTTCGAGCTTAAAATGTCATTTCTAATAATCTCTGAGCAAAAGGGGATTAATTTACCACAAATTCCACTGGAGTGCTTTCAACCCGAAAGATTCCCTCTGCGACTTTTAGTGCAACCCACAAAACCAGTGCATAGAAATAAGCAACATGTTTCTATTTAAATCTTATCCGGGCCTAGGCATGGAAAGATCGTCGTCTCAGCACAACTAACACTTCCCACAGAGATTTCCCCAGAAATTTAGCAACTTCAATTCCAACAAAGACTTTCACGTAATTATTTAGTTCGTGAACTGGAGTGGGTGCCGCGATCTCTTGAAAAGGACTAAGGCGAAAATTCTCCTCTGTGAATTCTGCAAGTGCGTCTCCAAGTGTAATAAGCGGAAAACAAGGAGTAGAAAATTTATTTTCTTCAAGGAATTTCCGTTTGAAACAAACAGTCTCACGTTCCTTTGTAAACATGACTCGTCAAAGGAGTTTGGAGGATTTCATGAATATATGGATGCATATGACAGAGAACTTTCACTCGATAAACCCTTTATCCTTGATGAATAAGGTCACTGAGCACGATATGTTGTTGGGGTTCAAAACTTAAAATAACCGTATTGAAAGAAAGCATTGTTATGGCTATGGATACAGTATGTTTGAAACGTTAAATAAATTATGGGAAATATTCCACTTTTTGTCAAAAGGAAACATGGTTGTTAGTGTTACTATAATTAAAAATTTTGAAAATCTCTTTTATATTCCAGATTTAAATGATAATCATAAAAATAAAGGGTTAACACTCAATAACTTACGTTAAAAAAAGATCGTTAAAATAAATATATAATATAAATGTGTACTTGCATTTTATAAAATCTAATTTTCACTTTGATTAAAAAAGTGTAATTTTTTTGTTCAGTTCTTTTTAACATAAATGTACTACTCTTCTTAAATATTAACTAAATTTTACGTACCCTGAAGAACGTGAACCATTATAAAAAGCTACATATTTTGGTAATCAGGTCTTTTATCTTAGTCATATAAACCAATCGGCGTGTATATCCGTCTCACTCAACCAGGTTTTTAAGTGCCCCGGATGTAATGTCTTTACTAAATACGATTATTTTTCTTTTCTATCATTACAACTAATACGAAAGCTTTGGAATGCAACAAAATGATCTTCACTGAGTTTTCGACGATCATTATAGCATATTTGGGCAGATTTACTTACTTATGCCTTTTCTTCCCCCTTCCCCCAATGAACTGCATACCCGTAATTAAGTGAAAAACTTTAGCACTAGAGAGCGAACCATATAACTTTAAATTTGCAGTTAAGGAATTAACGAGTTTAAAATTGTTTTCATGTAAAGGCTTTAAATTAGTTACAAAATTTAAATGCTTTGATAAAAATATCATTTTTTAAAAATAATTTAGTTTCTTTTATGAAATTTCATTCGGAGAGTTATGTATACATATAAGGATATATCAGCTTTACGTTTTTGTATGAGGATAAGAAGGAATTAAAACTGCAAGCAGACAAGAATTTGCCATTTTACAAAAATGGAAAATAATTTTTACTTACATCATTATAGTTATTAAGAAAAAAAAGTTGCAAAATATCTCAAAAAAATGTTATGCACATATCCATAACAGACTTTAACAGCTACTTAGATCCGCTTCTTCGCCCTTTCTAAATATACCTACCGTAAATAAAGACGAAAGAAATCACACGTATTTCAAGAGACTTCCAAACTTATTCTTAACATTAGAGAATTAGTTATTTAGTACAAGGAAATCCAGAGGATTATTCTTCAGAAAAGAGAATCAATGCAAATAATTACAATTGTATAAGTTAATTTATTATGCCCTCCCCCCCTCATATTCACAATGAACGGAGGATAGTCACCATCAGAATAATTCCCAATTTACAGACCTTCCAAAGACCAAAATGCTTTTCCGTGTCATTCTGCTCCCTTGGTAGAAGAATACTGGAGGAGATAGATGCAATGAAATATTATGCTTCATTATCTTAATTTAGCTCAGACAGAGGAATACTACTAATATGTGTTTTCGTTTTGATGTATCTAGAGAGAAGATAAGAGCAAAGTACTGAAAAATTAAGTAATTTTAAGGCGATTTTCTCCTTCGAGTTAAAAAAAACCATTAAGGTAATTTAACACATACTTGTTGCTACTCCTTTAAATTCGTTAAAGATGTTTGAACGAGAGGGTATTACGTTTCTTTTATTTTTAGCTCTAGTAAACAGTCTAACATAACATGCTTAAGCTCTTCTGAAATATTAGATTCAAATGAAGTCGAAGTAATTTTTTTATGTGTAATACTATAGTAAAATAGTGATGAAACGTGAAAACGTGTTTTGCATTATTTCCATTTTAAATATTTAGTTTTTTTTTTTAAAAAAAAAAAGAAGAATTAATGCATATACATAAATGTTGCTTAGATTACAATAAAAATATTAATTTATCTTGACAAAAAATAATTGAAATATCTTTCTTTAGTAAAATTGAGGTAAAAGCTAAATCATTTGCCGAGTATTTATTTATCACCATTATTATATTTTTAGATTTTTCAGAGTATTATTTTTCAATGATTATAACATAAATGCAATTTATAAAATACAGAATTTCAAAAAAAATACTACAATTTGCTCATTATCATTCTAACTATAATAAACATAAATTAAAGTATTTTTAAATTCAAATAGATAAGACTTTTCTCTGCTGTAATCTGCTCTTAAAAGCTTTTACGCTTTTATGACAATAATTCATTTTACAAATAGTAAAACACTTCCTTTCGTTGCAATATATATATAATCACAGAAATTTTGTTTAATATATAAATTTATTTTGATAAATTTATTATTTGCAGCACAAAAATATGGTTAAAACTTTCTATAAAATACTTAGAATTTGAAAAAGTTCTAATAGGAAAATTAATCCGAGAAATAATGATTCTCTATCAAAAAACTTCACATTTTGTAATTTGAATATTGTGTTTTCCCTTAATAGTCCCTAATGTAAAACTCAAACCAGTATGTTGAAACATAGGTACGAAAAAGCGTACAAGATAGCGTATAACTATGGTAATTGCTCATTATTGTGTCGTAGAAACTCAAAAGAAGCATTTGATACATATATATATTATATCTGATGAATAAACTAACAAAATGCATTATTAGAAGAAAATATTTGCTCTTCAAGAAACAATGGGTTTTTGAAAACAAAATAATAAGTAGATCTTATACCGAAAGTAAAAAAAAAATTACTTAATTTTTTTCCTAAATAGTCTAACATCTTGTATGTTTCAAAGTATCGCCGTTCATTTAGTATAAAACTTCAATGTTTTAAAATTTACTAGATATCAGTTTACCAATTAGTTAATTCTTTCGTTCATTTTGTATTACAAAATATTCTAAGTGTATTAAAAGTTGGGGACTCGGGTTGCCCCTAAGAAATATATTAAAAATAATAACGTGTGCCTATTATTCATCTTACGTAAACACCATGTACATGGAAAGGTATTATCTCACTTCCTCATCTTTGATTCAATTATTGTAATTGGAGAAATAATTTTGAATATTACATTAGAATATTTTCACATATATAGACCTATTATTTTTAATGAATTAAAATCGTTCATCAGTTGAAGAGTTATTTTTAATAGGCGAGTGTTCTTGCGAATTTTGTATTTAATTTGTAGAAATGAAGCAGTAGAGTATTTTTAACATTAATAATCATGAAACATGCTAATTAGAGTATCAAAAATTAATTTAAATTTTTAAATATAATTACGTAATTTTAACACTTATTATAAGCTGCAAAGATTTCTCTTGATATTTTTTCTATATATTTTTCGGAAAAAAGACACCTTTTCGATGCCCCAACTGCATTTTCCTGCACTTTCTATCTAAGTTTTAAGCAATCAATAAAATTATAATCTTGATAGTGTGAAATATATGAAAGACCAAATCATTTCTTGATCATTTTTTTGTGTTTAAAACTAAGAATTCTACGTAAATTAATATAAAAAATCATACGATGATGTGTCTCTTCTTAAAATTCTAGATGTATCAGAAATGTAAAAAACAATAAATTAGTTATAAAAAAACCCTCACATATGCATTCTAAGTATTAATTAAGATTGGATAAAGAACCTGTATGTGTAATTACAATCTTTTTTTATATACGGTATAGAAAATAGCTAATTAAAAGTGTACATTAATAACATTACCCAGTAGAAACTTGTTTCGATTCTAATGAAAAAAAAAGAAACTACCTGTCTTTCCATTGGCATTTTTGTTTTTTTAACTGGAAATATACAAATAATAAAATGGAAGTATTTTAACAATATAAATATTTTACTATATACCTCATGAATTATACATTACTGTCTGAAATGCCCGATCTGATCATGGATTAAGTTCTAAAAACATGCAATTAAGTCACAAAAGCAATTATAATATTTCTTAGGGTGAGTAAAGCCCGGTGTACAGTAGTGTAACCAAGAATTAAAAATATTTTTTTATATTAATGTTGATATTAGAATTGATTTTTAATGAATTTCAATTTGACACCTCACAGTAAAAAATAATAGAACAAAAACTTATATATGAATGTAACTAAGAAAATTAACCTGCTAAACAGAAATGATGAATGGAAATATAAATAAAAATTACAACATAAAAGTAATAACAGTAATACGTTACTACTATAAGTGAAAGAAACAGAAATAGGTAAGCCGAAAGAAAAAAATTAATTTTGATAACTGATTCCCAAAATACTATCATAAGTAACATATATTAGGAATTTTTGAACAGGAAAAAAATTAAATTAGTATTACATGAGGAATGAATGTAATACTATCTAACATCTCAGTTATACAACATTAAAAAATTAATTAGTATGAATTAAAATAAAGAAAAACTACTGAAAGAGATAACTTAGGTCCCCGTTAAAATAATCCAAAATCAACAACAGTATTGAATGAAACAAATAATGAGCCATGTTGCTAAAAAATTAAATATTGAAACAATACTTTTTGTAATATTTCTATTAATAATTGCAATTGTGTTACAAAGAGCAAGCAAATAAGTATATGAAATTATAAATAACTGTAATGATAATTGAAAAATACCTACCATATATATAGGCAGTATGATTACAGTGTAGGACCCCTCTAACCTCGAGTCTATTTAACACGTCATGCTACCCATGATTTAATAAAGCTCTCATACTAATCAATCACGATATGTAATCGCTTGTGAAATATCATTCCTAAGCAGAGAGAATATGGCATCATTCTTTTGTTCGGAATTCAAAACTTCCTATTAAGAGCTGACATTGGTATTTTCTTATTTTGTTTTTTTATGTACGAATTGCCATTTCTCGGAAATTGAAATATTCCTGTTTTAATTATTATTCTTTTGTAACAGGTTATATTTTCATAATATCTTGATCAGTGAAATTATTTGTACGTTCAATCATTTTATATTGGTCATATTTTAAAAAATCGCCAGCTGTGTGGTGCGGTTGGTTTGTCACTGGCCAAAGTACATCTAAAGTAGCTGGTGCAACCCCGGTCCAAGTCGGTGAACTTTCACGTTCCAGAAAATCGATAGCGTCCATGTCGTATGATTATACGGGATGTAAAAGATTCGTAGAGTGTGTGTGTTTGGCTTGGGAGCTCTCGGCAAAATTAAAAATCCTAGTACATGTTCGCATCGTCAGAGATCAGGTGTTTCCTTCTAGGGAGAAAACTGGGCGTGTAAATTACCTTTGGCGACTAATATCCACCTTATTCGGTGCAGCACTAAAAAAAGATACCAGCTTCCGGGTAATGTGCTAGATCTGCAATGGAAAAACTCCAATTTGGAGCCCATTAGAAATAAAAAAAAATGCTTTAAGAATTGCATTTTTCTGTTGTAATTTCTGTAGTTAAATTTTTAAAAATAGTACCAGTAGTAAGACAAGAGCAAAGGAAGAAAGTATTAAAAAAGTTTTAGGTGAAGAAGTGTCAAATAATGAACGAGAAAAAAATGTGCCAAGACAAACTCTAATCACACAATTTAAGGCCTTCAAGGAAGCAAAGCTGTTACTTAGTTATTCTGAGCAACATTTATCATGAATTATGGCACAAAGAATAATGTATGTCGTGTCAGATATTAAGAAGAAGGAAAATTCCTGTAAAGAACAATAACCCATAGAAGAGATAGAGTGATCAAATATAATGAACTCAATTTTCTTTAGAAATTTTAAGTGTCAAAGTAAAGATAATGCTTTATTTATCTTTCATAACAAACTGAAATCACACAGAAAATTCATATTATTGTTATAATTTATATAATCTCTCTCTTTCAATTCATATAAATAACTCATGGTTCACTTAAATCGTGGTTTAGTAAACATGAGCTCCAATGTGCTAACGGGTGCACAATGTATTTTTAATGTTTTTTAAGTATCTAGAAATTATGAAATAAAATATTTTGTACTCCGAAATTAAAGGGAAATTTAAAAGTATTTTAGAACTGAGTTTAAAACTAGTTTAAATAACTAGAAATTATAAAATAAAAGAGAATATTTGTACTCCCCGAATTCCAAAGTTTCAAATTAAACATCGCCGATACTTAATAAAGTTTTTTCGACGGCTTAGTGGTTGCGTGACCGCCTCGTGAGCCTAAAGTTGTGGGTTCAATCCCGGAGGCATTCGATAGACTTTCTGGATGTAAAAATCGAAGTCAAGCATGTCATACGATCATGCGGCATGTAAAAGATCCCTTGAATATCAGTTTGGCTCCGGTTCTCTCGGCAAAACCAAATCACTGCAATGTTTAACGTCCGACGAGAGATTAAATTAAAATTAACTCAAGCATCCAAATTGGTTGCGAGAGACACCACTAGGGGGTGCCACTATGAAATGGCCCTCACATTTTGGGTACTTTGCGTATTTGTAAAAGCTTAGTTGCTAATATGCAGCCAATTTTTTAAAAAATAAGTTTTTCGGTACCTTGGTAAGATGTTAGTTACAATTTATGGGAAGCAAAGCTTCAAAGCCAGTTTTTATTTTGTAAAATGATAAAAAGCTGAAATTTGTGAGTAATCAGAAATTATTCCGTAAGGCAATTAATTATATTTGAAGTCTGTAGAGAAAGAAAAATGTGATATAGTGTGATCCTATCTATATTTATTTCCTTACCAATATCTCTGTGATCACAGATGTCAAGGAGTCATTTTCGTGGGTGACATTGTATGAGTAAAGCAATGAATTCCATTCCTCGAAGAGTCAAATGGTAAAGCTGATACTTGTTAATTATGTTTGGACTGCAAGTGATTGCATTTGGGAGTATAAAAGTTTGGAGGGGGGGAGTCCACTCTGGTGAGTTGCTTATAACTTTACAATTCAAAATTATGAGATACGTCTCTAATAGCCCTTATGTTGCTCCTAAATGCGACTTTAATAGACTATCAACCCATTAATGATTACTTGTTCCTTGTTACCGATACTTGTTGAGCAGATCTATAATGATATTCAACCTAACCTTGAAGCTCTATATTTATTGTTTTTCAATGTATAACCTAATCACTGCATTTGCTTTTAATGATGGCTTCAATTCATAAGTGAAATTGTTTTTGCTATATTGTAAAGAGAAAATGGTTCAAAATATTTCATTGCATTGTTTATTAGTTCTTTTCACTCTGAAAAGATGAACGATTTAGGAAGAAATTTAAGAATATTCAGATATGTGCAATTTTTAGACCATGTGAGGAAAAAAAGACTGGATTGATAGTTCTGATAAATTGAGTTTTTATATGAGAAAATCACAAATTACCAAATAAAAATGAATTCTCAAAAATGTAATTAAAAACATTAAATTCAGTCAATCTGATAAGTAAGATCTAAATTAAGTATTCAACATCAGTTTTTAAGACGTACAAATTTTCCAAATCAGGATTCTTAATTAAGTTATTTTTACAAATATGGAATTTTTCGTACATAAGAAATGAGAGAGATAAATGACTTTAAAGGTATTTTTAAAAAGGTGAAATGTGTCACTTTTTATACTTGCAAGTATAATATATATATATATATATATATGCATACATAAAATACAATTTTTTAATGAAAATTATCATGAACTCTCAACTAAAAAAAATTAATTTACAGAATTTTCAGAAGGGATCTTCAAAACTGTCACACAGAAATTCATAGCTACACTTGAATAAAAATGTATCAAACCAAAGCATAGAAGTTTAGGGAAGTCAATTCTTGTAAGATGATTGATTCATTTGAATAATTTTAACAAATCATTTGTCTAAAAACATAAATATATAATTTCTTTCATGCATTTTGTAGTAAATATTTTAAATAAACGCAGTAGTTTTTTTTTTTTTTAAAGACGAAGATAAAACTTTGGTTCGTATGATTTACAGTCGAATAACAATAACTTGTAAGAAAAGTAAGCAATACATATTTCGTTTGACTTACCAAACGACATCATACTCATTTATGGTGCTCACAGGGGGACACAAATCCGGACTAGCATAGTCCTTGATTAATTATGATCCTATAGTACGTAAAAATGTAATTATTTATTTTATTAATTAATGCTAATTATTTATTCACTTATTTATTTCGCACTGTTTTTATCCCGACAATCGGCAAAGTCAAAAGAATATCTTTGTTGGTGTATTTAGGGTAGGATACGAGAATGGTTTACTTTCGACCTTCAATCCCTCCCCTTTGAAAAATTCCCCCTCCCTCAAAGTTACTGTGTCACTGTACTCATTCCTTAGGGAGTTTGGTACTACTCAATCTATTTCCGTATTTTTATAAAATTGTTAGATGAGTGTTAAAAATTCGTTGAAAAATACGTTATTCTCCAAATATATGTGGTGGGAGTGAAATAGAAAATTAATCCTTTTATAGTCCTCTTTGCTTTGTGATTATCCAACCGATCATATGTAATTATCCATTAAATCAAAAAATTATGTTATAAAAAAATGGTTTAAAACCTTGTTAGTTTTAGTTGATACCATGACTCTCCCTCTTTTAAAATTAAGTTGAAGTTTTTTCATTATATTTATTCAAGAATTTAATATTTGACATGTCAGAGAAATTGACTAAGTATTTATTAATCATGAGAATTTATTACAGTTTAAAAGAGCATGTTGTATTTATATACCCTATTCTTTTCTATTTACCCTGAATGTTCAATTAATTGAAAAGTAAACCCAATTCCTTACGAATTGAATTTTATGTATTAAAACATGTAAATATTAGTATATATGTTACTTAATATTTTTCTATTTAAATGTCATTCCAAGAAAACCCTAGACAATCTACCCCACCCACACTTATCTAATCATTTTTGTGTCATTGAACCAAATCATTAATCGGCTCTCTAATCCTTCATAAAATCATTCAATTGTGTGAGATTCCTCCTCCTTTTACCAGTAAAGAAGGGAACATATATATTCTACCATTTGCTTTAAGGGACCAGGATTCCACCCTCCAATCTCGAGCTCCCTCATATACCAACACGTAGCTGCAACGCAGGAAGTCGAAGCAGTGTAATAATGATGGTTAGCTGTCAGTTTTCGAGCTTACTGTTGGTTAGGTCTGGCAGGCAACTGCTGTCAAGACTGTCTATTTGGGGGAGGGGGAAGAGATCGTGCGCAGCGCACTAGACGAATGGTAGCCCCATCTCGTAATGGGGCACATCACCTTTGTAGCCATCTCAAATAATGGCCAATGACTTCTCAGGCAGCTGCAATGATTCACATGACTGCGCTAGAAACGTATTGCAAATGTTAGCCATCGGTGCTTAGGTATTTATCAAAATTATGTGCTAAAAGAGATATAACCTCTGGCAAAGGTTTGCTACGGTCAGACAATGTTTGCGCCAAAGATTACTTTTGCGCGTACGTCGCCTACCCGATTATATCATTAGAAGTTTTAGAAAGTGTTGCAGAAAACTATGTAAATATTAATTTTAAGTATGCATTTAATGCAGTAAAATTAAATTCATCTTTGTAAATAAAAGCATTAAGATATACTAAAGATTGGACGCGATATTTTTGAAGTGACTTTATGAAGGAAATTGAAATGAGGGAAAATTAAATACAAGCTTGATGCTAGAATAACGAAAAAGATTTCAATTTTGAAATTTCCCTACAGTGTGAAAGCTGTAGCAATCTCTAAAGCCATTTTGAAACACTAAGTACTATAGTATGCTTATAATTGTTACTAACAGTAAAATGGCTAAACATTTCCTAGTAATGCTTAAAAAGAACACACTTTTTCTCGCGTTATAAATATTATTCAATAGCAAACGCATACTTGTATTACGTAAATATTTAACATTTTTATGGAAAAAATAAATTTTTGAAGTAATTTATTTCATTTACTGAAAAAATATACAGTTTTGAGCAAAAATATATCTCATATACCTTTCATGAAAACCAAAAACCCATAAACTAAAAAGTTGAAAATTCTTGGAAATATAATACATTTTGATTTAATGCAAAAAGATATTAATTTTACATTGAAGTTTGCGAGTTTCAAATACTTTATTCTCTTTCAACTGTCCAGTAAAATTATTTGTTATAACCATTCGTAAGTAAATATTTATAAGTACTTATAATTTTTGTCTTTTTAAAAGGTATTTAATAGTGATTGAGTTTTCTGATTAACTTTCATAGAAACCATTCCAACTCAAAAGTTTAAGAAAATGTAGTATAATAATTTTTTAACCAACGACAAGTCAAAATTCAAAAATAACTAACAATTTCTAAATAGTTTGGTGAGACAAAAAATGAACCCTAATGAGATTAATATTCTACACTAAATATTTTACATAAATTTTGAAGGAAAAATTTTATCCACATGAATTTTGGATTACTTTAATCGTAGTTGATCTCTGTCTTTTCTCTATTGGAAAAGCTTTCTACTTTTAATTTTTATAGATGCTCTTTTTTCATAAACGTTTTACTTGGGGCAATATTTTTACTTTGTAGAATTCTTAATTAGTCTGGCACAGGCTAAGTATATGCAAATATACTTCAATAAATTTTATACAAAATTTATTTTTTTAAAAAGTGAATAACATAAGATACAAAATATGTGAAAGGAAAAATCTTTGTAAGAAGTACTTATTTATAATAAACTTCATGAACACATGTTGTTTTTACCTAATTTATTCTCATATTAGTTTTAACAATTATAAAGACGCAAAAAAGAAAGATCTAGTCTTAAAAGAAACTGCAATACATATTAATGACTTGCATCAGATGACCTATGCCTCATGTCTGAACGTATATAATTGTTACTAACATTTATTAAATAATTTCATTTATCTTATAATTATTCTTGTTTACTTAAAAACTTCCATCATAAGCTAAACGGGGTGTAACATTAAAGATACCAATTGTACTGATCAATAAACGGGAAAAATTCAGATTAACACAAAGACATTCTAATAGTAAAATTAATAAGCTATTCATCTGCTCAAAAATTTAAAACCCATTTTAAATATGAAAGGAAAATCATGTGGTTCATTATCTCTGCATGAATAGATTTTCTTCAGCCATAATATACGTCTAAAAAGTGAATACTGGCATTTTAGATGAGATATTTATAATAGTTTATATTTAAATTAATTCAGAATACTTTGCAGAGTTGTTTAAAGAGACAATTACGCAAAATATGCTCGAGTTAATTTTTCCACACAAAGTTCTTACTACGGAGTATTATTCTAATTAAAGCGCATACCACTTCAATAACTTCCTTATGTTGGTACGCCTTCTGATGAGTATTAATATTAACATATGAATATCCACTGAACTTGTATGCGTAATAATATATACGAAATAAGACCTTTTAAATTTTGCATACTTAACTGGCTTAAAACAATATAAACAGAGGATTATTTGGATAAATATAGCTGTATACACGACTTCATAAACATAATAAACCTATTTAAAATAAGAAAAGATAATTTTTTTCTTCATTCTTTATACTTTGACCCTTAGGAGCTTGATATTGGAAATACACTAGTTGGGAGTTCGAAAATCGAGTGAAACCTCTTGAAATCTCTCGTGCGATATCTAATGTCTTAATGTAATTGTTTTTAAAGCTTGAAAGAACAGCATGACGAAGTCGCAAAAAACAAGCCACAGAAACAAAAACAAAAAAAGACAAAAACAGCGCTCTGCTCAAAATCACGTTATTTATTGATTTTTTTGGTGGAAAGGTTGGAAGGCGATTATAAAAACCAGTCTCTTCTTTCCGGACAAAGTAAAGTCTTAGCAATCACTTTTCTGGCCCCGTAAATCGAATTTCCAGCTCTTTTTTATCTATTGAGAGTACCGATTGCATATCTTTTTTCTTTTGTTTTACACATCGTACTTTGAGGTTGTAGGCGCTTTCCGGTGTTGGTTGCTCACCTACCTGCAAATGGGATTTTCATCCCGAGTATTCTTGTTCTTGAAACACATGCAAATGAATTGTATTGTTTTTCAGAAAAAGATTTTTCCTGAAATTCTACTTACCGAACAGTGTATGTCTCATGTAAGATTAAGTTTCGGGTCATTTCAAAAAACATTTGAGTAATATTCTGAATCTAAATCTAAGCAAAATGATCTTAGCAAGTTGATACAGCGCTGATATATTCTTGTATTTACGAGTAGGTTCGTATCCTGCTTTAAAAATATTTGTGGACAACGATGGCAGACAGTATTTTAGAGTCACGAATTAGATACTCAATTTCTTACAAGCTTCACAATGTAAGTTGAGGATATTAGTAGAATTCAGATTCTGCTTGGATTCTTAAAACACGTTTAAATTTTAACATAACATGTGCATCTTCAGGGAAGTTAACTTGTTTTTCCTCATAAAGAAGTCATAAACATAACTATTATTTATAAGCACATATTAGACATTGTTTAGCATAGTTTTGTTTTGTTTTTATATTAAAATATACCTTTAGCATAAAAATATTCAGTATCATGCTTGACTTTTAATTACTATATTATTTCGTCCGAAAAATTTTATATGTTATTCTGAGTTATGTTATTTGTATAAATGTTTAGCTAACATTTTTTTTACATAATTTTCTCGTTGCAACAGACATTCTTCAAGAAACTCTCCTGTGACACCTTTTTACCAATCACCTTTATTTGACACCTACTTGTCTACACAACACCAAATACATCATACATAAAATATATTAAATCATTGCAACTTTTATTGTGTTTCTGAACTGCATTGGATTGCCCGTCATATACTGATGGTTATCATGCCTAAGTCTCGCATGGGTTAAAAGATGCATGGAATCTATGCCTTAAATGATTTTCATACATTTTGTAAAGGGTGTTTTTTTAAAAGTATAGAACTTTAAATTGCAATAAAACAACGATGTATTATTCGATTGACATGAATTTTTCTATTCGAAAGATAATCTTGTGGCATTACATTTTAAATATGATTTCTGTCACACGACTGCCACGGCTGGCTCGGATGTAGTCCAATCTGGACGTCCAATTTTCGATGACTTTTTCCAACATTTGTGGCCGTATATCGGCAATAACACGGCGAATGTTGTCTTCCAAATGGTCAAGCGTTTGTGGCTTATCCGCATAGAGACCAATGACTTTACATAGCCCCACAGAAAATAGTCTAGCGGTGTTAAATCACAAGATTTTGGAGGCCAATTCACAGGTCCAAAACGTGAGATTAGGCGGTCACCAAACGTGTCTTTCAATAAATCGATTGTGGCACGAGTTGTGGGACATATTGCGCCGTTTTGTTGGAACCACAGCTCCTGGACATCATGATTTCAGGAATGAAAAAGTTAGTAATCATGGCTCTATACCGATCACCTTTGACTGTAACGTTGTGGCCTTCTTCGGTTTTGAAGAAGTACAGACCAATGATTCCACCAGCCCATAAAGCGCACCAAACAGTCAGTTTTTCTGGATGTAACGGTGTTTCGACATACACTTGTGGATTAGCTTCACTCCAAATGCGGCAGTTTTGTTTGTTGACGTAGCCATTCAACCAGAAGTGCGCTTCATCGCTAAACAAAATTCGCTTATGAAAATCGGGAACAACGGCAATCTCGTTTTGGGCCCATTCGACGAATCTACGCCTTTCTTGATGATCGTTTTATGAATTGCCAAACCAAACTGAGAATAAATCACTTGACAGCTGTTAAATCAGTCGCCTTCTTGGAAAGTAATGCCAACTTAAACTTTTATACCTGGAAAAAAAACACTCTTTATTTACTCATTTATCAAGCATGCAATGAAATTACTTCATTTATTAAAAAATTAAATGAGTAAAAATTCTAGTGTGAATTGTAAACACGATATTTTTGAGTTTAAATACAGCGTTCTGAAAATAAGTTAAGAAATTTATAAGATAATACTTTACTTTTTTTTAGAAAGCATTAAGAGTACATTGATTTGTCCTGTAATTTTTTTCACTTTTTCTAAATTTTGACTAAGATACATTTTTAAAATGGATATATCTTTAATTTTCTAACTTCGAGATGAAACTCATGATTTTCGAGAACGTAAAAATAAGTACTTCTAAGTAAATTATTGGATAAAAAATTACGTCTTTTATTTTTTTTTAAATTAAATATCTCTTGGAATTGCAGAATTGATGTACGTTTTATGAAATACTAATTAATTCATGTATATTTATCATATATAAGTTTCTCAAAGTCATCCATGGTCCTCAGCATATGGAAGCAAATGCAAAATGATTCTGCTTTCCAATAGGTTTGTTGTCAGCCAGTATTGTTATTCTTCCCTACCAAATAAAACATCAGTGAAGAGCGTATCCTTATCATCAAAAAGTTTCTATATTTCCTTTATGTGAATTATTTTATATTTTATAAAAATTTATTTTTTACGCTTTTGTAGTTTTAATTAAATGAATATATGATTTAACAAAAGTTAAGAATTCATTTGGAATTTCTAAATTTTTCTGAAACCGGAGATAACATTTTACTAACTGGGTGAATAATAAAATGGCAGACATTATATAACATTATTTTTGTATTAAAAATAATTTATGCTATTAATTTCTTCATGAAATAATCTCCATGCTTGCAGTAAACCAAGTTTGATGTACAAATTAAAGGAATACTTTAAGTCAACTATGAAAGTAATGCGCGCCATTTTACTTCAGGGAACGAAACATATTATTAGTAATTACATCTAATATTTAAGCTAATGTTAAAATGTTTTTTTTTAATTTACTCTTTAGACCTTGGCAAATATCAAGGCGATAACATATTTGTAATGCAATACCAAGTGCATTCTTAAGAAATACCAATGCAATACCTTAAGATCTATATCGTATAAATGCAGAGATATAAAATCAGTTTGAGTTAGTGTTATTCAATACCAAACATTTGCAGGTTTATTCTGAAATTAAATTATTATTTATTGAAAATTTTACATAAATTTCTTATATTTAAAAACAAACTAGTAAATATATTTTGCATGAGGAATAATGAGGATTAATATTTCAACAAATGAATACAATCTTTGCTTATATAAGGTTTTTATTTATTTTTTTAATTGAATATCATTTCGTAACAAAAAGTCAAGTTCTATAGTAAATTGAAAATAGCTGCATTAAAAATTTCTAACTTATATGATAAATATATATTTTATGTACTGAATAATATATAAGTATATAAAAATAATCCTGTAAATATTCCCTGTAACAGAGAAAAGAGAGAGATTTGATATATATATATATATATATATTTGATTTGATATATATATACATATATATATTTGATTTGATATATATATACATATGTATATATTTGATTTGATATATATATACATATATATATATATATATATATATATATATATATATATATATATATATATTTGATTTGATATATATATATATTTCAATTAAACTTTAAATCATAAATTATTTATAGTTGCAAATATAATGCACACACACAATTTTTATTTCCAAAAAATGACTCTAAGCTTAAGTAAACTAATATTTCATTCATTGCAAGTCAAATTTATAATAATTATATTTTCGTTATATTTTTAAAATTTGCATTAGATAGTTTTTAAACAAATGACCATGAATTAGACATTTGTACAAACTTCCTCTTTATAAATCAACTTGAATGTATCACTACATAATATTTACATTTAGTTGGAAAAACTTAATTCATTGTATACCAAAAGTATATTTGAAATTATACCAAATACTGTTATCCTAAAATTTCTTATTTAATGGTTAATAACTTCTGCGTTGCTCTTGATATTTGCCTTGGCTGAAAAATAAAATTTAGCCGAAATTAGACCTTTGTGTTCACCATTCTGCTATTAATGCACCAATGTATTTACACATTAATGCGCATTAACTAAGAACAATAACAACTACTAATATGTTTCAGCCCATCTCTTGTCCAATCCTTCCTTCTAGTCATCAACTTCTGACTAGTGGTGGAAAAGAAAACGAAGAACCTAAGTAAGGAATACACATTTATGTATTACATGAACCGAATGTTTTTATTTCAGAATGTTCCTTGCTAGATAGGTCATTATTGAATAACTTTTACTTTACTACTGCGTAATAATGGGTTGAAAAAGAATTATACTTTAAAAACCTATAACGAACTGGTTTCGATCATTATATTGAAGTTTCATTTGCAAAATTTTATAAGAAACGTAAAAATCAAAATAACATTTTTTTTAGTCAAAAAATAAGCATAAATTTAAAATCTAAGTTTAATATAAATATGTATATAAAAAAAGGATATTTTGACCACATTGATATTTATTATTTAGCACTTTGTATTCGTAGTTTTCTTTCAGTTCTAATAATACATTAAATATTATAGTAGAAGAATGTACAAAAAGTCAAGAAATAGGCAAAAGTACTAAGGTATCCGGATAGGTTGAAATGGTATTTTTTAGGTGTTAGGAAGAAATATAAGTATTGAGAGAGAGAAAGAAGAACAAGGAGGAACAACATATAAAAATGGAGAATTCTAAGCTGTGTGTTTTTCTAATAATTACTTTTTCCAATTTATAAAAAAAAGTTTTAAAGGGGTTTTTCGAAGAATGAAATTTTTAAGATAATTTGTTCACGAAAAATATGGAATATCTCCAAAACAATCCAATAAAATTCGTAACCCTTATATAATAAGACCATTAAAGTTTTGAAAATTGCAGGTTTTGTTACATGTAATCAAATTTTACAGCCGTTTTTAGCTTAGAAAATAGCGTAATTTTGACGTAAATCATTAACGTCAAATTTTGAGAATGCTTATAAAATATTTATTTCTTAAAATATTTTTTATCACTTGGTTTGTGACATTTTAGATGAACCAAGAAGTATATTAAGGAAATTAAAATTACATTATGTCCAGCGTATTTTTATTTATGCTGCTTTTTTTTCTTTTAACATAGAAAATGTTGCAAAAATTTTATCAAAATATTTTTTTTCAAAAAAAAAAATGAAAATGAATGCTATTTATTTAATAATTATAGCTCTTTAAATCTATTTATGTTCTTTAAAATAATAAAATTCTTCTGAAACAGTTTTTGAAAAATTGGTCTCCAAACCTAGTCGGATAGCTTTTTCAGTTTTCTTTGCTCAATGATTTTTGGAATAATCCACTCATGCTTAATACTCTTAATTGTAAATTTTATAATTTTATTACTTGACTGATCTTTTTTTTCAACCGTATAATTAACCACATTCCAAATTTTATTATGTGTAAACAGTTACAGAAGATATTTTAAAAATATTTTTTAAATTTTATATTTTCAAAGTTTAATAAAAAAATAATTGCAAAAATTCTCGGAAAACATAATGATATAACAATCAAAAAAACTTTAAGTACATTTGCTTATTTGAAACACAATTTTCATAAAATTTTCCGCTAAAAAACCGTCGTAAAATTTTAAAAATTATTTTGATGTAAAAACTCTCTTCCATATATTCAAGAAAATATTTCTAATAAATTGCGTTCAAAATAATTTTCGTATTTTTTTTTTCTTACTTCAATGAAAAATATAAAAATTTCTTATAAAGATTCAATTTTTGGTAAATTTAAAACTATACGAAGAATATTATATTTTATTTTCAAGAATTTTTTTTAAAAAAATGTGCAAAGTTAAAAGTTTTAGACAAATTGAAATCATGAGATGCATTAGTTTTTATATTTATTGTAACGTATGATAATCAAAGTAGGTTCTTTTTGCAAGTTTACAATAAACGAAGCAAAGTTATTTTGATTTCTTTATACGTATAATATACAAATAAAAGAAGGTGGATATTACGCTCTGAAAATTATTTATTATGTTGCTTTACCAAGTAAATTAAACTTTTTCGACATTTTATGGTTAAATTACCTTCCATTAATGCATGCATGTTTAATGCGACTACTTATTCTTATTGAATGAGATGGTTCGCTTCATATAATAAACTATTGAAATATTGATTCAAATTACGTTAGCGTTTATGAGATTTTTACTACATTTAGAAGAAAATTAAAAACATTCTTAAGTAAATGAAGCTAATGTATCCACTAAAAACTAATATAAGTACAAGCATCTGATTTTTATTTGCTGTTTTATGTAAAGAGAAATATTCATATTTTATAAACCATTACAACATTATTAAAACATAATGAAAATTCTTAGAATGTTTATTTTCTGATCATATTGCTAATATTTTAACTTTTATTTTCCTTAGCTGTGAATGGGCATTGGAATTATTAATGTATATAGTAAGAAATAAAATTATATCTAAGACTTTGTATAGAACAAATGACAATAATTGTCTGTAAAGTTTCTGTTTGAAAAATTGAGCTGCTTAGTTTTTATTATAATCTCAATGCTATAATTCGTTACATTTCTGAAACAATTTTCGCCAGTTTGTGTTTAATATAAAAATACAATTATTATTTGAAGTTAAATTATGCTCGAAAAATTTCCCTTTAATGTTTTTTTTAACTAAATTACTATTACACGTTTTGCATTTCAATACAAGAATTCGTAAAAGAGATATAAATATTTTTCTGGAAGTTTAAGAATATATTTTGACTCTATTTTTATATTTTTTGGTCAGACCAATTTAATTATAAATTACTTTCTAAAATATGATTTTATCATTATTATTAGTCTTATTTATAAACTGGGACAATTTTATTAATGTTAAAATAATATTGTTTGTGATAAATAAAAATTTTAGCTATATTTAAAATACTGTGGGAAGTGTTCATATTTATAACAATTATTATAACTAAAATTACATTATACGGCAGATGCTAGTATATAAAGTATCCTTTAAACTTGATATACTTTGGTTCTCCCAATAAAACTACTATGTTTATTGAATTTCTTTGAAATTTTATAATTTATAAGTAATTTATAAGAACTTTTATATTAATTTGGATTTTTGATAGTAATATATAAATATAATATAATAAAATAAGGAATTCAATGTCAAGGCATAAAAAAGATCTTTTTGCGAGTAGTTGACTTTCATACAAATCAAAAAGAGCTTAACTTATTTTAGAAACTAATAATCAGTTATTGTTTCTTACCTATTGAGTTTATTTCTTCAGAATTATGAGTTTCTGAAACTTGTGAGTTTATTCCATCTCCTTTCCCCCCAAAACATCTTTCATTCTATTTTTTCCCCAAAATTCCTTTTATTTGGAATATCTCTACCTTTTGGATCTGATACTGCTATTTTATCCCCCCGAAATATATTTCTGTTAACTGAAAACTGGATTACGGAGTCCTTTACTTCAGAAAATCGGGAACCATATTTTTTTCTAACGAAATAATAGAGGAAAAATAGTCGAATAAAAACTCAAACGGAAATGGATAAATTTTTGATTTGGTACCAGATTTATCTTTTCTTTCTCCCTTGCTAGATTTAGTAGTTATTTTCCTCTATCATTCCAAGAAAAAAAAACACTAAAATTTCAAGGGATTTAATATTTTCGACCCCCTCCCGGGGATAAATGTTACCGGTATGCGAAAATCTGTCATGTTGTCATTGGTCACGATGCACACGCCGTAGGAAGGGATATGACGTGCAGATTGGGAAAGAAAAACGGATCACAAGTGCATTTCCTAGAAATACCCAGATTGTGACTTGTACCAATTTCTATATTTTTCAATTTTGTCTTGAAATGTACGGACTTAGACATTTTTCTGGAAAAGTGACAACAGCAAGTATTTCTCTGAACGTGCAAAACCAATTTTGGGAGATAACATTGCAAGTCAACCAGTCGGGAAAATTCAAAACGTTGATTCTATATTAATCAAAAATGTAATTTAAAAAAGTTATTTCAAAAGTACCAATACAAAAATATTAATATTTTGATTGAAAGTTGCTCACGAAGCAAGTCAATGTTTTAGTATTTGCTTTTGAATTTTTTTTTATTATTATATTCGAAGTTTTTATTGTGTTATAGTATCTGAAATTTTTGAAATAAGTTTTTAATCGAATTTTTCAATAATTTATAATTACTTAATTCTATTACAGATGCAATATTATAAATCCGATATTATCAAATTATATTACGATAATAATGCAATATTTATTGGAGATAAGCATCGAAAGTAATTCTTTATGCAGTATTCATTTCAAATATTTAATCACAAAGAAAGTTCGAGAATTTTCTTCATTTCATATTACCTTAAGACATATTTTTAAATACAAAAGAAAGAAGAAGATTCTTACAAATAAGAAATTTCTTACCTACCTACCGAATGTATGAAAATTTTTACGTACGGACCATGTTAGTTTTATATATAGGTACCATTGGATAGTCTGATTCTGTTAAAACTTAAATATGAAATATGAAAAGGCAAGGAATTTGTCGAAAATTATTTCATAAGTAGTTTTTGTTAGGTTTATTTGTAGAAACCTATAAGCTAATTTGTAGTATTATCACACAGAAAGTGAAACAAATTATAATTTACAATGTCTTAAAAAGTTTGAAAACCACAAAACAGTAAAACACAAAAATGCCAGATTTCAGTAGCTTAATTGTTTATTATAGTAAAGTTTTTTTATAAGAATACATTTGGAATATTTTAAATTTATTTAATGATAGATAATTTTCAGCAATTCTACGAATATTTTCAAAATAACAAAAACAATTGTTAATATTTGGGAACATTAAATCCACATTTTTTTCAAGAAAAAAAATTTAATTTTGAAACGGGACATTATTACAATTTTATTATTTTTTTTTCGATTCAATAAATAAAATAAACAATAAAATAAATAGAAATGCATTATTTACTTACTAATATTTCACAAAAAGCATTTCAATTGCATGTTTACTTCAGATTATTAAATATATTTTTCATTGTCTAGCAAATTTTCCTCTTCAAGTACAAGTTATTCATCCTTTACCTAAGCAAATGAACATTTTTAAAAATCCTCCACAAAAACGAATGTATCGATTCTTGTAAAAATATGGGATTTTAAATGGTTGTGATCTACATGATCATGAAATACAAAATTGTTAATTATAATCCGGTGAACTTATTCATGTGTGGAAATATTTTATTTCGATTTTATAATCCTGTTCTCTTCTCATAATACAGAACACTCTTGTATATTATTTTCAAGAATTCATACTTTTAAAGTGCACAGTGAGCTGTCTAAGTTATATATTTCCTTATATAAGACTGCAAATATATTCCGTATTATTAATAAATGCTTGCACGTTTGTTTCAAATATTTTAAAACTTCATATGCATAATTTTAGCAATGCATTTTTCTACTTAACATCATTAGAATAGAAATATTTTTAATCTATCACTATAACATCTATAAAATTATGGAATACGAGTACGCAGGGAACCATAATTTTTAAAATGCGTATAAATGAATTTTATATACATATATTTAATCTCACTTGAATTAGTATAAACATACAAAAACTGTTTTACGATTATCACTACTGTAAAAAAAATTAACTAACTGCAGTTTTTTGTCAAAATATAAAGACAGAATGACGTACTTTCAAAATATTCTCATTTGATGGAAAATGCTTCTATAATAACATTATTTTACATACATATATATATATATATAGAGAGAGAGAGAGAGAGAGAGAGAGAGCCTGAACTAGGATTTTCTCTAATCTGTTATATTAAAATAAGATTAAATCTGCTTCGAAAATAATAGATTTCAGAAATTCCAGTTCAGGTTCTGTGTAGAAGTCATAGCTAAACAGATAGTCAAAATATTATTATTATAGAAGCATTTTCCATAAAAGAGGAACATTTTTAAAATATGTCATTTTTTTCTTCCTTTTTTGCGGAAATATTGCATTTAAATAATTTTTTCTAGTACTAATACTCTTAAAGCAATTTTTATATGTATATTTTCATTAAGGTGATACTAAATAGCAAAAAACTTATTTATTTATACGATTTTTCAAAACCTCGTTCTGAACGAAGTTGGATAACTTAAAATTACAAATTGTACTAATATACTTATATGCTGTAAAAAGAAGCGTACATTTTAACGGAGTTTTCTTATTACATTGAATTCAGTAGAATATCTCTCAGAAAACATCTTTTTGCTCTCAAGTTTTTTAATTCCCTTAATTCTAAATACATAATTCATATAAAACGTGGATAACATTTTACAAATATTCTGTGCATATTAATTGTTTCGACACCAGGTAAAAAACTCAAATACATAAAAATTTAAGTAGCTAAAGTAAGTTAAAAGTTTATCAGTACTTTCTCAAGCTTAAAGAAGTAAGAAAAATACGATCAAAAACTCTGATAATGTTTTTTTTTCCCTTTAAAAAAGCTCTAAAATGTTTTTCAGTGGAATTTGATTGATGACATGTTGTCGGTAGCTAAAATCGTGAATTGTTTCTCAAGATAACCAAAATTATAAATGCATAGAAACTGAAGTAAACAACAGATACGTCTGGAATTTTACTACTTAATGATATAATATAATTTGAATTCAATTTTATATTGTAATTCTTTAAAGCAATTCAATTAAAATCTTTTAATTATTCGCTTTTTTCGCCATATCAATTATTAAGGTATCTGACTACTTGCGGCAAACTTTTTTTTAAAAAAATTAGAGATGTGGGGATTTTTTTGTAGTTTTTAGATTTATTTAGTACATTTTAAGAAAAATATGCTAAAATTAAGAAGCGAAAAAGAAATTACTATTACTAAAACAGGTAAAATTTTACAAAAAATTACTTAAAAGGGGACCATTCTGTACAAAACGCTTATGAAAAAATTTTAAATTTTTATATATTACTTTGATATTCCTTTTGGAAATGACCTTCAGGTTAAGAGATATTTTAATTTTTACTAAAGCTAGAGCCCATTATATTAGTTATATGAAATTGCTTAAAAAAACAGAGATTACATTCACATAAGGAACTGTAAATTTTGTAATATAACAGTGATTGATAAATCTGAAGGTTTGAACACTTGACTATTATACAGAACATACTCAAAAACTCTCAGTTAAATATTTCAAAAATTTTTGAGCAGTCGCTGTCCCCACCTGAGCATTTTCAAAAAATACACATTTCGAGTAAAACGCATTTTAAAGTATGACATCTTGCTTAAAGTAATGGCATTTGCTTTTACTAAAATACTTCTATTTTTTGTTCTAGTGAATTGAAAATAATAAACATGGTATTTTTATAAGATTAATAAGACGGACTATAAAAAACTTATGAAAAAATTTGTCAATTTTTGGCAACATTTATAATTTTAGTGTCGTCGGATACCTTAATCACTTTTCCTTCTGAACAAATTCTTATTGAATAATACTAATATAATAACCTTCTTTATTAGCTATTTTTGTTAAGTAAAATATAAAGTATCCTTAGCACTTTAATTTTATTAGAAGGTTATTTTAAGAATTATTGTTATGTAGTTATATTACCTTGTTACATTCTGTAGAGAACTAATTTAGTTTCATTTTTACATGAAAAAAATTTGGAATTATCATTGCAAAAATGTAATACAATTTAATACCACACTTTGTAATTGGAATTCAAGGAAATATATATAAAAATTCTTATTTCCATCAAATAAATGCAGGTTTAGTATTGATCATAAGATATTACTTATTATGTCTTATACGCATGCATTAAAATAATTTTTGGATTCATGAAAGAAAACATTATTCATTTTTAAGAAAATAAACATTGTTAATATTTTCATAAAATAAAATTTACGTTGTAATAATATTTGCAATATTTACTTTACTTTTTTACTTATATTTTATTTTTTTCACTTTTTAGTAATACCTACTCAAGTTTTATTATATTAGAGTACAAAACAATTAAAAGTGTTCTTCATTGTTTTTCGTTCATTCCATATTAAATTTTCCGGCGTATAACACGCAGCTATATTCCGCCTTTTTTGCGAAGAAACCTGAAATGTACGTAAGCAATGCTCTTACGTTTTGAAGTCATTTATTCCAGGTATTATTCCCAGTTTTAGAGAAAAAATAATACACTTCTAGAACTATAAACCTTTAAAGTTCATAAGGAATGTCATTTCTTATGCATAAAGAATATTTCGATCTATGTAGAAGTCTAATTTTTTTGTATGCTCATCCTTTTTTTATTTTTAAAATTCTCACTCGTAAACTTTGATTTTAATTTTTGTGTTATTAATGCTCATTATACGCCGAATTTTAAAGTAAATATTCATCGTTAAGACGAATAAGTTTGCTAAAATTTTGTTATGTAATTATACAATATATTCTGTAAAGTTCTATATGGTTAATTTATGCTGATGCAATTTAACCAGTTATATTTTTATAATGTTATTTTTAACTACAGTGATTTTTGCAAAAGTAGTTTTTCTTAAAATATGTAACTATTTTCGTTCAGTTGCAAAGCTTTATTCTATAGACACAGCTTTATTAGCATCTTCAGAAAGAGTTAACAATTAAATTTATTCACTGGACTATTATAACTCACAAAAAATATATCAAATCCTTTCAACCAATAGAATTGACAACTCAAAACTCATTTCCAAATTTTCACATTTATTTTTTTATTTATTACTGATATCGATCCTCTTTTATTATTTACTGTACTATAGTACAAAATATTAATATATAGTTTATTGTTCTTCATTAATTTTATATTCAATTGGTTTATAAATTCACCTTTAAAACAAATTAGCTTAATTAACTTTGTTATGCAACTTAACGATATACTCTGAGAAACTCTTTATGATCTTTCTATACCTATACAATTACTATGTAGTATCTACTCTTAAGCTGCTTTCTTTAAAAAAAAGTAGCTTTCTTAAAATATTTTCGCACTCTTGCAAAACCTTCGTCAATAGACAAGACTTTCGTAATATCTTCAGAAAGGTATTACCATTAACTTCATTAACATGAAAGCACAGAAAAATGATGAAATTCTTTCACCCAATATAATAGAAAATTTAACACTGATTTTAAAGATGTCTGTCTCGTTTTGAAAAGTATTTCTCAGGTAACTCATCATTTCTGCTATTGTCCATCTGACTTCAATGATCAGAGCTATTTTTCTTATCCTTACGACCGGTTTCGACCAAAAGTAGCCTGCAGAAATGTGTCCAATGTAGCAGGAAATGAAACTCATATAAAGTTCATGCCATTACTAGCGCCTGTCGATTGAAAATGTAAACAGCAAATAATTTTTGTTGCTATATTTTTACTATTACCGACAGTTAGAGAATCTGTAGGAAATAAGATATAAAAAATACTGTATATCCTTATTTTTTGGAGTGGTGAATGTATTTAAATATAGGATTATTTTACCAAAGAAAAAAAGGCCCTCTTGAATCAAATGATTATCTCAGCGTTTCTCAAACTGTGGGGCACGCCTCCCCTAGAGGGGCGTGCTAATCCTACTAGGGGGGCCTCGAGTATATCAAAAAGTCGGGAATAAAAAATTAAAAAATATTAATTTAATGAAAGGAATTTGAGCAAATAAGGACAAGATGAATAATTAGTAATGACCCTATTGGCTTGTCACATACAAAATTGTATGCGCAATTTAATACTTGACTTGATAATTTGCGCAGTTTATAATTCAAGTCGTATTGTAGCTTTAGCGTCAAAGTTTCATTTAATTGAGTACATTCTTATCGTATGAAAGGGGGTGCCATGAAAATTATGATTGAAAGTTGGGTCACCAACATTGAAAGTTTGAGAAGCACTGGCTTAGCTGAAATTACTATTTAAAATGATCTATGCCAGTAGGAAAAACAAATAATGAAAATTAAATCTTAACTTACGATATATAAAAATCTGTAAACATTTGAGGTGTGGTTTAAAGTATATATATATATATATATATATATATATATATATATATATATATATATATATATATATATATATATATATATATATATAAACTTAAGTGCTACCTTCAGTAAATCGCACATACACGTGTGTGCGTGAATTTATGAATTTGTGTGCTTGCGTGCGTGCGTGCGTGCGTGTGTGTGTGTGTGTGTGTGTGTGTGCGTGCATGCGTGAGTAAGAGAGATGAGAGATACTGAAACATTTCTCAAAGTTGTTTATGCTTTTGACATACCAATACACGTAAATAGGAAAATATGACAGTAATTAATAAAATAGCAAATTATGTTTTAATACGCGATTATTATTTAAAATACCCAAAGGAGTTCAGTTTATTTAGTAATTAAAGGGTATACTAATTAAAATTTTTTAAATCAAATGAAAAATGAATTCAAACGGACTGAAATAAAAAGTGTACTTGTATTATAAATGCCGTTCAGTAACAACTACTTTATTATAAGATAGTAAATATATAGACTTTTTCTATGAGTTTTATTTTTAACTTTTCTAATTCTCATTTCTTGGTAGAATCATTAAATGCATTCTAAAAGCTCTTAAATAGAATAAAATATTTTATATTAGTCATTTGACAACACAGATAAATTTATTTAAAAGAACTTAGTTCGGCTTTAAGAATTATTTTTATCAAATAATTTCCTGTAATTTTTTCCTGTGTTTATCTTTCGGAAGAAACTTCGATCACAAATTCAATAGACTTAATTTTATCAAAGTATGCCATTGTTGTCCCTTTTTTGTACTTTTAACGATACTATGTTCGTTGAAATTTTTATTTCAAAATCGTGCATCATATTTCTTTCATTTTTTTCCTAACGTTCTTAAAAATAATTAAAAGTTAAAGATATATATGTATATATATATATGTTATTGTATAGTGGAACTTCTTATCACTATCTTACAACTCTGCTGTTTAGCTAAACTTCGCTTGATTTAATAACCAGAAAGAGAAAAATTTAAACGTCTTATATATAAAAATTTTAAACATTGAAATGTACAAAACCGAAGAATTTTTAGAAGTTTTCAAATTACTGGAACTAAAAACTATTCTTATTTAATACTTTCAAATTATACTTTAAGAATAGATAAATAAGTCAAACATTATAAGTTAAAATTCTCCGTTTATGAACTAGATTCCTTCATAGATTACTTTTAATACGCAAGTACTTGAAATATACAGGACTACAAAAAGTTAGATGTTTTTTTTTTCATAAAAGCTCACATTTCAAAACATGTTTAGAAATACAAAAATTAATAAAGCATCCAAAAACTATTGCTTTACATAATCATTAGATATTAGAACGTTTTCTGTTGATATTGTCATAAAGTGTAGTTACTAGCATATATACAAAGCTTAAAATCAAATCTTTTAAATTTTTAAATCAATAAATAATTATCTTATTTTTGTACTATCAGATATATTTTATAATATACCTACTAACAGAACTTAAAAAGCAGAGCAAAAGATAGAGATATTACTTTTCGTTAGAAAATATGTTTTTGAATGAGAATGACGTTACTTAGTACATGAAATTTTCAATGAATAATTACTTATATTTCATAGCACACTTTGCTGTGATACTTACACCTGAGACATCACGAGCTCCACAAAATAAGCTATCTATGGTGCAGTTTCAAGAAAAAATTTTCTGCTTCCTTCAAAACCCTTTATAGTCAATTTCCAAAATTCTTTTCAATTTCTCAATGGTCAGATTTACAAATATTTTTCAGAATTTCAAAAATAAAAATAGAAATTGTGCATCACACTAAACAGTGAAACAATTTTTTACCGCAAAAAAACATAAAATTGCCGTTGTAGTTCATTGTTGTTGCTGTGTGTTTCACACTGGGGGATACAGAGATAGAGATGAACAGAAACATACAACGCAAACACAGAAGAACATAGAATTTTATTACAAACGATGATCCCAGCATAAAACAGAAGGTGTGTGCTGCTTTCCATTTGAGACGGGAATCCATTTCAGGCAAAAAAGCCCGACTTCTTTTCCCTAAGTTACATCCATGCTTTATTCGGGGGTTCAACACTCAGTTACAACCTGAGTTCATAACCACCATGCTAGGTGGGCGGCATTGTAGTATGTTGCTCAGTCGTATATATTTCTATTCATTCCACTTATTAAGCTTACCAATGGAGTTTAACAGCACACTGAAGAAATGTTATAAATAAACACTTCTTACACATTCTTGAAACAATCAGTCTGACTAAAAGGTATATAAGCTATCAATATGCGAGTTTGTAAAAATCAAATGTTTAACCAAAACATTCATAACCAAAGTATTACGTTTTAGGACAATTTTTTAATGCTTTATCTCTTGAATTTCAATTAAAAACTTCAAGTTCTTCTTGCCAATTAATAAGTTTTCAACTTAATTTCAGGTGAGAACATTGTTTGTGAGTGGTCTTCCTATGGATGCAAAACCACGTGAGCTTTACTTATTGTTTCGAGCATATAAAGTAAGTATCATTTTAGAAGAGAAATTTTTTTCTTCTCTAATGTAACACTGTAAATTGTACTGTGTGAGAATATTCTGAATGAGAAGTTGTAAAATTTAACAAAATTAAAGTAATGGTAAAGTACTGAAGAAACAATACTAACATTATTAAATACTTATTAAATACATATTGGATTTTCTCTAATAAGTAAATTTTATCAATAAATGTAATATTTAAAATTATTATTCTCTAGTCATACATGCAGTAAATTTTTTAATTCTAAAAGAAATTTTTATACTGAATGTTGCCGAAAATTTCTAATCAATAATTTTAACTCGAAAGTCAAATTTGAAGTCTACAATTTTTTCTTGTCAAATGTAGTACTTTAAAGAAATTCCTATCATATCAAATTACACAGAAAAATGTTTACTTTAAGTTAAAGTCAATTTGAATATCCATCGATGTCTAATATATTTATTAATTGGAGTTCAAATATTTTAAGAGGGAAAATTAATACACAATCCTGTAATCCTTACATTTTAATCATGATGAAATTTCTGAAAAATCTTTGATTACAAATTTATAATACATTTTATGCATTTAGAATATTTAATTATTTCATTAATTTTATAATAGCAAGTTGTACAGCCTTACTTATGAAAATATTTACCTTTTAGGGATATGAAGGTTCTCTACTGAAGGTTACAAGCAAAAATGGCAAAACATCATCGGTAAGTATTGCTGTAGTAATTGTTAAATTGTTTAATTAAGAAGAGTATCATTTTTCAACTATGCATTACAATAATAAAAAGTGCTTTAACTATTCAAAAAAGCCGGCTGAGTTGCATAGTTGGTTTGGCACTGGCCTTGTATGACCAGGTTTTCCGGTTCAAACTCGGTCCAAGTCGGTAGATTTTCCCGATACAAAAATTCGGCAGCATCCGTATCGAATGATTATGTGGTGTGTTAAAGATTCCTAGAGTGTTTATTTGAATTGGATATTCTTGACAAAATTAAACTCTTAGTACAATTTCGCATCGTTAGAAATCAGTTATATCCCTCTGGGATGGAAACTGGGCAATTAAATTAATAAAATAACCGGGTAAATTAATCAAAATTACCTTGTGGCAATTGATATCCACCTATATGGTACTACACTAAAAAGTGATACCAACTCCCGGGGAATGTACTGGGTCTTTAATGGTAATTACCAATCCACAACCCCATTATAAAGAGAGAGAAACTATCCAAGCTATATATTTACATATTAACGTATTTTGAAGCAGAAGTACTCTACCTTTTTGTAACAGCCAATTAAAAGCTGATAATTAAATTTTTTGTGAGCTAGAATTTGTAATAAAGCTGATAAATTAATCCTTTGAAAATAATACTGCTTAAAGTAAAACTCGGTTTTCTTCAGTTTTTTGTTCGAAATACGAATAACTGTTCAGTTAAAAAAAGTCTACAAGAATTTTAAAGTAATAAATGAGTGCTTAATTTGTTAATATAATATCAAATCTCCCCAGAATATAATCTGTATTGCCTAAGCAATTGCATTAAAGTTATTTTAAGAAACTTTATCTACATTTTGACACCCACACAATGGTTACGATATTTTTTCTATCTTAAACATACATATTTATGTACTTTGCAACATACTACTAATGTTGCATTATTAAATAAAAATTAGGGAATATAATTTTACAAAATTGGCTGCAAGGGACTTACTATTTACGATAAATTATTTCTTATTCTAACTAAGCTGTTTTTAATGTATTTCTAAACATATATAATATGGTACAATATTCAAATTTACGCACCCATAATTCATTTTCCTTCTTAACATGAAAGAAAAAATTAAATAATTTATCTGAAGTATGAAATTTTCTGTAAGGAGGTATGGTACGCGAATTTATATAAAAAACTTAGATTTAATTATCTTTACTATTTTTTTTGTTTTGCTTGTAGTCCTAGGAAATGTATTAAGTAAAATATTTTTTTTTGTGCTCAGAATACAACAAAAATCTAACCATTTCATTTGTTAAGGAAAAATTTAAAAATTTGTGAAGGGGTTTTAAAATGCTACTCCCCCCCTACAATAATTGGTGTATTCGCATGGAATTTCATTTACAAGTATATCAAACCATGAATAACAAAGTAAGTAAGGGTTTTCCGCTAACGTAACTGATATACAGAAAATACTTTTTTTATGAAACCTTATTGGAAATTCCTTGAAAAACGTATAAATTATAAATTCAACTATTTTTTTTAAAAAAATAACTATTGTTTTTATTCAAAAATACATACCAACATTTTTTACATGTACTAGCAATAGGTAGAAAAAATACCAAAGCATTTGGTGCAGTAAAAAACAAAAATCTGAAGTGAAGAAAAACAAGTTTTTTTTTCTTTCTGAGATAACTCAGCTTAAGATTTTTATTTGCCATTGGGATTTGAATAAAAGCTATCATAATTCTGAATCCTCTTAACTTAGAACTTTGAAATTTTGTGAGATTATAGGAATTAATAAAAAAATCCTTTAGGCTAAAAAAATTTAATTTGAATTTTTGACCAATTTTTCTCAATTGAATCGTACTGTGTCCACTAGATAACACAGTACTTGAAAAGTTATTATTTCTGACCATCGCATACGATCATTGAAGTGGTTTTTATAATTGTAAATACACAGGGAAGAATTTTTCTGGCATAATCATTCATTAATACTTGCTTCAAAGCGGTTGATTTCGAAATTCTGGGATTAATCCTGCCAATTGTTCGACGGAGGCTAGTTTGTAATTCAAATGCGAGAATTCTGACTGCTGAGTTATGATGTAGAAGGTAATGTAGTCATTTGTGAATAAGCAGATGGAAACGGATATATTGTCATAAATGTCATTTATATAAATTAGAAATATCTGGAACTCAGATCTACTAACGGTTTGGAAACTGCACATGAAACCATGAAGACCCAAATCGATAAGTGATATGGTAACAAGAGAAATGACTGTAAATTTAAATTAACATTTTTACGGGTGTCCACTCATTTTTAAAATGCATTATAAAATAAATACCATGAACTCTTTCAGAAAAAAAATGCATATTAAGTAGTTTACACTCATGTTATCTATATCTTAATAGCAATCCAAATTTCTATGGATTACATTTCAAAATAAGATTCGATTTTTTTTTCTTCGCTTTAGAAAAAACACATTTATTTTAATGGTACAACGTATGCATTTATCGAAATAATATTATATTGTTTTTTACGTTTTTGACACTTAAAAAATCCTAGAAAATGATTTTCTCTTAAAATACTTATAAACATAGGCATTTAGATAACAATTAGTTTTTTTTAAACGAGGTTCAAGATATAAGAAAATAAATATAACTCCGAAAAATTACTTTGAGATTTTAAAAAAGAGATATAGAGTGTGATCAAAGGGTTAACTATCTAAATGATTTACTGCAGTAAAAATTTTAGAATATAACAAAATTTTATGGTTGACGAAAACAAGAATTTAATACACAATTAGTTTTTGGAAATTTTATTAAACACAAGTCTTTTTTCCACATAAATTTTTTGTGACATGTTGAAAAAGTTAATGATAATACACTGCTCAAAATAATTAAAGGATATTGCTGTATTAGGTGGATCTTGTAGCTGGGAAACTTTTTGCTGATTGATACATGGTCGACAGATGTAGTAGGTTATATGAGAATAAATTACACATGTTTGGCAGAAAAAAATGCATTGTTTTGCTCATGTGTGTACGAAAGGAAAAAAACACCATTTGTGCATATGAGAAAAAAAGAATAAGAAAAGGTGTTTTCTTCAAAGGAAATAATTTTCAGTAGGGGGTATGGTTTCCACGGACGGCCAGCAACGTTGAGCACCTTTGAGGCATGGAGTCAATGATGCTATTAAACACCAGGTGGGGTATTCTGTCCCACTCTTCCAGAAGAGCTCTTTCCAGTTCTTGCAGAGTTTGTGAGGGTGGTTGGCGGACAGCTACTCATCTTCCTAGAGCGTCCCAAACGTGCTCTATTGGATTCATGTCTGCAGAACGACCTGGCCATTCCATTCGTACGATTCCTTCCTCGAAAAGGAAATCCTCCACCAGGTTAGCACGATATGGCCTGCAGTTATCGTCCATTAAAATGAAGTCATCTCCGATTGCTGCAGCGTAAGGGACTACAACAGGTCTGAGGATCTCATCCTTATATCGTCGAGCAGTCAGAGGTCTATCTAGAATGATGTAGAGGTTTGTGGGCCCGTCAATGCAGATGCCACCAAACACCAACACTCCCCCACCGCCAAATTTGACATTTTCGTGCACGAACGCAGGATTATTACTTCTGACACGGTCCCTCCAGATGAAATTACGCCTATTATCCGGATGAAAAGAAAAACGTGACTCGTCAGAAAAAAGAACATTGCTCCATTCATTTCTCCTCCAGTTCACATGCTCTGTTGCCCACTCCCTGCGGTCGCGACGATGCCTTGATGTTAGTCTAACAAATACCATCGGTCGGAGAACATACAGACCTACACCATGGAGCCGATTTCGGACAGTCTCAGTTGAAACCGTGGTGCCAGTAGCTGAGCGAAGGTGTTGTTGGAGAAGAGTAGTGTTCATATTTTGGTGTCTCCGAGCCGTTAGCACTAAATAACGATCTTAATTGGGCGTTGTTACCCATCTACGACCTTGTCCTGGTCTTCGGCCTGCACTTCCAGTCTCCATAAAACGGTTCCAGATCCTGGAAATTACACTTTGTGACACTCCAATGGCTTGCGCTACTTCGGCTTGAGTTTGGCCCCCTTCTAACCTACCAACAACTCTCCAAGCTTCTGAATCAGTTAAATGACTTCGCTGAGACATCATACTCATCGAAACAAAGCAGCCACTGAATGCCGATCATCCTTGTCTTCATTTCAGTTGAAAGTCAAATTTCATTCGTTGCCTCTGAAGCGACGTTTTTGACGTCGAACTCAAAATTAGCATACTCCACAGTTTGAAAATCAGAAAAGTTTGCATTTGTGATTCTCTTCTTCCATTTTCGGGGGAAAAAATTTCGCTTATATCTTTATTTTATATAAAACTTACAATATCCTTTAATTGTTTTGAGCAGTATATTATCCATCTCAATTTTTACTTATGTTCTTTTTATATTTACGTCAATAAAAATATATCTAAGTAAACAACTGTTTTGAATAAACAAATAATAAGAACATTTATCATATTTTTACTAAGCCTAGCTTTTTAGTTATTACGACAACAATTATTATAGATTTTTTTTTTTCCATTATTAAATTTCTCGAATCTTTTTTACACGAATTTATACGTTTCAACTCTTCCAAAACTTAAAAAATGTTGAGTTATATTCTAATTTTTAAACTTTTTCGTAACTATTTTTTTATATAATTAGTGTAGCATATTATTGAAAATCTATTCTATTGTGAGCTAGCTGTAAAATAATACTAAACGAACAAATTTAAAAGAATAAATGAAACGCATATTTTTCACAATTTTTAGATTTCGTCATTACCTGAAAGTGATAGCCTGAATCTGTCAATGCTCTAATCATATCAAAAATTCCAGGACTGAATTTTTCTGATAAAATGTTAAAAGAAGCAAAAAAATACAAGGATAATAATTAACAGTCTAACCTTTTTGACTACAGATTATGAATTATCGTTAAAATCTTTCGCTTCATTACTCAAACTAGGAGGGAGAATTTTTTGTGCGTTTTGGTTGCGAGTCATACACAGAGTGCCTGATACTAAAAAGTACTTCTTCACGAAAAAAACGAAGTATTTCAGCAAAACAAAAAAGTACATAAACGCATTAACTTTCTACTACGATAGGGAAGTAGCTTTACGTGGTTTAAATGTTTTTGCTGTCATCATTTTCATCAATTTCCACCTTTTTCACAGCATTTACTTGTTGTTTCCTCCGCTTTTATGATGTGGAAGTATTTAGATTATGAAGAGACATATTTTCAGTGAAAAAAATATCATTGCATAGTTTTAAAAAAACAGGAAGTTAGAAGAACTTTTGAAGATAATTTTTTCTGCTACATATAGAAGTTACAAATCCGTTTGTGCTAAAATTTCCAATTTCTTTAATTAGGAAGTGACATTAGTCATTAAAAAAAAAAAAATAAAAGAAATAAGATTGAATTTTTTCAAATACTCAAGACTTTTTGAATATGCCTAATATTTTAAAATATATCTTTGTATAAGGCTAAACGTAAGCAATTTCTTTTCTGTTTTTTCAGCCTGTGGGATTTGTGACTTTCACAACTCGAGCTGGTGCCGAAGCAGCTAAATTGGATTTACAAGTAAGGGAATATACATATTAAAATCATTAACTTTATTAGAGACTAATTTATATTATTTTAATTCTTAAATAATGTGTTAATTTATGTATTATTTATTACTTATATGGTACTACTGTTACATAAGTAATATATTTATTGTTACTGTCCGTTATTGCTAAGTATACATAATTCTAATGGTAATTCAGCATATGTGATTAGTGTGATTATTTACATATATTTCTTATTTTTAATCTATCCACACAGTGTTATGAAGAGAGTGTTAGGATCCTTAATGATGTTCATTTTTACTAAAGCTTTCTTTGAATAAATTTATATGTGTAATTTTAGTATTTCATTACATATATGCTGATAAATTTTATTCGAATAGAAACTGAAAAACAGCTTTATTCGCTTATTTAGGCTCCCGTTGGTGTGGTGTGGTAGTTAGGAGAGGGGGGTGCCAGCTCAGGTGTCGTCCACGTCACTTGACCATGATTCAAAATTACGTGGTCCGTTGCTAAAAGCCCTCGTGTAGCTGAGCAGTGCGTCGTTAATATACAATCAAGCAATCAATTCGCTTATTTAGAATGGTTTCTACGACACATAATTTATTTTAAGAACTATGGAAACCTCTTCTATATCATTCTTTCTGCGCCTGGATGCATTCAAGATTACTTACATTGCACTAAGTGATTTTGATGCCTCAACTCAGTGGTCCTCACGCCCAGGGCCACGTACGTGGATCAAATGGTTCTAGGTCATCCAAGGAACGTTAAACTATTTCTAATTTGTTAACTGTGATGTATTTGTGATGTAAATTATTTCTAACTAGCTGGTTTACCCGTTCTTTGCAAGGGTGAATTGAAAAATTAAACAACACAGATTGAAGGATAAAGAAGTTATTAATGAGTTAATTTTACGTGAATTGCAAAATAAACAAAAAAAGCTTTTTGCATATCTCAACTAAAAGAAAAAGAAAGAAAAAAACACCTCTGTTAAATTTTAAGTATGTAGATCTAATAGCTGATAAAAAGAATTTTTTTTTTATTTATAACTCCCCGTAACACTCTTGAGGGTCGATTTTTAAAAATACCTCCCTAAGCTGATCTCTGCTCAGCAAAAGTAACACATTGTTAAAAGTTTTGTGTAATGAACGCTTAAAATAGTGTAAATAATTTATATCTGAAAGTGTAATACATTAATATTACTTTCTGTTGTATTTATTTTATGTTAAAATTGTAATATTCGCAAGCAAAGCCGTTTCTTAAATTATAATGGCGATTCAATGAAAAACATAAAAAAATGTTAACGATAGAGTCAAGTTGGAAAATGTCTAGCTACTTTCATAGCTCGAGCTTTATTAGAGCTTTGTAAGACCCATCCTGTAGGCGAAGCGATGCACGTTAATACTTTATCCACCGCATTATGATTTACTGCAGTTTTTTCATGCAATATTTTCTTTGGATCCCTACAGTGAAAATTAAGGAATATACACATAAACAAAATATTCCAATTTGGGAAATTTAATCCGTTACAGCTATATATTAATTAAAGATATTCCACTGTAAAATTAATTATATACACCGTGGGGTGCCAGCTCAGGTGTCGTCCACGCCACTTGACCATGGTTCAAAGTTACGTGGTCCGTTGCCAAAAGCCCTCGTATAGCTGAACAGTGCTACAGTAATATTCACTCACTCCTCGCTCCAAAAAATACAGTGCAGTAGTTATAATTATTTTTATACTTAAAAATGCAATAACTGCCTATTCAATTAAAATTATAGCGTTATAATTAACTACTAACCACAAACAAATTTTGAAAATTTGTCCAAATGATGTAGTGTGAAAGAGAAAGTTTATTTACTTTAAGTACCAGAACCGATAAAAGCATTTATTTTGAAAAAAGATCAATTTCTTACTACCAAATATGCATAATAAAAACATAAAAAAAACTTTCAAATAAAGTGAGATTTTTAACAACCTCTCCCTTCAAAACTTAATTTTTTTCTGAAATAAAAAAAATAGGGATTACACACTGATCACAGTAACAAATTAGAAGCCAGCGCCTAGCGTAGACAAACCACGAAGTGTTTCTTCACAAATTAAAGATATATATATGCTGTCGAGGGCTTTTTTGCAGCGCACGCCAGAATTGCTTGCAGATGGCAGAATTTTTTCCTACTTACTTGACAAATATCGTTATATTTTGGACACTTCTCACAATATCTTTATTAATTATAGCCTATGCTAAAAAGTATAGCATATGTGTTATTCTGATGTATAAACTTTATTACTGTAAAGTTTCATTAAAATCCATTCAGTTGTTTTTGCGTGAAAGACGGCCAAACATCCTCAGAAACTTTCGCATTTATAATATATATCTAGATTTATTTGTAATTTATTTACTGTAGTGTACTCTATGAAATGTTTATTTCCCTTGCGTTTGTGAGACCTTCCACGGAAATCCCTTTATATCAGTGCTTCTCAAACTTTCAATACTGGCGCCCCCCTTTTCAATCACAATTTTTATCGCGCCCCCCTTTATACATAATAATTTACTGAATGCAATAATAATGCACTCTTACGATAAAGCAACAATATTTATTATAAACCGTACAAATTCATGACATAAGTATTAAATTTTGTATATGTTACTTTTAAGCAAAAAAAAAGTTAAGTAATAGGATAATTACTAAGTTATTTTTTCCTTTCTCTGATTTTAAATTGGAACATATATTACAAAATGCGGTGGTTGCTTAGAAGACAAAATATAGATATCAGCTAAATATAGAAATATAACTCAGAGGGGTCAATTTCTTATCTTAAAACTCCTTTCAAAAACTTTGCTTTGTAAGACAAGCCCATGGAAATAGCTAAAAATTATTAAACTTGTTCTTAATTTTGTATTAATTAATTAGTCATAAATACTCTGTGCACCACTCATACATTAAAAGCAGTGTTTCTCAAACTTTCAATACTGGCGACCCAATTTTCAATCATAATTTTTTGTCTCGCCCCCTGTACAACAATAATGTATTTACTGCAAAAAAATGCACTTTGAGAGAGAGACGCTAAAGTCACAATATGATCTTAATTATAAACCGTACAAATTAATACGATAAGCATATTAAATTTTGTGTATATGTAACTTTTAAGTAATATATATTTTAAGAAATTTACTTAAAATATATATTACTTAGTATTATGTTATTTTTCTTTCTCTAATTTTTAAATTGGAACAGATCGCAAAATGATGTATTTAATTAAAGATTTATTTCCTTTTCAGCATTCATTTCTCAAAGTTCAAATGTCATTAGAAAAATAGTCTAGTCAATGTCGCTCTCTATCATATCCATCACATCTGGCATTATAGGGTACGTTTGCGTGAGTCTGGGCAACCTATCGGACGTCTGCGCTAAACATGTAAAAATGCTTTTCCTCGTACGATTCCAGTCAGTTTTTGTCGACTCGATACTCCTATAGCTACCGAATCTAGCTTGAATGTACATTTTTTTTAATTTCCACGTTAATGGTAATTCACGGTAATTCAGTATTTACGGCAGTAGATTAAAACAATATCATACATACATTTTTAAGTCGTAAGCAAACATTCGACCATAATAAAGAATCACAAGTACACAGACGAACGAGCATGGTTCCGAAAATTAAATCAAGGCGATCTTCTCAAAAATACTTAAATTTTGGATTTACCACTACTGAAGTAAATGATGGAAAAAAAGCCCCAGCTCGATATGTGTTAAAACTTACAAATCTGAAGAACAAGCGAAAGTTGTTTTTAAAACCATGTAAAATCATTTAGATATGTTGGCAAAGAATTTTAAAAAGTATTTTCTGGATGAGGACAGCTTGGTAGCAAGTTACGAGTGGATTAGGGATCTGTTTCAAGATACTCCAGAAGGGCTCTCAACTTCCGAAGAAGAAATCTTCATAGATTTCACATCCAGTGAAAAATTAAAAGTCAATTTTGTAATAAATCGCTCTTTGAATTTTGGGTAGAGGTGGATGAGGAATTATCTGTACTGAAAACAAAAGCACTTCGTATACTATTACCATTTTTAACATCCTACATTTTCAAACCGGATTTTCTGCAGTGGATGCCTTGAAGACAAAATATAGATCTCAGCTAAATATAGAAAAATAACTCTTTAAGTGTCAATTTCTGATATTATAAACCTTCCTTTGAAAAACTTTCCTCTACAAGACAAGCCCGTGGAAGTCCCTAATAATTATTAAACTTGTTCTTAATTTAGTAATAAGATTGATTGATTGAATATTAACGTCGCACTGTTCAGCTGCACGAGGGCTTTTGACGACGGACCACGTAATTTTGAACCATGGTCAAGTGACGTGGATGACACCTGAGCTGGCACCCCTCTCTCTAATTACCACACAACACCAAAGGGAAAACGTTTCAACTCTCAACAGATTTAACGTGCATCGCTGCCGTACACGGCGGGTCTTTAGTGGTACTGGGATCGAACTCGTGACAAGGCAAGCCACGATCCGATACCTATACCACTCGGCTACCGCGGCCAAATTCAGTAATAAGAAATTATTTATAAAATACCTTCTTCAGTACTGATACATCAAACGTATACTGGCTGAAACACCGACTCTTCGCACGAGTTCATTTTTTTAAAAATTAAAACATTATTCTTGATATAATAGCTGAACTGTAAGGAGAGTAAAACTGTGTGCACAACATTGTATACAAAAATGTAAAATGATTTTTTTTAGATAAATGCTATAATTGTAAATAACTGTTTAAAAGAACTGTAATTTTAAACCTCACACAATTAGCATTTAGAATTAATGTTAAATTATGAAAAAGAATATAAAATTCCGATGAAGAATAATTGTGTTACTTTTTAACATTTAAAGCGAGAAGACTTCAAAATGTTTTAACCCGGGAGCAGGCGCGTACTCGATACTAACATTAATGGTAGTGCGGGGGACTCAGTCACCCCAATCATTTGTTTAGAATTATTTTTTACTGTACACGATACAAATCGGAATTCTAGTGAATATTTTAATTTATAGAAAGTATACTTACCTTCTTTCAAGGACTATTCAATTCTTTGATGATTTGAGAAAAAATCCAATAAAACCGAACTAAAATGATTCAAAAGTACAAGACCATAATAAAGGACGCAAATCAGACACTTTTCAATTATCCTACAGAAATGTTAAACCAATCAATTCTTTTTCCAAATATCGCGAAACTCAATTGTTCACAATTTCCCCTAAGCGAAAAGCAAACGCATAAAAGATGGGAGGGAACTAATATTGATAATAACCATACCATAAGATTGAAGGTCAATCAAATGATTAGCAAACGTACTATGCAGCCTGGCTGAAAAGTGAATCATGACTTCCTTTTCTTTTTCTACAACTAATGTACAGTATTTCAATAATAATTACAGTGGTGAATTGTTTATCTTCTTAGAATTTTTCTCAGGGTCTGGGTTTCGTTTTTTCTTTTAACGAGTAATATTTTATGTTAAAACGTAATAAAAAAATCTCTCATTGAGGAAATACAGCAAATAAAACAAAATGCTTTTTTTTCTCTTTAATTTGGTTTTGGGATCAAAGATAGCTATTTGATGACGGAAAAAAGCCAGATAATAAACATAAATTATGTCAGTGTTGTTGTGTGTATTTTTGTTTATTATGGAAGAAAGCATTTTGTTTTACTTCTCTTTCCGGTTATTTTTTTTAAAAAAAATCTTTAAATTTTCGATACGCTCGCGCCCCCCTTGCAGGGTCATCGCGTCCCCCCCAGGGGGCGCGCCCCACACTTTGAGAAACACTGCTTTATATTCTATATTGAATCACATTGTATTCATTTTTTGGGTGTAACTATATTTTATTCTGAAGACATATAAAATTATTAACCCTAGAACATCCGGAATTTCGATTATCCTTAAACGTCCGTCTGTGTCATTTTGACACCGTGATATAATTGTATAAAATAATTGTTATAACTAAACAATTGCAGGACTACTGTTCAGTATGGTTTATTTTTAAGACTTTTTAATACTATTTCATGTAATTGACATATTTTATGACCCTTTATATCGTTAAAAACGGACGTTGACATTATGTTTCATGATGCTTGTTGGACGACTGCTTTGTCGCCAAACATCATGATTCGAAAATCTGTCAGGGGCATTACTATTATGCGGTATCCTTACTGTGTTATCTCTAGCAATATATACATCGGGATTTACATGAATATTATTAATGACACTGCACTTCCTCCAGGTTCTTAGCATTCACTTTTACTCAATCTTATGTCTTCATCGGAATCTAAATTAGAGCAAGACAGCTAACCACCATCCGATTCATTCTCAGAAACTTCTTGCAATAAATTTGCAATATCATCAAGGCTTAAACTTTTTCTACGATCCATCGTTTCAGCGTGTCTGCTACACATGGTTCGAAATTCGAAAGGAATTTCTTTTTCTTGAATGAGCAGATAACCAAATGCTATGCAACTTAACACTTAGACACAACAATTTTAGAAAAATAGATTCGTTTCCGCTTTTAACCCAATAAAACTGCATTCAAGGTTAAATAAATGTGCGATAATACTTTTTAAAGTTCGTTTTACGAATAGTAATGATAAACCACAGCTATTTATGAAGATAAATTGCCTTGGTGTGTGAATGACTCCAGCGGATATTCTAGGTATATTTAGTTGTACGATTTTCCCTAACTAACCTCGAACTACAAAACCTTTTATGTGTAATTATCATAGAAAATAATTATAAGTCATGAAAAACTATCAAATTCTCGAAAGGAGAACAAACTGAACAGGCCCCGGGGTCAAATTGACACCGATGGACGTTCTAGTGTTAAATTAGGTGCCATTGTAAAATTATAAACCGTTGTCAGTCAGCGGTGCTAAAACGGTTGGGGAACAGTTCCTTAACTGAAATCCTGACCATGTTTTCATTCCTGAAGTATTTTTATAGTCATATTTCAAATTAAACCATTACTGCATACACCTTTTTTATTATCCTGGAATAATAATTATGTGAACTCTCTCATTTACACGTGATTGCATTTCGTTTTTCAAGGTCAAACTACAAACTTTTCTTAAATATTAACAATAATTTAGAATTCAAATGACCTAATTGCAGTTAATTTACTTTGGAGTACAATGAGAAACATAGTAATGTGGAGTAAGTGCTGTATTAAATATGAGAGTAAGTGGATTGTATAAGAAAAAGATAAAGTTAAAAAAGTAAAAATTATTTTGGAATATATGCTATAGTCTAAATAATGCATTCATTACTGTAATAGAGTTAAAATTACAAATAAAGTTTTAATATATAAAAATTACTTACCCCCTTCCCTTTTGACGGGGAAGAGATAATGTTCAATTGAAATTAAAAAAGCTAAACTAAATCTATTGTTCTATCTCTTTTCATGGAATTCATGATTATTTATTAACGTAGCGTCAAAAATATGTGTACAGATTATTTAATTATTCATTTAAATTACATGGATCTAAATATTAATTAATTTCAAGTTATTTGATTGTTTTGAGTAACTAAACCTATCTTTCTGTAATCACGTTTTAATAGTATATATCTTATTAGTTAAATTCATCGTTATTTTCTATTAAATATGTTAAAGATTAATTTATTTTATCTTCTTCTTGAATAAATATATTCATTCTCGCATCGTTTACTGAAATAACGTGGGTAGTTAAAATTATTTAGTGAAAACACCTTTTGAAGTTCATTTGTATAAATATTTATAAATCTACTTCCACAGTGTCGTGTTTTAAACAATTTATTTTACTCTTTCAAATTATATTACTTATTCTCTTATGATCTATTTTGAATTATACATTATTAAAGGCATTTAAAAATTAATTACAATATAAATGTTTTTTTATTTCAAATAAATTTGTTTTTTTTTAATTACTGAATTCATATTTTATTGTGTAATACATTATTTACTTTTACTTTATACAGAATAGGTTTTAATCCATAACTGCAAAACGAAAAATTAACTCAAATTTTTAATCTTACAGACTTTCTAATTGATTCCCTCATATAAAATTACTAGCAAAAAATATAAATGCTGAACATTTTATTATATTAGTTTATTTTTAGAGTAAAGAAATTTAATTAATAAATAAAAGTTAAATTAATAAAAAGGATTTATTATAAATTCGTCAACATGGTTAATTTCTGTGATAATTAAATTCCAGTTGTAAACAGACATTTTGACGGATTATTCAATTTTTGAGCCTGTTTTAATTTTTTTAATCAGAAAACAGAATTCATCAAATTACAACTTATTTTTCAAATTTCTCACTTTTTTTATACAAGTATTTATTTATTAAAATAATAAATGTGAGTTTATGTACTAGTTGTTAAGTTTAAACAGTCACAACACCTCCTTGTCTGAGAACTTGTTACATATTATCAAATTTTTTACTAAAATCAAAATGTCCAGATTAATTTAATGGACAATAATAGCGATTATGTAACATAAATGTTTTCAGATGTCAAAATTAATAAAATAAATTTCCGAGAAATGTTTTATGAGTTGATTGTTTAAGACGGTATATAACGTAACACGGGAAAAAGGAAAAAACTCATTGCAATCAAAAATGTAATCTTAAACGAGTCATGTGGGCTTTTTTAATTCTCTTACTATACTTGCGCTCACAAAAAGCATAAAGATAAAAGCTTTAAGTGTATTAGTAAATTGTTTAAAATTGTTTAAAGCCTTTCGTTAAGCGAAACCAATTTTGTTTATTTTGACTAATTCAATTTTTATATGACCCAGGTGTTTTCACTTAAGAAATTCTCCCCAAGTTATTAAGTAACTGAAACCACAAAATTCGATCAATTACGTACTTTTTTAATGTTTTCTTTCTACTTTTCTATCAACGGGAGAGTTACGTATTTTTACTAATCACTAGAATAAGAAAACAGAAAGAGGAAAAGGCTGGTTCTAATAAATACATTTTTCTTCTATTCCTGATCCTTTAACCTCATCATTATCATAATGACGAAAATATGCCGCAAAAATACGTAAAACAAGCCGTAACTCTACACTAGTCCAAAACTTCTGTTATTTCCCATATTTTCATCTACAGAGTAATTAGCTTAAGAACTTCATTATTTCTGAAGCAAACATTTACGTCAATACTTCCGAGATTAATTAAGAATAAATTGAACAATTTAGAAAACCATAACCCCAAAGCAACGCAGAAGCATTTAGTAAGAAAAGAAAAAAAAACGCCTTAATATAAAATTCAAAAATTACGAACCTCCAAACTTGTTAACGCTGAGTTAGTAGTTTAATTTATTCCAGAAGCATCAGTTTAAGCAAGCGTTAAAATGAAAGGAACCTTTGCTGCCGAGTTGCGGTTGGTACAATGTGACGCTAATGTGACAGGCTATGGATAGAACAAAAGAACTTGATTGACAATGCCTTAGATATCGTTGATTGCGAAAACCTCATTCTGAGAAGGAAATTGTTGCTTTAAAATTTATAACTGCATTTAATATTTATCACTCTCTACCTCTCCACAGTGAGTAAGAAGAAAAAAAATAACCAAAGATGAGATGAAAGAACGGAATGATATCTCAGTTGATATAAGCTGGAAAGAGTTTAATATGCAAGACTCATTTTGCCGAAAATTGACGTATGAAATTGAAAAAAAAAAGATAAAAAAGATTGTTCTCTCTCTGTTCTCCGGAATTCTGTAATTCTGAATTGACATTTTTAAAGATAGCGAGAGTTTCTAAAATTTTCTTAATGTATTTTGGGAGCTTTAATTTTATGAAGAAATCATGAGAAAATTACACGCAAATAAGATAAGGTAAAAAACTTTAATTTATACCCAATTTTGTTTCATAAATATTTTCTTAATTAGCTTTCGTCTTAAAATCTAAACATGACGTTAAATGCTTTAAGAAATTCTCCTCAAATTTAATTTAAAGTATCAATGCATTCATACTAACAGCGATTTAAATTCGTTTTACCTTGAGTATTTAAAAGTACTTCAATATGCAAGATTTGTTGATAAACTAATTTTAAAAAGCTAAGAACTTGTGCACTTTGAATTTTTTTTATTAAAGGCTTTAATTTATAAAATTTTAGATTAATACTAATTAAAAACTTAGTATACATATGGATACACTTGGAAAAAAATCCCTAAGTTATTGTAGTCAAGATGCCACTAGAAATAACGGTATTAAACTAATGTCATAATAAATGAATGGAGATTTCATTAAAATCTCCATTATAATATTTTAATATTTAAGTTTAAATTCTGACTAACCATTTTTTTAAACATTTAAAATGAAATTATTTTTTATTATCTTCAATGTTTGTATATTTATACGAAGTAACAATGTATTTCAGATACGGTGTTGTCGTATTCATATTGGAATTTTGAAATAGATAATATTGAAAACAAATTATCCTTCCCAACTCAAACATTCGCGAAACTTATTCAAATTAAAATATAAATCTGAAAAGCAACAAAAATTAGCATTTAGTTTTAATATTCGGTTTTACTTGCTGCAAAAAATGAAGTAAAACCTGAGTTTTCATTAATTTACGGATCGAACATTTTATTTTCCTCTAGAACTTTATATTAAAAATTTTATACTAGAAAAGAGAAAATGCAAATTTTTCTGGATATAAGATTTTATTAATTATTCTGTATAAACAAGTGACTGTTTTTCGAGGAAACATATATTTACCAGAAATAATATGAGGAGTATTTTATAGTCACAAATAATATATGTATACATTTTTCCGATAAATAAGATAAATCCACATCTTTTCAAGTTATTCATTTTGCCATATGCAAATTGATTTATAAAGTGATTATTTTTTGCTTCAATAAGTTCATTCAATTTAACAAAGGTTAGTTTTCATTTATATATGTGTAAAATGAAGCATTTTCTTGATATAAAATTAAAATATTTAAAATTGCATGTCGAGAATAATTTCTTAAGAAAATTAAAATATTAAAAGTTCAGTATGCGTTATGACTTTATAACCTAGATTAATAAAGTACTTCTAATGAAAAATCCAATACATTCTTAATATGAGGCAAAATTTCACAAAATACAAACTTATATTGTTTGGTATGAACCCCTTTATAAAAAAGCGTTGTAAAAAAGGGAGTTAATTTTTTTATTACTGTAAGAGATCTAATTTATTTTAATATTTTTTTAAATAAACATAAAGATACACTATGCATTCTTAATGTATCTTCATTTTGTTTATACACTTAGTACCTCACACATATTTATGTGAAAATAATCATGTTATGGTTGTCCTTACGTTTCAGGATATTTTATGACACTCAATTGAAAATTTAGATAGTTAGTCGCGAGGAATGTTAAGAAAATGAACACCACTTATCAATAGCTGAAATTTTGTAATAATAGATAAAAACTAAGCCCATATATGTAAACTCTATTACTACACAGACTATATTTTTTAAGCTTCATTATGTTTAAATTTTGGTTTTCATTAATCATTTACACATTAATTTTTGAAACCTTTATGGTTAATATATTTTACAATAATGTCCTTTAATAATTTATTCGGTACCAAATCGATAGTTTGAGATTATAAATGAAGGATAAATAGTGGGTGGCAAACATATCTTTTAAAGAAATTCACTTTTAAATAACATTGTTTACTTACTTACTTCAAAATTTAAGTAACATTGTTTAATATAATAATGAAAACGTTTGCTTAAGTTTCCAATCCTCGTCATACCTTTCTGATTAGTTTAAAGGGACATGGTACGATTTACGCAAAAATTATTAATTTAAGGAGTTTCAAAATTTTTGGTTGCCTCCTATGTGTGTATACTAAGTAAAACAGATTTTTTGCTCAAAATTTGTGCCCTTTTAATTTTTTAAGGAAAACACTTCAAATTTGTGAAGTGACTTTAAAATCCCACTCCTACAAAAATGTACGTACACGCATGAAATTTGATTTACATGTACGTCATAATGCGGATAACAAAAGTTGGTATGGGTTTTGTGATAACATGATTGGTATCCATACAATACTTATTTTTATGAATGCTTATTGAAAATCCCTTAAAAACCGTATAAATTCTGAGTTCAACTATTTTTAAAAAAATAAGTATTGCTTTGATTCAAAAATGCATACCAACTTTTATTCCATGTACTATTAGCAACAGGTAAAAAATAAATTCAAAGCATTAGACATAATAGAAAACAAGCCGTGGCCTTTTAAATGAAGACAAATAAATTATTTTATCTTTCTGAGATAAGTCAGTTTAAAGTTTTGATTATCCTCAGGGATGTGAGTAAAAACTAATGTGTAAAATCTATCATAATTCTGCATTTTTTTTTTAAGTTTAGAGCTTTCAATTTTTGTGATGTTATAGAAATTTATATAAAGAATAATTTAGGCTAAGAAAACTAAATTCTATTTTTTGACTAATTTTTGTCAATTTAATCGTAATGTGTCCCCTTAAAATATTTATTATAACTCTTTTCCTTCAATGTATTGTGTTTTGCAACCAAAAGTTTTAATTAATTATAAAAGTTTCGCATATTTTACAATATTCCATCTTAAATATTGTTTCAAGATAAAAAAAATGCTCAGAATAGCATATATAAATTAAATAATTATTTAAAACAATTATTTAAAATAATTCGGGTAGGGTACCCTTTATCCTCCTAACGGTGGACCAGCTCCCATTGCACAAATGATATAACTATTCATATTCATTGCTGAAATCTTAAAACTGTAATTTACGTGTTTTATGTAGTTTTTAAGTTTTCGTAGCTAACAATAAATTTATTTTAAAAAAATATTCTGGCTCCATCTGTTGCAGTTAATCTTAACTACATCAAAAATTTATTATAACATAGCGAAAAACTTTTTTTTATATATAGAAAGAGAAAAGCTGAGTTTTACTGTAGAAATTTAACAGTCTTAGATGAAACAGAAATATTAGTGACATTAAACAAAATAAAATGTTTTTTAAACAAAATGTAATTAAAGAAAACTGAAAATGTTTCCATCTATTGTTTACTAATTTTATAGTGTACTCGTCAAAATTATTTTATTCATTTCTCAACTAGTTATTTTCAATTTCCTCAAGAGAGAAAACTTGAAAAATAAAATTAATACCTGCAAAATGCCTTGTTTTGAAAGCTTTGAATTCTAATTCAAGATAAAAATTGTGGAATGTAAGAATTTATCTGCATTCCTAGAAACTATTTAAAACGTTAAAAAATTCAAAATTAATGTATTTACACCATTATGTGCAAATATAATGATAAAAACTATCAAATATATATAAATAGAAGATCGCTTTAATATATTCATTTATTAATCTTATGCATTCAGGGAATTTGAAATACTACTCCTATTTTATTAATTAAAAAATATTAAGCCTTTTTAATGATGTTTAAAATAAAGTATTAATTTATTTTACTAATAAACTAATACTATAAACAAAATACTAATAAACTATTTTATTAATAGTGAAGCATTTTTTAAGGAGTTAATTTTACACAAAATGAAAGAATTTTGCACATTTTTCCTGATTTATTCAAATTAATTTTATTTATTTTTATGCTAAGTACACAGTTTCTTTTTCACGTTTTTAACCTTGAGATTATCTTTCTTTCTCAGCAGGGAGTTCGTTTCGACCCCGATCTTCCCCAAACTATTCGTTTGGAATTTGCCAAAAGTAACACTAAAGTGAGCAAGCCAAAACAGCCATCACCACCAGCTGCTCCAACTCACCCTGGACTTTTGCATCCAATCACTGGACGTAAGTTATGTTTGATCTAATGATTACTCGTTATTACCATAAAAATTCAATCATAATTACTGTGCTGAATGTCATATTCCACGTTTTTTTTCTGAACCATTCAAAAACCCGTTCACTGTTCCTTTTCTTTTCATTTAGAAATTTAAAATGATATAAATATTGTTTTAAAGCTTGTGTGTGTGAGTGTGTGAACTCACTTTGGTTGAATATTATTTATTTATATTATAAAAACAAAAATGAATAAATAAAAATAATTAATTATTAATAGTTTGATAAGGCTGTAACAATTTAAAGCTGTGTTGATCAATAAAGTTGACTGAAAAAAAAAAAAAAAATAATAGTTATATATATATTTTTTCAATTTCCATTATTTAAATACCTTTAAAGCTGATAATATAAGTTTATATACTTATTATATTAACAATTTATTAATTAAACAACCAATTGTTTTCCCGTTTAGGTAAAATAAATCAAGAATTATTGTATTAGAATTAACTGCAAAACTAATTTTCAGATAAGTTATAGTTAACTCCATTAAATGATGTAACCTTTCGTACAAAACATATGAATATTGAATATATTAGTCTAAAGTTTCTTAAACATGCTATGGAAATGTAAGAGATATTGTAAATACTCCTTACTTAGTCTATAATTTCACTGATTACGTAGTCAATAACTTAGTTATGTGGTCAATAACTCAATATTACAATGTATATAAACATACGCGTAGCAATATTTAGATGAATCCCTTCTATCGTAAATTAAAGGAATGTGTCAGGAATCGTATTGAAATCTGCCACATCCTAACATTGGATTGAAATATTATTTAGCTACTCAGGCACGGTTATTAACAGAAAAGTAATAAAATACTCTAAATTCAGAAGGTTTGTACACTTCTGGAGTAAAATTGACAAAACAAAAATTCCCATCTTAAGAAACGGGAACAAGATGTCAATTTATAAATATAAAGGCTTAGAATATTTTTCAAAAATAAAAATGCGTAAATAAATTGTACATATCAAGTTATAAAATTAAATTATTTAAAATAAAATTATAAGATACCCCAAAATAAAATTTCTGAAAGAACTTCGTAATTTTTCTAAGTAACTTCAGTTTCCGATTGGTTATGATCATGAGCTACGTATTCAGCAATATTGACTTCAAACCACGTTTTTTAGATATTATTTAACCAAAACTCTATTATGAATATTGACAGAAGTTATTGAAGTTAAGGTATCCGACTACGTTCGAAACCGTGATTTTCAAAAACGCATAAATGGATAATTTTCATGATATTTAGTGTCACTTAGATTAGAATATATGAATACATTTATTTTAAGAACATTTTGACAAAAAAATTTATTTAAATACAATATTTTGGCAAAAAATTAACTTAGAATAATCTTTTTTTCCAAATGTTCTCCTTTTGTGAAAAATGCTTCTATTAGAATAATATTTTGCCTGTATATAGCTCAGACTTCTGTTCAGAGGTTCAACTAGAATTTTTGAAATATATAACTTAGAAGTGGGTTTATTCATACTTTACGACAACAGAGGGAGTAATTTTAAGAAAAAAACGCGAATAATTATTTCAATTGGTGATAACTCTGAAAATAATGTAAATTTTTCAAAATTTCTAGTTGAGCCTCTGTAGAGAAGTCTGAGCTATATACAGGCAAAATATTATTATAATAGAAGCATTTTTCACAAAAGGAGAACATTTGGAAAAATGATTATTCTAAGTTAGTTTTTTGTCAAAATATTATATTTAAATATAATTTGTTTTTGTCAAAATGTCCTTAAAACAATCTTATGCATGTATTCTAATCTGAGTGGCACTAAATATCATGAAAATTATCCATTTATGCGCTTTTTTAAAATCACGGTTCCGAACGTAGTCGGATACCTTAAGATTAATCTAGAATATTCACGTGACATGGTATTAAAATTATGATAGTGAGGTACTGGCTTTGGAATCATCCTCGCCACTTAACTGGAGTCCAATGTTACACGAGTCAGTCAATATCCTTCGTGATGGCCTAGAAAAACGTTAAACAACAAAATATTTTTTCTTCTTGCCTTCTTTTTACTTAAAAAAAATGTTTAAGTATTATTTAAAAACAACTGCGCAAGCTTTATTTTCATTTTTTTGAAAACAGATAATTTTGCATAAAAACAACCAACATAACAATTATATCACTTATCTGCAATAAACATTGAAGACAAGTGAGCCTTATTTCACCGATTTGAGTTATGATATGAATGAAAAAATGAATATATAAAATATAATATTTTTTCATCTTACCTGTACGCGTATTATTGAAATGATGCAATGTATTTATTGTATAATGCGTATGATTATGACACACATGCCACATGAACTATTTCTTTTGTTTTCCATTATCTAAGTAATGTTAAAAAATATTTAAGCATTCTTAATTATTTGAGAAGAAAGAATGAAAATTATTTAATACCTGCGAATTTATAATGAAGTGTGTTGTGCTCTATTCACAAAATTGAACACCCGAAACAAAAACTTAGCACATATGTTTCTTTATTGTAAACATGGAATTTATATTCAAGGATAGCAGACTTCTGCTTATTGTCTCGTATTGACGTAAGATATAATTGTCAACAAGAACGATAAGTGAGGTACTTTGCTTTAAATTACCAGGGAATGTAATTCCTTTCGAACTCTACACCACCGAATAAACTAAATTAAATATTTTTAAAACAATACCAACTATCCATAAACTATCTTTTAAAAATAAATAGTATATAAACTCCATTAATTATTATAATTGTGAAAGTTGTCCATAAAGTATATCCGTTTATTTGATGGTGTCATGTAATTTTTTTTCCTTAGCCAATAGTATAAATTTTTTTCTGGTATTGGCTACGAAACAAATATATGTTATTTTAACTAGTATTATATGAAGAAACAGATATTATGATTCACAAATAAATCAACAGCAAATTTTAAATAATTCCATGTTGAATATGAACTTCAGTATTGAAATGTATTTCTCAGGAAGAGCTGTGCTTATAAATGCAATTCTCAATGCTACTTGTTTCTTTCTTTCAACTTATTTAAGCTAACAACTCCATGTAACATAAATTCCGTTGTTGTACAAAATTTAGAAAACTGAATCATAAAACGTCTAATTAATTAATAATAATATTCCAATTTATGTGATTTTATCATCTATACTAATTCGTGCAGCAAAAAACAGCAAATATCACCGGTTTTCTAAAATTAACCCTCTAACCGGTACATCCGTCTCTCAGACGGTAATGATTTGCTTTGATGCCTTTAGATAACACTGTGGTGTGATTTTTAGGGTGGGCTGCCTTGGCATCGTCAGTTGGACTCAACCCAGAAATAGGATCACATGGTGGTATGTGGCGATTTTTTTCAACTCACGATATGTGCGATTTTTCTTAACTATCACCGTCTATTAGACGGATATTCCTACATTTTTTCTTTTTGGTATTATTATTGTTTAATTATTTTTACATGAATATAATTAATTTCTAATCAGTTTTTTATAAAATTACTAGTCACAATTCTTGTGATTAAAATATGTTAAAATAGTGTGCCTCATAAAGATTTCAATATTAAAGAATTCTACTCAATTTCATGAGCGATAAGGACATATGAAACAGTCCTTAAGGTAATACAATTCAAACAAATTTGCGTACCCGTCAGTCAGACGAATGTTTCTAAGAGTGGAAAAAAATTAATGTTCCGGCCAGAGGGTTAAGGTCACAAACACGTTTCTCATAATAATTCAAAGTGGTCACTATTTAAATTTATTAAATGTTTAATTTATATATTTTGAATAACGAGTGACACAGTGTTCCTCTCAAAATTGAATAAATAATGCATAGCATTAGTTTTGTTGCACAATGAAGATTGGGACCATTTAAGCATCGAGTTTTGTCTTGCAGTGTTAAAACCCACAATTCATTGCTTCGGAAATGAGTTCTCATATCTGTTTAGATCAGGGATGGCGAACCAATGGCACACGTGACATACATGGCACGTGACACAATATTTTGGGCACGCTATCGATGAATTTTCATTTCAAATGACAAAGTACAATATGAATTATTACGAACAAATGCTAGTGATCGGTCGTAGTTTTAAGCAAGATTTTCACAGGTCAAAGAATTATCGGAAGCGCTCAAGTTTTTTATGTACCCTGATGTGACTTCATTTAAAAAACTGAACTTGTCCTAATTCGACTGGTTGGCAACTGAAAAACTTGAACTCTCTGCTTAATTTCCAGTCTATTTCAATGTGGATTCAAAAAATTTTTGAAAAAATAAAAAAAAGTTTGAATAGATTGAAACAGAAAGATTAACAAGCAATATAAGTAAGAATGCTAGTAATGAAAATTTAGAAACATGGAATTCGATTCCAGACACTTTGAACTGTTTGAAAAAGCTGGACCATGCTATTTTAACCATATTTTCATTTATCAAAGCCTACGAGTCATTATTTTCAAAGATGAATAACATCATAGACTCACCTAAAAAACGTTTGGCAGATGACTCTTGGGCGGATGACCCAATTCCTCATGAATTCTGCTAAAAGTAACATCTTACAATCCTAATGAAAGTTAATTTTCATCCGATCTGCAACAGCAGAAATCACGCTAATGTTACTTCATATAATTTGAATTACACGATAACTAAAATATTTACTACTATAAAGTTCAAAATATGGTTTTTTTTGTAGAAAATAAAGTCTTGATTTGTTAGTATTTAGTTTTATTTTATTTTCTAAATATTCACAAGTCAAAATTATCTGACTGCCCGTCTATACCTCCTTAAATATTTCTGTAGAAGACAATGGCACGTTGAACTGTAAAAGTTCGCCCCCCCCTGGCTTAGATCATATGTTCTCAACATGGGCATTTGAGGCTTTGAGGGGGGCAGTAAAAGACCCATCGAAAATTAAGGGGCGTTGAGAGGGCACGGAGAGGCTTCAACAAATTAACCAAAAATTATCTAAAAAGACTACAAAAACACGGCTCATTGTATACTAACAAAAGTAAACTTCTTCTTCTCTTGGATGGGAAGGGGTGGTATCAAAATATTCACTAGAAAATGAGGTGCCAATTCCCAAATATTGATAACCTATGGTTTAGATGATTCAATGAAATGGAAAATAATTTTCAGACTCAAATCTGGATAATTTCAAGCATAGAGGGCTCAACTGTTGCAAGAGACGCCAAAAGTGTTACCCATTCTGAGAAATATTCCAAGCGAGTGGTGCTTTCATCTGGTAACCCTGCCAAGACTGCTGAAAAATGGTGAAACCTGCACAGGATCTCTACTTTTCATTAAGTGCACGAGGATAATAGCAGACAACGGATATATATATAGAGTTTACTCTAGACCCTGCTGCGGCTTCTGAAAAAGAATTTCTTGGAAAATAGTATTCTGACATCTGGAAGAGAAGTTGCTTTGTCAATGTCTTCCAGAAGTGTGTTCTCCTCACAAGACAACGCACAAGAGATACCATTTGTCGTGGTGCCAAATATACCATTCACATAAGCACCGAAAATGGAGGTGCATTCTTTTCACTGATAAATCCATATTAAGCCTACTACAGAGTGATTCACAGCGGGTTTTCATCAGAAAAGAGAGCAGAGCTCGCTATCATCCCTCCATTCTAAAGGAAATCATCAATTTAAAAAAAAGCAGATGATTACTTGATGCAGCACAGTACTATAAGTTCACTACACATCACTGTAGGATTGAGGTTCTTGAAGAATATGAAAGGTGTTTTTCTAAGGTACAGTAGACCCGAGCTTCCTTTACGTGATTGATATTTTGAGGCCACAAGGAGATCACTTTGTTGATAATTCTCTTGAAGAAAAGAATATTCACCGTTTCAACTGGCCCATGAAGTTCGCAGATCTCTATTCTGTAGGAACTTGTTCCAAAAGGGTCCAGGAATAACACTTGCATGCTATAACGCCCTCCTAGAACCCTTTATACATCAAAAGTCGCACATTTAGAAGAATAGGATTTATTGCCGTAAATATTTCTCGGCACCCGCATTAATAGTATGACGGTTCATTAGAGGATTGTACAGTATTGCACGGCAACCGCACTCCCCATATTAAATTGAACTTTACAGAGATATAATACATCATGAGTTGACCCTTTTTGACAAAATCTTTATGTTAACGAACGATTCATCTCTTTCCCATATTGTTATGATTCCATATACTTTATCCCATAGTAAAGTCCCCGAGCTAAACTTCGCTGTAATAACCTGAAGATCTCTCTAGTTATATATTTTGTGTTCATGATCTTAACTTTGTAAAGCATTGAGTATATTATGTTATCGTCATGTTTGAATGTGTTAAATTTTTTGATAATTAACATGTGTGCATACAACTAACTTGCGCACCATTCTATTTAAGTAACATGAAAAATATTGTTAAATACAAGGTAAGAAAAATTGGGTATTTAGTTCGTTGATTTTACTCAAACCCAAACTATTGTGAAAATAGCATTATATTTGTTGATCAATTTTTTTTTCTTATGGTTATTATTCTCAGGAAAATTTAAAAGACCATGAATGATAATAATTTAAACAGAAAAAAAAGAGTTTCAAGGTATAAGTGATTTTGTTAGCAATATTCCAGAAATGATGTGGGGTAGCTTATCTTAAAAATAATAATTTTAGTCTTTTCTATCCTTGTGATTATTTTCTTACTTATGAAAAATTTGTTTTAGTACGGTTAATTTCTATGCAAATATCTTAATAATATTCCATTAAACAAAGATATTTTAAAATTAAATTTTATTTTATTCCTTATTTAAAAATCGTCTTTTAACATATTTTTTTACTAAATATAAATATATCACATACATTTTTAATCTTTCATTTAACTAAACTGTTTTTTCATCTGCAAATTTCAGGCAGGGATATATTCCAAAATCCTCTGCATATATTAAGTTTTCTCGTTATATGCAACGCTGGCATATCTCAGAGAAGCCGAGTATTCACTTGAGCGAAAAATTTACAATTAGCTAATTAAGATTTTTCAATTTATTTTCGAGCGAAAGAAAAAATCAAATTTACCACACGAAAACACAAAGTGAATATTTTTACATTAATTAATATCAGATGTGATCAATAAAAAAAGCCTTAGCATTTCTCTAATTATATTTCAAGCTTCTTCGTGAGAACAATCTTATATGAAAGTGAAGTTTTTTTTTATTTAATAATATGGCAAGAGATCAAAGAAATCATCAAGATACATTTTCTATCCTAAAACTCAGTTTCTAATTATTAAGAAAGAAAAATAAATTCCTCGAGTAAAAAAAAAAAAAAAAACAATATTCTTATGATAACAATGCATGCTTTTTGATTCATTTTTCATTCTATTTTATTTAAAAATTGTTAGTTAAGTCGTTTCATCGCTCCAGTCATTTCAACAACTTATTAATATGCAACATAGCTTACTACGATACTTTAACAAAATGCATATTTGCATTTTCGAAGTTGTAGTCCAAGTAAAAAAAAAAAGGTTTTCTAATGAAACCAAAATATATCTCTTAAATTGAATCTCATTCCGTCACTAAAAGGAATTAGTGTATTAATATACTAATTGATATAAATTTTTTCTACTTTAAATGTCACTTTTCTATAATTTCTAAATATCTTTCTACAACTTGGCTCAATTTTTTTAAAAAAAATATTCATTATTATACTTTTTATGCTTAAGCAAAAGCAATTAATCTTTAACTTTTAAAAATGATAACATCGTGTTTATAAATTAATTTGTTGCAGAAAAGTATTCGTAAATGTGTATAAAATTTTAATTTATTGTGAAAAAAGAGGTTTCACTACATATATAAAGAAGCCAATTTTTTGCATAGTTTGTAGTTTGTGAAATATAATTTGTAATGCGCTTCATATTACAAATTATTACTTAGATTAAGTAAGAAATTAAGGGGTATATTTATTTTTAATGTAAATTTATTATTTAAATATATTAATAATTAAGGTATCCGACTACGTTCAGATCCATGATTTTGCAAAGCGCATAAATGGATAATTTTCATGATATTTAGTGTCACTTAGATTAGAATGTATGCATAAAATTGTTTTAAGGACATTTTCACAAAAAAAATTTATTTAAATATAATATTTTGGCAAAAAATTAACTTAGAATAATCTTTTTTTCCAAATGTTCTCCTTTTGTGAAAAATGGTTCTATTATAATAATATTTCGCCTGTATATAGCTCAGACCTCTCTACAGAGGCCCAACTAGAATTTTTGAAAAATTCACATTATTTTCAGAGTTACCACCAATTGAAATAATTATTCGCGTTTTTTTCCTAAAATTGCTCCCCCCTGTTGTCGTAAAATATGAATAAACCCACTTCTATGTTATGTATTTCAAAAATTCTAGAGGTCTGAGCTATATACAGGCAAAATATTAGTATAATAGAACCATTTTTCACAAAAGGAGAACATTTGGAAAAAAGATTATTCTAAGTTAATTTTTTGCCAAAATATTATATTTAAATATTTTTTTATCAAAATCTTCTTAAAGCAATTTTATGTATGTATTATAATCTGAGTGATACTAAATATCATGAAAATTATTCATTTATGCGCTTTTTTAAAATCATGGTTCCGAACGTAGTCGGATACCTTAAAAAAAAGAACATTGCAATTTTTTTTAATGAAAACTGTTAATCAACATTAAGTAATAAGCTTCAAAAAAGCGACAAAATATCATCAACTCTATAACATTCTCAAAAAATTTTTGTGCTTCCATATGTAATTTATAACTTATATATTAGGCCTACTGTGCTGATCAGTTTCACTTTTTCTGCTGTCTCCAAACTCGTATTTTTGTACACATTTTCTTTAAAAGAAATCGATTTTAAAATAAAAATCTCGATTTTACCTCAACACATTTTACAGGAAAATTCTAAAAAAAAAAAAAAATTTAAAAATTTAAACTTTTTATAATATTGTTAAGTAATACTATAAAATATTTTCAGTATTTAACATAATTTAAATTGATTTAAGACGACAGTAAGCATTTCAAAGCTGCTGAGTTCATATAATCGAAAAAATTATTTTTTTACAATAAAATATCTGAAATAAATACTTGTATAAAGTATTCATAAAAAAATATTATATTATATTAAAGTACTTATATAAAGTAGAAGAACGAAGAATGCGAATTTATAAACAGTGTTAAAATATTTTTTAAAAAAAGAAAAACTACAATTATACATTTAATATGAAAATTCATAAGCATTAAAATATGGGTGAATATATAATCAATTTTACAGCAACATTTAAAACATGTTTGTAAATATATTTATAATAAATTCTTTACTTGCGGAAAATATTTTCCTACGTTTCGATCTGAAAATCCTTGCAACACAGATTTTTCTCCCGAAAGAAATTCTTCTTAAAACATAAAGCTTCATCCAACACAAAATGTACTTATCATTATGAGTTCCATAGCTCAGCTTTCGTTTGAGCGATCTTCAATATCTGAAAGAAATCCTACCCTTCCAGACAACAAGGGGGAAAAAATGTTAACCAAAACAAAGAAATAAAAAAATCATGTAAGCAATCTGTGAACGCAAACCCATTTATTAGTACGGAGAAGTGGAGGATTAATATTTGATATCACACAAAAATGAAGAAGAAAATATGCCCAAACACCTTTGCCGAACAGTTATAACTGCACCCACCCAACCATTTTGCAGAGGGGGCCTAGTTTATAGTATAAAAGAGATGTAGTGATAAATATTTGAGGCCCCCTTGCTTGGATATTGCGATTCTAAACTCCAGGTACACGTATTTCGGGTATGGGGGCCACGTAATTACATCACAGAGAATTCCCCTTCCCCTTTACACACGCTTTCTTTCCATGAATTGTTAAAGAGACTAGAATACTTCCCTGCGTAAGGGAACGGGAGAAGGTTCATTTCCCCCAGAGGGCAGTCGTAGGAGGGGGTAGGAGAAGGTGTTTAAATAGGTGCACCAGAAAAAAAATACCGACTACCGAGTAAAATAGTCACGCTCGTAGTTTTGTAGAAGATCCAGACGGCTATTTGAGGTCAAGTGTATTTTAGGGTTACAGAAACATATTTCCTCCGCAGATTTCACGTCAACAAAGGGATGGGGAATTTCGTTAAAGGTACCTTGGAGAATAATTCTTGGAGCTAAATTTTGAAAAACTGCCCTCAACGTTGACTAGATTTTTGTTTTATTACAACCCATGTATATTTCTTTTATTTATAAATTTTATGGTTGCAGGGTGTATACATATATATAAAGACATTTCGTAAGCATCTTGACGAAATCGAGGTTGGGTCAAAAGTCAGTCATTTGGAATAAAAAATGGAAAGAACTACTTTTAAATTATTTGAACGTGATATTTCTTTTAGCATCTCACTTCCGTAATTTAAGACTGAGGTTTCTCAAAAAGAACTGGAGCGACTAGAAATAAGCGACGAAAGGTGTACTTTATGGTGTATGTGGGTATAAAAATAACTTATAACCAAATAAAATATCCATAAAAAGTCATTAAATTATACCACCGCATTTGTATATTTACCGAATAAATTAGCTTCTAAAAGAAGTTATCTGAAGCTATGTAGGTTTTGTTTTGTAATGCGCTGCTTATATCTGCGTGTATGTGTGAATGTCCATATTGTAATATATACATACTACATACGAATATACGTGACTAAAAACATTTTAAGGGTGTAATCTATTAATTTATTGCAGCCGTTGAAGGATAGGGGAGACATCTGCTAATTCCAGTTGCATATTTGTTTAGATAATTATAAACAACAAAAAAACAAGTGGACATTATAATGATGCAGAAAGACATTTATTTTTCGCTCACATCTCAGCTTTTGTAGTTTTTTCAACTGGAAGCTTTTTAAATTATAGATTTCTGGTAAAGACTTTTGTGATTGGTCAGAATACGCAGGTGATGCAAAATTAAAACATCCTGTTTTTAGAAACGTGGATGGGTCAGTTTTTAGGAGTTAAATTTGTGGTTATTTCAGGTTAGGCTTGTAAACTAAACATTTACTATCACATGAAATCTTAGAAGGCTCAAGACCCCTATGAATTTAATAAAATCCACTACGAATTAAATACATACATACATATACATATATATATACCTTACTTTTCCCAATGTTGATGCCACTCAAAACCTAGTGTGTTATAGAATAGAAGGCAGAAAAGTTCGTTGAATGTAGGAAACTGAGCAGGATACTGACGATTAAAGCAATTATAGATTCAAGTACGCATTTAAAAGATTTAATACTGGTGAAATAAATCAATTGTTCACCTCTGACTAGTTCTTATTTTTATTTATTTATTTTCTAGTTCTTATTTTTAGTTATTTATTTTCTAGTTCTTATTTTTATTTATTTATTTATTTTCTTGTTCTTATTTTTATTTATTTGTTTTTTAAATTTCGTAAGTATCGGATATCGATAACGCATTTTACACCATTTTTTGTATATTTTCAGAAAGAAGTCTTGAGAATTTGTGGAGTTGCAATCAATGTGGCGGCTTATATTCGGATATACACGGTATTCAAATAATAATTTGAAAATTAGAATTATCTATTACTCATTTTAAATATGGTTTTAATTCAAATTAAAAACATTATATAGACTTAAAAGCGCAATAAAGCATTTGCCTGTTTTCCTTAAAAAATATATAATCAATCATTTGTCTGAAATTTGCTCAAGTAACATTTTTCTTTTACTCCTTTTACTTGGATTTTTTTTTCAGTTTATTGTGCTCGGACAACGTCGAATTTTTCTGAAATCATCGATCACATTCTGATGCTCAGAAAATAAAGGACATTTTCAGTATTAAAAGGAACATTTAAGCATTTTAAATATGTCTTTTGTTCGGGAAAACAGAATCTATAAAGTGCAATCAAAGTTTTATTTTGTTTGTTTCAGAGAAAGAAATAATGCAAACCAAAATAAATGGTAATGAAACAGATGTGGATTGTATAGATAAGTTCACTTATTCCTTTTTAGGCTTAAATGTTAATTATATTGAAATGTTGATGCAACATCGTTGTTAAAAAGTGTTATATTTTTAGAGCTGCGTTACATTAAAGTTCCACTTAGAAATATTATGTTGCCTACAATGTGTTAAAAACATACACAGTTATGTTTCCTTTTTAACACTTATATTTCATTTTACGGTTCAGGTTTGTTCAGTTTTGCATTAAATTATTCTAGCAAAATTATAAATTTGCCCCTTCGCGTTATGCTAATTTGAATGCATTATTTACTTATTTTAGTATAATGAATGAAATATTGGGAAACATTTCTAAGAGTTTAAATTCACTAGCATCTGGAGTTTTGCTAAATTACTTTATTTAGCTTAAAATTGTAAACTTTAAATTTAACCGAAGTTTCTCAAATTAACTAGAGAGTGAGCGTTTTAAGAAATATCTAGTCTCATAAGTAATATTTTTCCTTAATCAACTATTACAAGAAAATTAAATAACGGGGAATTTAATCAAAATTACATATATATATATATATATATATATATATATATAAGTCAAAACTTTACATAAATTCACAAGAAATCAAAATATTTTTGTAACCTGTTAGTCTATACATTAAGTTTAGTTACCCATCATTCAAATTAGTTTATACATTAGTTTATGTGATTATATATATATATATATATATATATATATATATATATATATATATATATATATATATATATATATATATATATATATATATACATGTGTGTGCGTGCGTGCTCGCATGTATGCTTTAGCAACAAAAGCAAATAACTCTTAGAATAAAAACACATCTTTATATCTCTGTGTTAAGAAATCATCTTCGAGCTTGATTAATGTGTTGAGTTATTTGATTTACTTATTCTAAAAAGTTTTAATTTATTTCTTAAAATTACATTTTTATTGTTGATTTTTTTAAAAAAAAAATTTACAGTAATTATGCATTCATAATCTAAAGGTATCAAAATGCACATTTTTTACATTTACATAACATGGGTTGCATAAATTGTCCTTGTTAAAAATTTGCTCTTTGCTATTAATGTAACATACTATATTTTAATTCAAATCAGGGAGGCAATACATTCAAATTTTCCCAATTAATCTATATTATTTTTAAAATTAAGTTAAAAAGACATATACATAGAGAGAAACCTGTAAAACTCAAGGATATCTAACAAAAAAGTCAATATTTTGAAAATATTTCAATTAAATAACATAAGTTATATTCATTCTTAATCATTTTACTGAATTCGCATATAATACTAAAATATTAATAAGTTTATTTCTATTCATTGAATCGACTTCATGTATTTCAGCAGAACATTAAAAATGTTAAAGTATCAGAATAGAATACTAAATAAGATTCATAAAAGGTTAAAGGACTTATTCAAAACGGAATTTCAGTTTCACTGTATAAATATTCGTAAAAATTTCAACCTGGGATCTCATGTTAAAAAACTTGGAGAAATAACGGGACAAAATCATGCGAAAAAAATGCAGAGTCAAATTTATTAACTATTAGAGATAAAATACTTAAATCACACATATAGAAATATTTGAAACATTATACATTGGTAAAAGTTGAAGGAAACAATATTCAATATATATATATTAATATGCGCGATGTTCATTTTTTATTTCTATAACTGTTACATCACTTAAATCATTCGAAAAATGATCCTCCATTTTAAAATCTAAAAAAGTTGAAATACCTTTCCTTTTCCTCAAACAGAATGTGTCTTCCAGTATCATATGAATTATTATATTAATGAATTTTTAGAAAGAGAACACCAAATAGAAATACTCACTTTTTCGCAAAATTATCCTGCTAAATAAGAATTAGAAAGGTTAAGACATAAGAATTAAGTTATATTTTTATTAATCCAAAAATTATACTAACAGTATAACCTAAATTTCATCCCTAGAATTATTGATATAGTTTATAGTATCATCCACATTAATTTTTTAAAGCAATACTGTCAAAAAGCAATACGTAGAAAATGTATTTCAAGATTTTTTATCTTAACTACTCTCAATATAAAGGATATATGCTTTTAATTTTTAAACACACAGATAAAACGAATTATATCCTCTAAGCAAAAGTATTTTACTTTGAAATTATTATAAATATTATAGTTTAAAAAATAATGTAATATTTCACATGATGCATTATTTAAATATATGTGTAACTACATACTTATAAATTTCAAATACATTTTACTTACGTAATAATTAATGAAAGAAAAATTAAAAAATACTTTTGTTAAGTTTTCTTTTAATTATTTTCAATCAAGTAAGTTTCAAAGATATGTATTATAAATACTCTTTCTTTACCTTTGTAACCACACATAGAGAAACATTATACTTATAAAACTAATACATTTCAAGTATTAAGAATTTCAGTTTCTATTTACTCCTTACTTTCAAAAGCCCAATATTTCTGAACAAACATCTGCATTTCGCTTTGAAACAGTCAAACATTGTGGACGCATTAAATGCTGTTAAACAAAATAGAGCTTTCACTCAAAATGATCGATGCTTCGGGGTTTTCAATAATCACCTGTAAGTTGATTTATGGCAGTAATCAGACGAAAAGTGGGGTTTTCTCTCCCTCTTCCCTGTATTGGGGAAGTCCTATGATTTAGCAGTCAAGTTTGACCGATCTTGATAATCTGAGGTGAGAGCAATTGCAGGTGTCCATTAAAACTAGTGGTCAAAAGCTCAGGTACTCTGCCTAGTCCGGTGCTCTAATGGGCTTAAGAGAGTGAAACTCATCTTCGTATCTCTCTGGTAAACCCGGGCGAGAGAGCTCTTTCCCTCTGCCAAAGTGAAAGATAGAGCTTGTCCCAGCTTGCTCTTTATTCCATCGATCAGAAAGAGCCTGAAGCTGGAGGTTTGCGTCTTGGACATTGAAGCAGGAAATATGGAGTTGGGACAACGTCGACAGAGCGCGGGATTTATAACGGGCCGACCTGGGCGCATCCATCAGCAACAAATGCGTTTCCTTCCTCGCGAACTTCTTTCTTTTCACTTTCAGGATGGGGACTCTACTTTGTATTTGAACACGAAAAGAAAAAAGGTTGTAATGGGAAAAGTCATTCGGGTATGTGCTGCTGGGGTATCTGTTGAATGAGAAACAAGAATAAAAAGGAGTGTCTCTTTCTCCCATAGTGAACGCACTTTTCAAAATTATTTTCAGGTTTGTTATTTGAGTTGGTTGGATCTTTGACATATGATTTCTTAGTGTTCAAAAATATTTATTTGAGGGATTATAAAATACATTTTAGCGAAGTTTATAATTCTTTTATATATATATATATGTATACATATTCCTCTATCCCAAACCAGGCTATGTTATTACTACGCTATTCCTGTAGAACCAATACAATTTATATTTTCGCTATTTCGTTCCTTAAAGAATTCACTTTTACTTTAAAGAAGCATTTAAATATAAATTGTTTGAATGATTATTATCTGAGAGTAAGGAAGGGATATATACATATATATATATATATATATATATATATATATATATATATATATATATATATATATATATATATACTCACACACACACATATATATATATAGTGTTTTTTTTTCGGGTATAGAAGTTCAAGTTGGCATTACTTTCCAAGATGGCGACCGATTTAACAGCTGTCAAGTGATTTATTCTCAGTTTGGTTTGGCAATTCATCATGAATAGACTCACGCCTGAACAACGCTTTCAAGTTGTGCAATTTTATTTCGAAAATAATGGTCGATTTTCATAAGCGAAATTTGTTTAGCGATGAAGCGCACTTCTGGTTAAATGGCTACGTCAACAAACAAAACTGCCGCATTTGGAGTGAAGCTAATCCACAAGTGTATGTCGAAACACCGTTACATCCAGAAAAACTGACTGTTTGGTGCGCTTTATGGGCTGGTGGAATCCTTCTTCAAAAACGATGAAGGCCACAACGTTACAGTCAATGGTGATCGGTATAGAGCCATGATTACTACAATCATGATGTCCAGGAGCTGTGGTTCCAACAAGACGGCGCAACATGTCACACAGCTCGTGCCACAATCGATTTATTGAAAGACACGTTTGATGACCGCCTAATTTCACGTTTTGGACCTGTGAATTGGCCTCCAAGATCTTGTGATTTAACACCACTAGACTATTTTCTGTGGGGCTATGTAAAGTCATTGGTCTATGCAGGTAAGTCACAAACGCTTGACCATTTGGAAGACAACATTCGCCGTGTTATTGCCGATATACGGCCACAAATGTTGGAAAAAGTCATCGAAAATTGGACGTCCAGATTGGACTACATCCGAGCCAGCCGTGGCGTTCGTATGCCAGAAATCATATTTAAAATGTAATGCCACAAGATGATTGTCTTTCGAATAAAAAAAATTCATGTCAATCGAATAATACATCGTTGTTTTATTGAAATTTAAATTTATATACCTCTCAAAAAACACCCCTTTATATATATATATATATATATATATATATATATATATATATATATATATATATATATATATATATATATATATATATATATATATATATATATATATATATATATATATATATATATATATATATATATATATATATATATATATATATATATATATATATATATATATATATATATATATAAAATATATATATGTATATAATTTTTCGCTACTATTCTCTGGATCACAAGTTTCAGTAACAAAAAGAAAAAGTTTTTTTACAAATAATTTAACAAACACAAAGAAAACCAAATTCTTAATAAACGAACTATAACTGCATCGAAGGATTAAAATACTTCTATGTTTATTTTTTTTTGGTGTGGGTTTTATTAATACTTATAATAATCATTTTTTTTAAAAAAATGTTTTTTTGTTATAAACTACAAAAGATAAGTTTGATATGCACAAAAATCAGAATTTTTGCTGTTTTGTTTAAAGATTACAAGCAGAGTTTCTTAGGTAAACACAACATCTGTATTCAGAAACAGCTATTATATTCTATAGATTATAAAATGAAAAATTAGATGTATATTATATTAAAAATGGTATTTTCCCTAAATATTCGTCTTTTCATTTAAATGTTCACAAATCATTGAAACAACATTGAAAGAAAACAGAATCCCTTTTAAAGTTATTATTCAAGCCATTTAAGATACTATAAAAAATGCTGTAGTTATAAATATTTTTTTATATATTTTTTCTTTTAAAAGGAAAGTTTGTTTTAATGTATCTAAGTTTCGTAAAGGATTAAGAGTTTTGTAAAATCTTAAGGCAACTATATTTCTTTTTTTAAAAATAGAGAGCACATTTACTTGTAAATGAAGAGCACAATTATTCACGCGCTAGGTATGTCATACCCACCGCCTAACTATTTTCAAGACTCCATCTAAATCTTTTTTTGGAAAACGAATAGTTTCTCGTGTAGCTGACTTTAATGTCCTATCCTCTAAGGGGCCTTAGCTTGTAGTCGAATTCTAAATATATATTTTTGAATATCGCCTTTCGGATATGTCATACCCCGCGCGTGAATCATCGTTGCAATTCTAAATCCATCATAAAGCTCTAAAATCTTTCTTATTCAATGGCATATTATTGTAGTTCAGATGAAGAAATTTAGTTTTTAAATAATTTATTGAATAAAAACACACAGTATTTAACATCATACTCAGAGGCGGATTGAGGTAGTTGGAGGCTCCTGGCGGTAAAAGGTTTGAGACTCATGGGCTTAAAAGTCGAAAAACTAAAATAGTGTTATTATTTCCTTATCTTAAATACTTAAAATAATATATATTACTAATAATAAAACTTAAAGAATAACAATTTTGCTATACAATTTTACTTCTTGATTTCTCTTTGGCAAATACATCAATCATTTTTGATGTATCTATTTTGTTCCAAACATCTTGTTCTGTATATTATATGGTCCCATGCTGTTCAATTTATTTTCTTTCCCCATAGTATTTCTTAAATAATTTTTTACACGCTTTAAAACTGAAAAGAATCTCTCACCTGATGCATTCTATACCGGTATTCTTAAAATATTTTCAAAAGTATCTCTACATTAGGGAAAGTTGAGGCTATTTCTCTTGCAATTCGATAAATTTCTAGTGGGGTCTTCATTGTATCTTTGGTTTCTTTTAAATATAGTAAATACTAATCCAATTCATATCGTGAAAATTAAAATATTCAATATCATCTTTTTTAATTTTCCTTTAGTTCTTTTTTGCGTAGCTTTCTTCTTAATTTCAGGTAATAATCTCTCGTCAAAAATTACAATAAAGTGCTCTACAACATTTCCATAAATCTCAGCTCTTCGTGATTGTTCTACTATGACTCTATCACGCATGATAATAAATTCCTTATATGAGGTTTTCCCTTCTTTTAAAAATTCATAACCAACTTCTTTACTTTCGCCGAAAATAATTTTTCTCCTTCGTGGCCTGCGAGAGTTTGTCCAGTAACCTCTTCAAATGGCAGTCCTGATAAATCAGATGCTTCTTGTTCCACTTTTCCAAATTCATATTTCTGATATTCTGGATGTAATTTTCCAGAGATTTTAGTAGATTAGATCTTTCAATAGTTCACACTCATCTTATTACAATGATTTGCTAGTAGCATTTTTATTTTGAGGAGGGGAAAAAAAGTTTGATATCCCAAACCCTGGTCATTAGGGAGGTTTAAAATTTTCCCATCTGTTTCAGAAGGGAATTTGCCTCCAATGTTGTGGTCTTTTTTTAATCATTTGTACCACGGATTTCAGCCAGTGCCGCCTTTATTAATCTTTATCTTGATATTAAGGCCTAAATTCAACTCGTTTGAAATAGTTTGCTTTGAACTAGGCATATCTTTTATAACATAACTTCATTTTGTTTCATTTATCTTCATTGGTAAATTAGTATCACACTGATGGAAATTAAAATTCCAACACCAAGGCGAAATCGTGCTGTATCAGTGAAATTTGGTAGGCGTGTTTATTCATAAGTGGCCGAGTCGTAGTGGTTCATTCATAAGTTCAGTGGCCGAGTCGTAGCATATCGCGCTTCTTCGCCACGGGTCCAGGGATCAAACCTCGGGCTGGGCAACGTCGACTCAGCCTTTCATTCCTTCAGTGGGTCAATAAATTAAGTACCGAACTAGTGCTGGGGAACTAAACACTGGGAGTTTCGAGTCAGACTGACAAACTGACTGGAACATCTATTCAGGCACCTCATGGCAGAAAGGCATGAAAATTCAGAGGAGCACAGTACAGCTTGGCCCTCACGGGCTGTTGCGCCACTAAGTTCAGTTTTAATTTAGTTTATACATCTAAATAAAATGACTGATTCAAATTCCGCATTAGGTGTATAAATTTGTCCCTAGTTGCACCACTTAGAGAATGCGAACCAAGTGTATTTGAAATACGTGCTATAAAGTTCATGTTATTTATCGTTGAGATTTGACGTAGTGAGTTGATGTTAGTCTAGAATGATTTTAAGAAGACGAAGAAGCTATTGTAAACAGCTTGCTGAGTTTAAGTGAGGTTGTATGAAAGGGCTGAAAAAAGGTGAATTTTCTTTACACGATATTGCGGAAAGACTTGGTAGGAATGTATCTATTGTGCATGATTTATAGCAGCAGTGGTCACGGAAAAATGCTGCCTCAAGAAAACTATGGTCCCACCACGCTCGGGTCACCACTGTATTCACCACAAGGCAGGTGAACATTGTAGTACATCTACAGCAGAAAGTACAGCTTTTTTTCAACACCAGAATGACACAATGAACTGTAACAAGTTAATCGTTTGCGAAACAGTTCCCAGCCAGATGCCTTGTAGGTTTAATACCATTTTCTCAAATCATGATATCTGCGACTTCAGTAATGTCACGCAAGAAATCATTGAAGAGTGAAGAGGTAATTTATTGTGTTCTCCGTTCAAAGCTGTTTCCTTCTTGGTGACAGTGATGATTGAATATTGATTATAGAGGAATGTCAAGTCAGCGCATGCAAACAACCTTTATGCGATCTGGACCCACTGGGCCTGCACCTACATGTATGGTCTGGCGTGGGCAATTTTCTTTAATTACAGGAGCACTCTCAAGATTAACTCATACACGACTACAAACTTATGCGTCAGTCTGGTGATTTAAATTGTTGTACTGGCATTTATAAACATCATTCAAGGGGTGTTTCACACAGGATAATGAGAGCCCTCATTCCCTGTTGTAAGCCAATATATTCTACAGAGTTTCAATGTTACCTTAGCCTGCTAGATCATCAGATCTTACTCCAATCCATGAAACAATGAATGAGACAATGGCAATGAGAGGATGATAATGTCAACACCATCCACTGCCAGAATTAAACAACCTTATATTGGCCGACCAAAAGCAACGGGCATGCTATTCCATCCCATAAACTGATATCCTGGACTTTCAGTACTTGTACGACACATTGTATTCGCTTGCTTGCATTTAAAATTCTGACTGTCCCGCTGGTTTTTAATGTATCATCATTTCACATTCGAAATGGCTCTTTTAGCGCTTTCAGTAGCCTGTAATCTTGAAACTTTAATCAATTAAATGTTACCTAGAAAAATGTATTGCAAAAATCTTCTCAGTCTACAATAAGTTTCCATGGTGTTGAAATCCCCCCATCAGTGTAAGATGTATTCGAGGGTAACTAAGAATGAACTTGTTTGACTTAAATAGTATTCGTTTATTCGAAATAAATTTCGTTCAAAAAAAAGAAAGAAAGAAATGCATGTGAAAATTTTGGAAAAGAAAGATGGCTAGGGCTGCTGCACGAACCAAATCCCTAGAAATCATTGGGGCTGCAATATCGGCACAAGATCTTTTAGTTGTACTTTGAATTTATGCGTGGAATCTATCAAGCCTGGGGCCCCTTCTAGCGTTGGGGACCCCTGGCGACCTCCAGGTCCACCAGCCGCTTAATCTGCCTCTGATCATACTCAATGGCTAAAAAACGTAATCGTTAGGCTATGACAGTAGTTTTTTGTGTTTGAAAGTTTCGCAGAAATAAATCCTCAAATTATTTTGTTAAATACTCAGAAACCACCTACTAAGCATCAAACTGGACGCTGATTTCTGAAGTGTTTTGGATTTCAATTTACAGAAGAATATAAAGAATGTAGAAACCAGCAAACACAATGCTTCTACGAAATTTAAAAAAAAGGGTTAAGATCCAGAGAAAACATCGCACTCACTCGCGAAGAAGACTAAAGGAGTGTATACACAAATTGTAAGGAATACCCTAAAATTACGAGTGAAAAGTGTAAAAAACATATTGTATTTTCTACTTTTCTTCCTTTTAGACCTTTGTATGGTAATGTTACGGTAAAAACAGAATGTAAGTACCCTTGGGTATGAGAAACCCTGCGCGTGAAATTCCGTTCGTTTTTTTCGCGCAAGAGATGCCGGGTTAATTAAAATCAGTTGCATTCAAATGCATTGTATTTTAATTTTTCATTGCCCAAATATTATGATAACATCACCTTCGTTTTTTTAACCAAAATATCTTAATATTTTCTTGCCTTATTAAGAGGTCTCAGGGGTGTTATATTTTTTTAGAGGTCTGAAAATATAAACAATTTTCAAACAGGTATAATTCTTTTAAATTTAAATTAAATTATTCGAATCTTTCACACATTATTTATAAAAGAATGGGGCTTCAGAAAAGTATAAAATGTTTAAAATATAATCATAATTTTTAAAATCATAAGCATATGAAAATTCTATAATAAATATTAAGTATTTTTGCGTAGCGCACTCTATTTTCTAAAATAGTAGCCTCTGATGTATAAAACTTTAAAGAATTATAAAATGCATCATACTTTTTTAAGCCCTATCTAATTTTAATGTTATATGTATTTTGTATTTCAAAACATTTGTAAAATATTGCAATTTTTTAAATATTTTTTTTAAAAATGTATTTTTTTATTTATTAAAATATGTAAGTTATATTATTCTATTTATATAAAAGTAGATACAGTGTAATAAGAATACATTTATCTTTATAAATCAACTTATAGCTAGTAATTAAAGCTACTATTTTAGAAAATAGCATGCGTGACGTAAAACTTAATAAATATTTCGTTTAGAAAAGTTTCTTATTTTCATATGCTTATAACTTTTAAAATTATGATTATATTTAAAACATTTTATACTTTTCTGAAACCCCATTCCTTTATAAATAATGTGTAAAAGATTCGAAATATTTAATTTATATTTAAAAGGATTACACCTGTCTGAAAATTGTTTATATTTTCAGACCTTTAAAAAATTTAACACCCCTGAGACTTCTTAAACGCATGCATATGAATGAAACTTAGGCTTGAAAATCTTAATAAAATAATAATAAAACACCTTTTCAAATTATTGCTTCAAAATAATTAAAAGTAATTTTATCTTTTCTCATTTCATGATTTGTTTGAAGTTACATTACTTTAAGACCTTTTTAAATTCCATTCATATTTTTAAAGTAAATATTCTGTGTTTATAAATGTTTATATCTCAAATTTTAAAAGTGTATCAGCCAAGAATAAAATGAGGAAAAAACTTACTTTTTAATGATGTAGATAGATTTAATTGAATATATACTATTGTACACTCTGTCGCAAAAAAATATATGCACCCGGAAGAAATTGAGCTACATTCACGAAATTTGGTATGCATGTAGTGTATATGAAAATAAACAAATGATTAAAAATTCAGAACAAAATATCATTTTATTAAGCGGTTACAGCTTGCAAAAGGTTAAAAATCAGTAAGTAGTAAAGCCACCTCTGGCAGCTATACAAGCCGAAATTCGGCGTGGCATCGATTCAATTAGATCACTTATGACCCCCTGTGGAAGATCCTGCCATAGTCTTTGAATCTGCGCATTTAATTCTCCTGTATCTCGGGACGGCTGCAGTTGCCTTCCCAGCGTGTCCAGACATGCTCTATTGGCGAAAGATCTGGTGACCTGGTAGGCCATGGTAGGACGTCATATCCTTGAAGACATTGTTGGGAGAGTCGCGCAGTATGTGGACGAGCATTATCCTGTTGATAAATGGCACCTGGGCAACTTGATAGCATGGGTAGCACAATCGGCGTTAAAATATCGTCCACGTATCTGCGAGCTGTCAAAGTGCCTTGAAGGACCACTAAAGATGATCGTGTGTCCCAAGAAATTGCTCCCCACACTGTCACACCTTGTGAAATTGCTGTATGCCGCTCGACAATAAATGCCGGATCGGACCGCTGGCCGGTGCGCCTCCAGACACGTGTGCGGTGGTCATCAGCACTGAGACTGAATCGGGATTCATCACTGAAGATGACACGTCTCCAGTCTGTCACACTCCAAGTTGCCCGAGGTCGGCAAAAATCCAGTCGACACTGCCTATGATGTGGGGTCAGTGGTAAGCGTCTTAGCGGATGTCGGCTCCTCAAGCCAACTTCGGTCAGTCGTCTCCTTATGGTTTCTCTTGATGGCACTGGATGTCTGGAAGGAGGTAAGTGGCGTTGAATCGATGCTAGCGACGTTGTTGGTGCCGAAGTGGCCACTCTTCTGATTGCACGATCCTCGCGATCATTTGTGTTCCTGGGACGTCCTGACCCTCCGCGACGGTACACTCTACCTTCTGTGATCCACTGTTGCCAACACCGAGCAACTACCATATCGCTCCGACCGAGGTGGCGGCCGATACGTCTATTCGACCAACCTGCTTCTCTGAGGCCTATTATACGGCCCCTATCAAAGTCCGTCAGCTGCTCGTACTGCCGCCGGTTACGTCTTAGAGGTATCCTAAGTCTCAATATCGTCTATCAAAGTCATCAGATTCGTTTGGATAGCCGTACGGCGCTCGTACTCATGCTTTTAAACTCTCCCAGTTGCGGAACTAATATGCGCATAGCACACTTAGCCTTGTCTCATTGGCTTCGAAATTTTAATCATTTGCATATCTCTTACCAGACTACATTCTTGCCGAGTTTCGTGATTGTAGCTTGATTTCTTCTGGGTGCATATATTTTTTTGCGACAGAGTGTATAACAACTCGATTACGACATAAATTTAAAAAATTTTACTTTTAATTGTCCTAATTAATTTTACTTTAATAGCTGTAAAATATTTTATTTGGGATGTTGGTTATTAGGATCCAAAGAATATTAACTTTTTTAATACTTTTCACCAAAAGTCAACTTTAGCTCTTACTAGATTCAAAATGAAGTCCAAAATCTCTTAATTTCAAAAAATTTAAAAAATTTAACCCTTTATGTACCACATTATGATTTGCTGCCGGTTTTTTTTCATGCAATATTTTCTTTGAATCACTACATTGAAAATTAAGGGATATACATAAACAAAATACTCAACTTTGGGAAATTTAATTAATTAGAGCTAATTAATTAATTAAAAATATTTAACTGTAAAATTAACAATACACACTGTTTCCTTAAAACAAATAGTCAAATCTTTTTCTAATGCCTTCTTTAACGTACAAAAAATAAGACACATTTTGACATTAACTATTTTTTCGGAACAAAAATGACAATCTTCGCAAGCCCCTGAAAACGCGGTCAGGTGAAAACGCAATTCGCTATATAACTTTTCGCCTTCCCCGCTAAAATACTAATTATAGAACCCGTGTTGCTATATATCTTGGAAGAGTGGATTAAAAAAAATATTCCTGCTAAGTATTGTCAAAGTATTCATAGCAATGGTTATCCTATGTAATTTCAAAATGAGTGGTACTTATAAGTAGCGTCGGTAGATAAAGGGTTGATGTGCATATACTCGAACCCCCTTTTTGAAAAAGAAACGCTGGGCTCTGAAGCAGTGAAAACATCTTAAGATTATCAAAATAAGTTAAAGTATTATGAATAACTTACTATTGTATTGATTTTTTTCAGAAGAGATGGGGGCCTTGTTGCCCGCTGTACCAGATGGTTGGCCCCATCATCCCCTCTCCTACACTGAAGTACCAGTGTCTACAGCTCTGCACTCGGCAGCAATCGTACACCCGGCTCTCCATGCCCAATTGCCAGTAAGTTATGTTTTTTTATACACTGTTTGAATTTTATTTGTTATTCAATGGGTCTTAAGGAATAATATATATCCATATTTTTACCATTGCATAAAATTGAACTTCATATATTAATTGATAATATTCAGATATTAACTTATCCGATATATTTATTTCAACATCCTGTATATATGTATATATATGCATATATGAAGTTTGCAAGATATTAAACAATAACTCTACAGTATTTAAATTAGCTACTCTATTACTATTACATAGTAGCTTTCCTATTTCATAGCATATTTATGAAACTGACAAATAAATATGAAATAATTGAATATGTAATAAATAATGTTAAATTTAAGTATTTGAGCTTGCATTAGAGGTATAGCGTTCATTTTAGAAATGCTATGTCAGCAACCCACCTTGTTTTTATTATAATCTGTATCTGTATCCCCGTATATCTTTTTAATTAATAATGCATAAATATTGAATAGGAAAGCTTTTAAACACTTGTAGCTGTTAGGAAGCAAAAAGTATTTTACAAGTAAGGGAAATTAAATATATTTAAGGAAATCTTTCATTTTTTAACTAAACTCTCAATTTTAAAAACTGGTCCCCTTGGAAAATCTTAAGAATATTAAAGTAATTAGCCTCAACATACAAAAACAAAGAAATGACATCATTATATTAAAATTCAGTTACACATTTTAAACACTTTATTTGGTATATTTATTTGAAAGGTTATTTTTTTTCATTTTGTGATCTTACCTTTTAACATACTGAAATCCTAGCAAAATTCTTAAGATTATTATATAAAACTAGTTAAGGCATATAAATATTAGTAATATTCCATCTATTTTTTCTTAGTGCATTTTATTTTACTATATTTTTTTCATACTTTCCCAGTTATTACATTCCGCACTCCCTTTAAAATATTTGAATTTATTTCTAATTTTAAAAAATGTTTACATTTGCTTTTAATTTTACTTCAAGCAGCTTATTTTATTTTTCTTTACATAACCATTTAACATTTCAATATATTTTATTTCAAAAAAGTTCAAGAAAGATCTCGAGGCTGTTATACTTGAAGGCCTCCAATTTTAAGGATTTAAAAATTTTTAATTTTTGCAAGTTGAAGTTTTAAGAACTGTGTAACATTTGAGAGAAAATATTTATAGAGACAGGCATCACTTCCCTTCCAATAAAATCTTGCCTCAAGAACCCTTTGGGTATTTAGTCTGATAACTTTATTTAATTTGAAAAGCAGTTTAACCAAATATATACTGATACGTAACCACACATAACATCTTTTTTATTTCATCGTTCTTTATTTCTATAAACATTTACAATACATTTATTATTTTGCATTTTTTTTCTTTTATTATATTTAATACTTTCAGAATGATGCTTATTTTTTTTTGGAAAAATTGTATCAATTCATCTTTAAATTGTCCCTTGTACTATATCTTATAAAATCATCACTGTTAGTTAATTCCTAAGAAAGGGTTTCTTCATTTTTTAAAAAAAATATTAAAATGAATTCTCTTAACTTGGTTTAGTTGCATTGACATGATATTCTTTCAACTTCAAACAGAAATACTGCATACATGTTACAAATATTACCATCTCTATAACCATTTTCTTAAATATTAATGATATTGCTATATTTAAAAAGGCTTATTTCATATATTTTTCCTGTTGTTTTTTTCCATCATTTTAAAAACATGATTCAAATCCTTATGTTGTCAATCATATATTCTATTTTATTTTGTTACGCTCACGAAATTAGTGAAATCAACTAAAACACATTTTAGTAAATTTCAATATTAGTACACTTTGGAATGTATTTTTCTAACATTTTCTTGCTTATGTTTCAAGGGATTCTTTACGCTCTTAAAGATTTATTGAAATTATTTTTGTATTTTTAAATTTAGCTTTTTACTTAAGTATTATTCTTTTTTCGTAGTTTTTTTAAGTATTATTAGTTTTGAAATCAGCACCTTATCTATTAATAAAACAATAAAAGAGAAATGTGCGCCTCTTTTAATCTTCAAATTTTATTTTTATTAAAAATTATCGAGCAGTTTTTGATTATTTTTAAAGCTATACAGGATCTAATTCTATTGAAATAACTTATTTTTTAAAAGTTTATTCTTTAAGAAGAACCGTATTTAAAATAATTTTCAAATATATTGGTTCATTCTTATATGTATATAACAAATATTATATGTAAGTCCTTATATATAGCAAGTATTAAATAATAGTACATTGGGCACATAGTTTTATGTAGGAAAATCTCTTTTCGTTTTATTGCTAATTTATTTTTACTTAGTTATTTAATTTAAAATTCATCTTTAACTTTGTTCATAATAGGTTTAATTGATATACTTGTACATTCTATAAAACAGAAACAAGAAAAACCTACTGTGTATTTAGTTTCTAATATAATTTTTGACCAGGCTTACATTAAATCAAAGAGAAAAAATTAGTAGGTTCTAATGTTAGAGCGCATAGTAAGCTATTCATATATGTAGTTTTTATTTATTTGTTTCAAATGAAGAAACATACGAACATGTTGAAGGAATCAAATTTTTATTTAGTTACACCCCCCAAAAAAATCAAATTAGATAATTCTCATTAAAAGTCACTTTTACATCTAAATTTATTTTTATTTGTTTGTTTGTTATTCTAGCTCTATAAAAATTTAATATTAACTTGTAATTGAGCAAAAATGCCAAGCCTTTAAGCTTTTAAATCGGCTTATATGTACTTTTTTAATGCAATAACTTCTCATATTTTTTTTCGGTTTTGACGTTTCATATTAAAATACCATTCATTTCGATTAATAGAAAGTTAAAACACATACGTCAAATCAGCACTAAAATAAGACACCATATTTTCAAACTGAAACTAGGATTAAAAATGTATTATTTTAACTATAACTTTTATGCGATAGCTGTGGTTTGGAGATATTTTTCTCAAAGCTTCTTTGTGGAGTTTCAAAATTATCAAATATTCTTCTTCTCCCCGTTAACTGTAAGATTTATGCATTTATTAATGCATAGTTATGCATCTATAAGGCACTCAAAATATTATTTAATTGCAAACTTATGAAATAACATGCGTTTTTCATATCCTTCACTGATAATACTTTTGGCCTCTAAATTTTTAAGACCGGTTATAGTTTCGAGAATTCAACTATATCAACAATATGTTCATGCAATATTTACATATAAAAAACAACTGTGTTAATTGAATTCTGTACCTTCACTTATTCCCAATTAAAATAGGAAAAGTAATGTTTAAAGTAATTTTTAATTTTAACAGCCTAAAAAAATAGTAATGTTGGAATAATACACGCTATAAAAGAGGTTGCTTGCAACATAAACATGTTTCTTAAAATAAACTCTTCCTTCTATAAATTAAATAATTCAGTTTGGAAGTTATTTCACTGTTACAGAGGGGAGAGTAAAAAATTTTCTTGTTACACTCAAATAAATAGGAAAATGAAATGAGTACTCAAAAGTGTGTTGATTTTGTCTGGTCACACGCGCGAGTACCTTATAGAATTTACCACTACAATACGATCAAATAAAAATGAGAGATTGAAGTTCCTGATTATCAGATAATAAAAAAATCTATCTTTATAAAATTATTATTTCCTTATTTGATTATTGTATTTATAAAGCAGTGTTTCTCAAACTTTCAATATCTACGACCCAATATTCAATCCTAATTTTCATCACACCCCTCCCCATACAATATTAATCTATTAAATTCAATAATACTATGCATTGACGCTAAATCTACAATACGAATTTAATCTCTTAAGGGGAGTTGGAAACCTCTCTCTTTCTCTGTACTGACAATGTTAAATTGGCTGTTTTCGATGTACCTTTTCTCAAAATCTGTTTTATGTACATGCTTGAAATTTTTCATGCTATTAAAGTACACTTCTCTTATTATACTAAAATGAGCTTTCATCTAATTTTGAATTTTTTAAGAAATTATGAAATATTTTATCAAACATTGCGAAATTTGTCCCATTTTTTACTTAAAAAAATTTGTAAAAATTAAATTTTTGAGTGTTTTAAAAAAGGCTCATTTTAGTATATATTAGACATCATTATAAATAATTCATAAAAAATTTATATACCTGTGAACAGTAGTTTCTCAGAAAAGGAACATCGCACATTAAAATTTACATTTTGAGATAAATTGATTTTAATGTATACAGTGAGACTTCTAATCGTCTGGGAAATAAAAAAATAAAAGGCTAAATTTAAAATAAAAGATACATGTTTTGGTTTATATCAATAGTTACACTTTTAAGCAAAAACAAAGTAATTTGTTTACAATTTTCGCCATTAGAAAGGGCGTGGCCCAAATTCAAAGAATATGTAAAAATACATTTTAAAGGCTTCTAAATACCCCGGGGTTCAAGTAAGGTATTTTTAGAAAGTTTAAAATCTATATAATTTGAAAATGTAAAAATCTCAAATTGTCAAAAAAATAAGATTTTAGCTTTCCAACACCCCTTAAGTGCAGCTGGCGTATATGAACGTCTCTCACTGCCAGTGCGTTAATTGGCTCAGACGTATATATACGTCTTTCCGAAGTACGATTTTTCTGTGAACTGTTATCCATAAAATTATTTCGAAGGCTTTGAAGTGCAACGAAAGGACCTTGACATCCTTTGTGGAGGATTTATTTATTTCGGAGGTTTGATTTTTTTTATTCCTTTTCTACCCCCTCCCTTAAAACACAACAACAACATACACATTATTACGTGTTAAACGGTGGCTTTAAGAAGCTAATCTCATAATTATTAATCGGCAGTTAAGAGATTAATTTTCAAACAGTATAAAATTACTGTTAAATAAATTATAGAATACATTGTGCAGTACTGATATATTTATAAGCGTATTATATAAGTGTTAATGTGTATTTTATTCTCTTTTATTATGTCAGAATATAATTTGTTTGTTTACTTACAGTAAATTAATATATATTTTTTTAAAAATAATCTTTTGTTTTCGACTTTTCAATATACTTACGCCCATATAAGGGTGTGTGTCCCACAGTTGAGAAACACTGTTATAAAGGTTTCTGAATAGTTATTAAAAGTTAAGAGATCTCTCTCTCTCTTTTCTCTCTCTCTCTCTTTTCTCTCTCTCTCTCTTCTCTCTCTCTCTCTTCTCTCTCTCTCTCTTCTCTCTCTCTCTCTCACACACACGTGTGTGTGTGTGTGACAATGCTAATGCAATAAATATGTTAGGTTGCTAATTTTTTGTGACAGAGAAACAAATTATCCGCCTATTCTCTGAAACTATAGAAATGGGTGAAGAAGTTAGGTATAAAGGAGAACACGTTCCCATTTATCTTTTTCTCGTGTTTAAATTTGTGTCACTAATTTTCATATTTCGTATAATAAGATATAAAAGAAGATATTTAATCTTAATATGTTTTCATTATCCAACCATTTTAGGTTTACTTTTAAATGAAAAATTGGTACTATTAAAATATAGATTCTAGTATTATTAATAAAAAAATTTACCAAAATTAAATGGCTGTATTCCGAGTTTCAGAATTCGCAAAGTGTTCTAAGAGCTGGGATAGAACTTGGTAAATTAACGTTTTTGACCTATTTTATGTACACAGGAAGCTTCTGAAAATAGACATTTCAAGGTCATGTACTCTTTTTTTTCTGATTATCTACTGTAAGATTCATATTAGCTTTTATAGAAATTTCTGCTGTTGATGGACGTTTATATATATATATCTATTTTCAAGTATGTCTTAAGTTAGTTCATTTCATGATTTCTCAAGAAATGTTTTCGTATATATATATATATATATATATATATATATATATATAATATTATAATCTTAAATAATTTTAACATAAATTATAGCCACGTTTATGAACAAAGCACAAAATCCAATTTATGACCTTGAAGTATCTATTTCAAGTAAATAAATCAAAATATTTAAAATTTGCAATGGAAATAAGGCATTTCCAATTACTTAAAATCGAATTTAAGGGACCCCATTCCATTAGTTTGCATAGGATTTAGGTCCCGCTTGTTACCTTAATTTACTTAGTACATAGTTTTTAATTTGCATAACCAAAGTATGAATGTCATGGATACGTGGCTGATGTTTGGCTGTGTGTGTGTCCCTAGCCGCCCCTCTCCGTTCCTCATCCCATTCCGCACGCCGCCATGCACCACCCGTCACAGATGCCGCCGCCGCCGCCACCACCCCATTTTGTCGCCAACCATGCCACCGCTGCTGCTCCTAATTCGACGCCGCCACCAACCCAGCCGCAGCCACCGCAATGCTCGACACTTTTTGTCGCCAACCTCGGGCACTTCGTCCAAGAACAGGAGCTTAAGGATATCTATGGAAGGTGGGTAAAACGTTTCATCATTGAAGCACACAAGGAAATACATCACATTCATCCGTTTTGAAATTGATCAACTTCATTGTTTTCTTGCATTTGTGCATATAAATCATACATAGTAAAAATCAAAAACTTTCTGTTAAAGCTGCTTTAAATTATGAATTTGTCAAGAATCCTTATAATACTACAAGCATATTTTAGTATAAATGTATATTTTGATAAATTCTGTGTAAAATAAATCGAAGTACAGGAGATTTGGTCGTCATGTAATAAATTACATTTATTTCAGAATAGTTCATTCTTATAACAACTTTTATAAGAGTTATAGGTAAATTGCGAATATGCACATGCATGCTGTTCAAAATGAATAACGATTTTTAATAGTCAACATTCCAAAAATCGTCATAAAAATAAACAGGTACAAACTTGGTTATGACATTATTTACATATATATATACATATACTAAGTTTCAATTCTATAAATTCATTTACTAGGTTTGTTTAACTTTACGTTAGTACGTTAACTAATGGTTTTCAGACTCTGAAATTGAAGCTCACGTTTTATAAAAATTACTCAGTTCAAAACAATATTTTATTATTTTCTAGTGAGTGTTTCACAAGTTTTAGTTTCGAATAATCATCTTTAGAGCTACACTGAAATCAAAATGTCAGATAGTTTCTTAATTTAAATGCCCATATTGATTTGATAGGATCTTTACTCATTGCTCAGAATGCTAATAAGTTTGTCAAGGAAGTTAATGTAAATGTCTGGTGTATCTACACATAAGTATCTTATACATTTTTTAATTATTAGATGTGGGAAAGCAATATAAATACTCCGCAAAAATTTGACTAGACGTATTGAAAATGACATCATAAATGTGTTCCCAAATCAAAAATGAAAAATATTTTCACTGTATGTTTTGTAAGTTTTCTGAAATACTAAGCATATGGTGACTAAACCTTCTCTAATTTATACGCTCTACGTTAATACATTTTTTACCGAATAATCTCTACAGACGCGACTCACCGATAGAAGACAAATTTTTCGTAGAAGACGTGGCTGTTGTAAATACGTTAATCTATTTTTACCACAAAGACAGAGCGTTATTATTGGAGGATTAACAGTTAATTAACTATAAGAGGGAAACGTTCTCGCGGGAAACAAAGTGATATCCTCGAAATAAATTTATGAAGTGTATATCGAGAGTCCTCATTTTCTCTGGGGACGAAATATTGCTGCATTGAGCCTCATAATTATTCTTTAAAAAGAACAAGATTTTATAAGTGATATTTTTAAGAGAAATGTTGCATATAAAAATTTTAAAAATTTAATTTTCATTGTAAATAAAATTGTTTTTAAAACGGCCTTACGGCACAGCAGTCAGCGTTACTCTAACCACTATACCGGATGGGTGGCATAATCTCTCTTTAAAGTATCCGACTACGTTTGGAACCGTGGTTTTAAAAAGCACATAAAAAGGTAATTTTCATGATATTTAGTGTCATTTAGATTATAATATATGTATAAAATTGTTTTAAGGACATTTTGACAAAAAAATTCTTTAAATACAATATTTCGGTTAAAAATTAGCTTAGAATAACCTGTTTTCAAAATGTTTTCCTTTTGTGAAAAATGCAATAATATTTTCCCTGTTTATAGCTCCTACCACTGTACAGAGGCTAAACAATGATTTTTAAAAAAATCACATTATTTTCAGAGTTACAACCATTTGAAATAATTATCGGCGTTTTTTTTCTTAAAATTTCTCCCCTCTGTTGTCATAAAACATGGATAACTCTACTTCTAAGTTATATATTTCAAAAATTCTAGTTGAGCCTCTGTACAGAGGTCTGAGCTATATACAGGCAAAATGTTTTTTATAATAGAAGCATTTTTCACAAAAGGAGAATATCTTGAAAACGGGTGATTCTATGTTCATTTTTTGTCAAAATATTGCACTTAAATAATTTTTTATTGTGATGCGCTATTCTTAAAACAATTTTTATATACATTTTCTAATCTAAGTGACACTAAATATCATAAACATTATCCATTTATACGCTTTTGCAAAATCACGGTTCCGAACGTAGTCGGATACCTTAATATATTTATTTTTTTCCCATTTAATGATTCTTGGATCCAACATTTTCCGATGAGTGAGTGAATATTAACGTAGTCCTGTTCAGCTACTTGAGAGCTTTTGACGATGGACCTCGTAATTTTGAACCATGGTCAATTAACGAGGCTGACACCTGAGCTGGAAGCTTCATACCATAATTTTTCAGATTAACAAAGCTAATGAATTATAAATCATTTACGTAATTCCAAATATTTTACATAATTGGTTCTTTTAATTCATTTTCATACTCAGAGAAATATTTTTATATATAATGTATAATAAGTTCAGAAAAAGATTCAACAATGAAAAAAACTGTATGTCACAAACAGATGAAATAAGTTTTAGTATGTTTTTATCAATCTAAACTACTCCTTGCTTGTAATTTATTTGTAGAAAGAGAAAAAAATGAAAAAAAATGTAATTTAATCATTTTACATATAATCTATATCTTTAATTTAGTAATCCATTTAAACATTTAATTAATGAAATTGCAAATGCACATTTCAATTATAATGCATTTAAAAATGTATATGTGTTAGTTTCTACAATACGGAGCTGTTCTTATTTATGTCAAAAAATATCTTAATTATGTTAGGTATCAGAATATAGAATAGTTCGAATGTAGAAAATTAACTTAAAATACAAGCGATTCATGAGTGCGATGAAGGATAAACTACACAGATGAAACTACTTCTAGATATTTTCAAAGTAAAATAGATTTTAAGTTATAGGTAATATGAAAATATAAGAATAAAATGCATTCTTTCGATGGCAGCAAATGCAAATGTATGTGACTTCACATAAAATAATAGATGAGTGATGCAAATAAAACTCAATTTTAACTTGGAACTTATTTAGTCAAATAAATTTAAATTTACTTCATTATGTTTATCAATAGGTCAGGAACGAGCAAACTTTTGGAGAGAAGAAACTCAATTTCTATATGTGTCCTACACACCTAATAGCAAATGCATATTTACAACTAAAGAACACCTCTAGTAATATTGTAACAAATTATACATGTATAATACATTAGTTGTTCCTTTACTTAATAAAAAGAATTTATTGGATAAATATAACATTTTTTCATTGATTTTGATGAAATGGGTTTCCTTTTCTTGGTGGTTCTGTGCGTCCTTATCAAAACTAATTTTTACGTGTTTAAGGTACAATTAAAAATTGGTTCCTTGGGTTTGCTTCTCATTTTATTCGTAATGAGATTCGTTTTAGATAACTCTTTAACACTAGACTGCCCAAGGAAGTCATTTTGACTGCTTTTTAATTTGAATTAGAACAACAATGGTGTATATAATGGCACAATTTTTTAGACCTCTTTAGAGTATATTTGTTTTCCGAGTGAAGTAAATTTCTTTTAATGTTAATATTTACTAATAACTTATTACACACATGACTTTAAATAACATAAAAAATATTAAAAATTAATTTTAAACAAATTCATTTACACACTAGTTATTATTTCACAATCATTTTGACTGCTTTTGAGCAATATAGGTATATCCTAAGTTTCAGTCTTTCTGGTGTTAAGACCCAGCTCACACAATTGAATGGATTTGTGAGGGTTAGACATTCTTATCCTTTTTAAGACCTAATATATTTTTATCTTTAAATATTACATTATTCAGGTTATTAACACTTTACTGACCCCAATGGCACTAAAAAAATAATAAAAGAATTTTTGAGACCTTCCCTCTCCCCCCTTTAAGAACATGGAGTGTTCCAGCACGAATTTGCTGGCTGAGACTTAAAGGTATATCGAATATTTCTATGCAATTACAATTATTGCTTAGAATTAAGATTATGTTAGTAAAATCTTTTAAAGAGTATATAAACGACGAAGCAAAATTTTGAAGGTTTTTCATTTTATAACTTTAGTCTCATTATATGCAAAAACTCAGTTTCTGGACCTTGTAAGAGATCATGGAAACTCATTAATGTTTTGAGTTCCTTCTATGAGTAATTTTTATCTAATTTTATTGAATTTCAATGGAACCAGCATGCACTTATTATTTGGTTTTTAAATTTTTACTTTGCGTGAAACAAACATATATTTATAAAACAGTTTTCAAAACGAAATTTTTAATCCTCGATTTCTATTTGTAATGTAGAGCAATAAAATGCTATTGATTCATTGGTTCCCATTAATTCTAAAATCTGATGTAATTTTTGTTATTAATGCAAAAATGAGAATAATAATTGTGAATTAATTTTGTTGCAAAATTAGTGATCAAAACGGCTTAGAAGAAAAAGCTAAAAACTCAGAATCTACTGATTTCTAAATATGTATACCTGTATTACAAATATACATAAAAACGTAAGTACTTTTCTACATTTAGTCGCCATGGCATTAACAATAATGTTCTGTAATATTTACTAAGAATTTAAAATGTGTGCAAATTTCTGTGGTGTAATTTCATCAATAAGTAATTTATAGTATCCGACTAATAGCGACTACTTTTTTTATCTTAAAAAAATTATGGGGATTTTTTTTTTTGTGACTTTTAGACATTATTTAATACATTTTAAGAAAAAAATGCAAAAATTAAGAAGAGAAAAAGAAACTATAATTACTAAAATGGGAAAAAATTGGTAAAAATTTACAAAAAATTACATAAATGGGGTCCCCTTTGTACAAAAAGTTTATGAAAAAAATTCTCAATTTTTCAATTTTGATGCCTTACTTTGCTATTCCTTTTTTAAATGACTTTCAGGATAACAGATGTTTTAATTTTTACAAAACTAGAGGACTTTATATTGATCATTATATGAAATTGCATAAAAAAACAGTGATTATATTCATATAAAGGACTGATAAATTGTGTAACAAAGCAGTGATTGATAAATGTGAAAGTTATAAAACACTTCTACTATTATGCAGAGCATACACTACAAATCTCAGTTTAGTATTTTCAAACCTTTTTGAGCAATCGCTGTCACCGTTTGAACATTTTCGAAACAAACACGTTTTGAGTAAAACGCATTTTAAAGTTTGACATATTGCTTAGAGTAGTGGCATCTGCTTTTATTAAAACACTTGCGGTTTTTGTTCTAGAGAATGGAAAACAAAACACTTGGTATTTTCATAAACCTAATAAGATAGCTTATAAAATAAAATCATTAAAAAAATTTGAAAATTTTTGACAAAATTCACGATTTTAGGGTAGTCGGATACCTTAAGTTATTCTTTAATTATTAAGTGTTTCTTTGTATTTTTCCCCAATTTTTTACCAATAAATGTCGAGTATTAATTTTATATTACATTAACATTTCTTATTATATTTGCAGTTTTCCTGGTTTTTGCCGACTACGAATGCATAATAAAGCTCCAGGTCCTATGACTTATGTGGAATACAAGGTAATTGGATTATAATTAAAACTGCTTTAAAAAATGACATAATTATTAACATTTTTAGAGAAAACGTTATTTCCAAATTTAAAATATAATCTAAGGAATTTTTTTTAACAAAAAAAAAATAATAATTTTCGTTAATATTATTTGAATATTGTAAAAAATTATAATTGAATATATCAATTTAAAATAACAGGGTAATGTAAGTTACATTTATTGAAAATCAATGTGCTAAAAATTAAATTAACAAGATTTCATCAGTAAAAAAAATGTTATTGATGCCATTAAGTTATAGAGCAAGATTTTTTTACCTTTAATTCACTTCCCGTAGATTTAATAAATTTTATTAAGGATGTATATATATAAATAATCTTATACAATAACACGTTTTAATACTTACATAACCATTAAGTTATTTTCTTAAAAAACTCAGAAATCACTTAGCATGTGTGGATTAAAACAAATAAGGAAATTACATCTCATAATGTTTTATACTTAAAAATAAAGTCTAATATATATTTAAAAAACAGAGCGCACAGTATTCATTAAACTTTCTTCCCATTTCTGTTGCTATATTCAACAATCCTGCTAACGCGTATAATGCTGCCATCTGTATATCAAAGCACGAACTAAGCGGGGAGAAATTTATAGGCTCCATTGTATTTTCGTTGTAAAGTTACTAAACTGGCGACCTCATCAAATAATCTTTTCAAAGTCTGCTGTTTAATGTACAAATTTTAAATGTAAAAAAAATCGTTTTTTCTAAGGTATACAAAAAAGAAAGCCAAATTACGAAGAAACAATTCACGAGATAAATATAACAGCCGGACAACTTTCGTAAAAATTCTTGATAATTTGACTATATCTCTTTTCTTCCTTGAATCCTTATTGCAAAATACATTGTTATAAATACATTAATGAATTACTAAGATTTTCTTAGTTCCTCATGAGTTTTATTGTAATCAATTTTGAATTGTAAGAGAAATTTACTTCACTGACCTAAAATATTTTTGAAAATTAATTTCGTTATTGATGATAAAGTGCATTTAAAAAACGTGCGGTCAGGTATAATTTATTGATATCTGAAGCTTTTCTGACCTTTTGGCTTCAGCTTTTTGGTGGCTAATAAAAACAGTGAGTAACGAAACATACTGTTAGTGTATTTGAATACGCCCGGCCTCATATGTATACATTGCTATTCAATCAAATGTTTTCTTCATTGAAGGATTTTTTTTTTCAGCTGTCCGAGTGAAGTCAAGATGAAATTGAAGAAAGATGAATTACTCCTGAAAATGATTCACCACCAAATAAATAAACTCTTCCCACTAACGTATAATTTGTGATCTCACTTTTCTGTATTCCTTTCTGCATATATATCTATATATATCTATATATTCCTCATATATATTTATATATATTTATATATAATATGTGTAATCATGGTATGTGTACTTTTTGAACTTTCTATCTCGAATGCGTCGGTTGTGGTTATAGCAGTTACTTTTGAAAGTAGAATTTCCTAGTTTTGTTGCTTTCAGAACTTACTGAATATCACTATTCAGTTAATTGTCATTGATGTTGTATTTGTCGTTTTCCCTTACTTGTGACCAAAATGTTTTTAAGAAATGACCTTTCTATATAAAAGTTGACTGATACATATTTAACCTTATATGTGGTTTCTTTTCTGGCGGCTTTTGCAACAATGCAATCATAGATGTTTAGCAGGTTTAGTTTTTAATAACGAAGTAAAATCATCCACAAAATTGTAATGGAGCAGATGAATGCTGAAAATTTCATTTAAATATTACGTCATTTAAAATAAGATCTAAATTAGTGAGGAGTCATTACTGGAGTGATGTCTTTTGCACGAGAGGAAAATACGTAACTAAGATCTATAAGTTAAATTTCAAAAACCATTAAATTAGAATAATTTTGTTTATTAAAAACATATCCCAAAATTAAAAATAAAAACAATTACAGTATTTAAACGTTATTTATCATCTTTCTTTTTAATATTATTTATGACTCAAATTAGAACAGCATTGTTAAGGTGTTGTTTGAGGTGTACGTGATGAACTTTGTACATTTTGAAACTTTGAAAATTTTAAAAAAATTCTAAAGCCAATTTATTTTTAATTTAACTTTAGAGAAGACTAAATGATTTCCTATTTATTTAGAATTGCATACTTAAAAAAGGAGTAGTTTCTAAATTATTTCACTATTCCATTTATATCCAATGTTCTCTAATTCAGTATTTTTTTTTTTTTTTAACCTTTCAATTTTAATAACAAACTCTGCAATTCGAAAATGATTTTTCCGATTGCATAATGCGAAATTTAAGACGTTAATGCACAAATTTCTCCTTTTCGCGAAGTTAAATGAACCATTCCTGTGTAGCTTAGGAATATACCCTTCTTTGGATAACATTTCAAAAATATATTTGGAACACGATCCGCATTAAACATTGTTTTCAGAAACGTCTTAAGTTTGTGCTTCATGTTGTCAAAATTCTCCTTTGGAATATTTCCAAGCACTTAATGTTTTGTTTGATTAATAATCGTGGACTACTTCTAACCGAAGAGAACTTACAAAAATAAAATTGATATTGAATGCAACGCGGAAAATAAATCAAACTTTTAATAAACTACATATTTAGATTATTTCGATACCCATGAACCAACTAATTTGTTCTTCTCTGAGTCTATTCTTATATTTATCATTATTTGTACAACTTAATATACACTGATGTATTCCATATTATTCAATATTACATTATATTGATGTTGTATTTTTTTTCTTGCTAAACACTGTACACAGTTCACCATGCTCACCTTCTAATATTTAAGTAAAAGTCATTTTCAAAATCGAGCTTATAGAGTTGCCGTTGAAAATATAAATCTTATAAAATTAGAATTAATCCGTACGTGATTTTCACAAAACGAAAATGTGTCGTAAAGGAAGATTAATTAGATAAATTTCTCCATTAATCAAACATTATTTTAACTGCTGTATTATATTTCAATGTTGAAATAAACATACATGTAGAGTTTATTTCAAAATGAGATTTTTGAAATACATGTCTTTTGCTCAAAAATTCAAGGCAATTTATTATATTATTCTTTAAAATTACATCAATTTAAAATATCAAAACATATCATTCAGGGATTTATTTTGAAATTTGCTTCATGCATTTATTACTTCATTATGTTCATTTTAAAATCTCATTTACTAAAAAAAAAAATTCAGTATCTATTTTTAAAGGAGAAATATGTTTCTTCTGTTAATAAAGGATATTATATTATACTTATTACTGCATAAAATTTGAGAAATAATACGTAGGAAAATTATAACAAAGTAAAACTTTTACTGTGTTGTACCTTAATGGATTTACTGTATTTGAAAAAAGCTTTTGTTAATCTTATAACAGACATTATTTGAACGTCAGTTCTAATGGATTTGATATTATAATTGCACAATTAAATAAAAATTTCAAAAAAAAAAACATATATGTAAATATCTGATGCAAATGTTCAATTTTTGTTTGGAAAAGCCGCCAGTTAATAGATACCAGCATTGAACATATCAGTATGATACTAACAAGGCTCACGGCTTTTACAAGAACAATTTTGTTCTGCATTCCCTGCTGTGAATTTCTTTGTAAATGGACTCTAAGTAGCTGGTAAGTATTTGTGTCTAAATGTGACTGAAGTTTTTCGATATTTCTTTCGAAAATGTTATTTCTGTGATTGCGCGTTGCTTAGCTCCGTGTGAAAAGAAAATTTGTGAAATATATTTAAGATGCTATGGATAACATTGTAGCATCGTCAAAATATTTGTTTTATTGATGGTTACATATAAATGTAAATAAATATAAATATATATACATATATATATATGACTAGAAGTGTTTTTCATCCGTCTATATAGATGTATGTGTGAAGCTGCGCTTTGCCCGGACGCAGAAATTTGTTGCGTATCAAAGAATTCGTGTGCAATCATTGCACGCTGCGTATGTTACTTAAACTTTGCGATTATCTATTGATTACTTATATTTAATAGATATGGGATTCATTCATGTTCAAAAGAAATATAAAAATATGAATAATTGTCATACAACATGTTATAGTCATGCGAAATTACAAATTTGAGAAGGTGAAAGTAGTAATGTTTGAACATTTAGAATACTTGGGTATTTTACTAAAGCATTCGAAAAGAGTATATTTAAAAATGTAAACAATTTAATCAATTTTAAGGACTGAATATTAACTTCATTTAAAAATTCCTTAAGATATTTTTTTTGACTTGTTTCCTTGTTAAAAATTGTAAAATGTTTTGTATTTAAATGTACTAAAAACCACATTAAAATGCATTTTGCTATTCAATTTAATCAAAAAAATTTTAATAAATATTGAAAAATATTATTCAAAGATAATTTATTCTTAATAGCTTGAAAATATAATTATAATTTTAAAACTATGTGTAAAACGCTTTAAGGTGCTGATTAATCTAGTTATATCTAGAAGTACCATCATAAAAGAAAACATTCCTAACTTCCACCTTCTCATCAAGTAGAAGCTTAAGTTGGGCCTAACAGCACTTTTCTCAATTGCAGCTAGTAGAATTTGCACATTGGGAAAGCTGAATAATATAATTTTTTTTAATTCTGCTTCGCTTGTTTTAAGTATTTCATTTTTAAAAAGACTTACATAATGAAGTCTAAATTAATATTCCTCATATAATACAATACATTTTAAGAAATTTGCAGGAACAATAAAAATCATCAATGAAATCAACATATCAACTACTTCTGTACTAAAATCATTGTTTTTTTCCCCTTCGGTTCTGAATATATTTATCACTCAAAAATACAATTCCTATTACTGAAATTTATTCAAAAGATAATCATTTATGCTTTATTTAAAATAATACTTAGTATTTATTGCTCGGCAAATTATGACGATGCTCGAGAATTAATCCAAGTTAAATATTTTTATTCTAACCTAGCTCCTAATAATGAGCTTTAAAAAAAAATTAATAATTAATCTTCATTTCTTCCTTTTAACAACTGATAATTTACAAACTAGAAGTCAAACTTGAAATTAATATTAATGAAAAACATCCTTCGCTTACTGGTTTCATTAAAAACTGTTCAAAGTTCGCGATATTTATTTCAAATACGAAATATTTAAAAACATGCTCTGCACCAAAAATTTTTCTAAATTATAAGACTTCTTTTATTTAGTTTTTATTGTAATTAAATCATTTTAACGAACATCTTATATAATACGCATCACCAAAGTAATAAATGTATTTTCAATTAATCACACCACCTAAATAAAATGAAAATTATGCCCAGATTAAAATAACTCTGATCTCTAAGGATTGACCACATCTCAATTTTCCTTTGATGGATGTTTTTTGATAAAAAATTAACCCCCCATCAAATTTTAAATTATTTTTTATGCATTCGAAATTCATGCATTTTTAAATTGTCAACACAGGACTTCTACAACAAAATAATTCTCCAAAATTAAATGCTTCTTCAAAGAAAAAAGAAAAAGATATAGTCCGAAAAAAAATTAGAACTGTGATACTTTTTTTCTTTTTATATTTGACGTAACGTTAATAGATACCAAAAATAATATTCATTTTAAAACTAAAAAATTACTGGTTTCTGATTCTGTATTGTATTTTCCTGTAATTATGGAAGTCATGGATTGTTGAATCAAACAAAGCTTAAAATAGTCAGGCAATATATTTCTTGTGTCTCGCATTCAGTAATATTAGAAGTTGATGATGAAAGTAATCTTTGAACAAAGCATTCAATAAATTATTTAAATAGCTAGAGCAATATCAAAATAAGTGTTACCAGGTCAGCATTTTAGAATTTCTTAACTTCCGATGCCAGCCGGTTTAGTAGTGGTTTTACCTTATTGAAACTTTAAACTAAATAGATTTAAGAAGCATAGAGCAGAGCAATATTCTTAGCTGCCGCACTCCTTAAGATTGAAAATCTGTTGTAGATATATAACTAAAACTTTAAAGCATGCCCTTTTTTCACTTTTCGGAAGTAATTACTATCTCATAGAAAAAACAATGCTGACCAGCTTAGAAATGGAATTCAGCTTACTTTTTAAATTCCTCTAAAAATATGATTGACTTCTAACAACTTAAAAATTCATATCAAAAAAATATTTGGCTTAAAAATTATTTCTGACAACTTATAGATCTTTTTTTTGAGTAAAGCATTTTGGTATGCTTTTCGATATGAATTTACTTCGTATGATAATGTAGATCTTATTTATAAAAATTGAGCATTAAAACTGGCAAAAATTCTGCTTGCATTCTTATTTTATAGAAATGGATTAATCAGACACAAACTTGCTTGTATGTGACCCAATTTGCTTGCCTTTGAGATAAAGAACCAACATTATATGCATAAATTTTACTTCAATAAATGTATAAAGCGCTTGTATTAGTGTACTAAATGCGCAACACTACTTACTGGTGTCAGTAGTAAAGAACTCTTATTTTGATTGCGGTTGGCCATAACTGCTACGCGTAACGTTTCTCTTTCTGTGTATTAAATGTACTAAATAAAATCTGATCGTTTTTATGAACTTCAATTTGTGTCTCGTCATATCATAGTAGCTCCCATATACTTATAAACCCTCTGTTTAGGCTAGCATCAGCACTGTTTAAGAATTGGCGTTAAAATTATTAAGTATACGTAACTTCAGCCTCTTTATAGGAAGAAGGGTCCAAAATACGTTGGTAAAAAGAATTATGCATCTTAACAATCACCTAATAAATGTATTTTACTATGGACATTGTACTGATAGGTTTCAAAGAATTTCGTTCGTAGATTAGTTACATTTTAATTTAGTGATGTTTAAAACATATTTGATTAATACAGAGGAAACGTAAATACTGATATTGTTTTCAGATTAGATTAGTATGATTTCTTCTCTCTCTCGCGTGATCTATATTGTTTTGACTCAATGTGTCTGAAGTGTGAAATAGAGCTTCTAGTTATTTCAAAGTACCTATCAGTGAAAAAAAAATGACTCAAATCTAAGAAATGCTCAGATCATAGTAAATTGTAATTTGAATAGATCATATTTATAAACGTTTAATATTTAGTAAAAAAAGTAGCAAAAACATTAAACAAAATTGCTTAAGATCATTTCTTTTAAGTATACGTTGAGTCAGCTTTCTTCAAACAATGGTCAATTTCTGCTATAAATTATATGAAAAACACACAACTTTTTTTTTCATGATTCTGTTACTTTCTCTTTTTTGTTTCAACTTAAATTATGTGTTACTGGGAATTAGGTATATATACAAGAATGTTATGTTTTATTATCTATCATTTAAGTTCAGTATTTAAATTCCATATATAGTATTGAGAATTGTCTGTAGAATATCCAAATAACATATTAAATGATTTCCATCACAGTTATTATATTGCTTGTAATTTTCGCTTTGGTATCAGGTTTTGTTTCATTTTCAGTGTAATATTTTAGTTCAATTAAAAATTTCACTTACTTTAATAAATTTTCCAGATTAAAAATTTCACTTTTTGTAAAATGGTTTTAGATACTAAGATAAAAAGAGTAATTTTTTAGGTAAGATTTAAAAAATATAAGGATTCCATTCTTAATTTTGTTTATCCGACTTTTCCTTTTTCCTGTTCATAGACAAAAAAACGTTGTATCTTCTTTTCCTAAAAGGTATATTTCTTTTTGAATTCTAATGATACTAATGACATTAAAATCCATTTAAATATTATTTGAATTTTAAGAATCCAAGAACAAAAATATTACGAATTATTTATTTATTATTATTAAAGTGAAAGTTTTAAGCTTTGATTCTCTCAATTATTTATATATCTTTTCTTATTATTATTGCATATATGTATCATTTTCCTTCCTTTGTTACAAATTATTTGGAATTATTGTAATACCATTTGCATAATTTTAAAAGTTAAAAACTAATTTAAATTATCTAACGTATCTAAAACAATAGAGGAATAAATATTTTAATGCAAATATTAAAAACATTACAGGATTCTTAACGATCCTTTGAATTAATAAACTTTTTTGTGTACAAATATGAATAAAATACATGAAGTAATGTATGTTTATTTATTTTATAATTTCCAACAAGCCGATTAAGGCATATTCATTATTAAAGAATGCATCTTATACATTTTGAGAGATGTACGTATAATTTTTGGATTCAAATGTAAATAGTATTATTCATATTTTGAGTAATAATATGAAAGATAATTTATATTGTTTTCATTATGTTTTCTTATTTCATAAAACGCGAAAATTTGAAAATTGATCGTTTACGAAAAAAAAAGCTTTAAAGCTACAACAATAAAAAAAATAGTTTTTATCTTTGAAGTTTCTTAAAAGTAAAGCTTAGCTTCATGACCAATGAATCTTGAGATAATGGAATGCAATGTAATAAAGGAAATTACAAATAATGTTATAATACTATTTTATAACATTCTTGTTTCATACAATTTAATGCAGTAGGCATTTAGTAAAACTTTATCATAATTTATGTATCTTACTTCAAATAATTATTAATTTACTTTTAGAACAATAAATGTATTCATCTCGAAATTTTAAGATTTAAATTTATGTCATAAATTTAGTTATAACGACTCTGAAAAGTATGTAAAATAAAATATAAGGAAAAATTATACTGAATGAGAATCTCTCTTTAAAAAATTAGCTGTTTCGTGTCGCCATCTGTTGAATTCGATAAAAAGAATTCATTAAAGATTAAGCCTTTGAAATTAATTTGCTTGTGCATTGTTCAGATTTAAAAAGCCCTTATTTTCAAACAATCACTAAAATACAAAATTTCGAACGTCGTTTGATAAAAAAAAAACTCACCCTTTCATTCAATTTAGTACTGGTTTACTTTTTATTTCGAGTTTAATTTTGTATGATATGTGTATTGAGTATTATTCATTAACACTAGCTAGCACTGTATTTGAACGCGAAACTATATTTTTAGTACGCATTGAAATAAAAACTTTCTGTACTTTTAGTTATCTCAAAAAAATTGTTCCATTGACACTAATTAGAAAAATTAATAATTTTGAGACATGGTGAAACAAAGTAACTAACAGATTATTTTCAAAAATATCTTTAAATATATAATTTACACTCTTCTTTAAAAAAATTTAGTTTTTATTTAAAAATAGCTCATAATAATAAAGATGAAATCAATTTTGTGCTAGTTACGATGGTTACTATAGCGTTGCTGTTTATATTCTTTATTAAATGCTCAATTGTTAAGGCATTTATGAGCATTTTCCTTAGTTTATAATTATATATATATAATTATACAATCAATATGTTTTCTCTTTTCTATTTTAAACAAATGATAATTTTAAAACCTGTTTTAAGAAATACAATTCAAGAATTTCTTTAAAAAACGTATTTAAAATGAATAAAAATATTAATCAATTGAAAGGAAATGAAATCGTATTCTACTTAAGGTATAAATATACTTGTTTAAATTTTTTAGAACAGCAAATTATTTTTTAATTAATTAATTATTACCGTAAAATCCGGCGTATAACGCGCACTTTTGACTCAAAAAATGAGGTCAAAATTTAGGGGTGCACGTTATACGCCAGGTATAAAAAAATGATAGTTTCAAAAGTAAAAAAAGAGATAAGCATAAGAAAAATTAGACTTCTACATAGATCGGACTATTGTTTATTTAAAAGAAACAACATTGCTAATGAAATTAAAGGATTCTGATTCTAAAAATAAACTTTTTTTCAAAATTCAGGGATAATACCTCGAATAAATGGCTTAAAAACATGCCAGCATTGTATATGTATATTTCTCGTTTTCTCGTAAAAATTGGGGTGCGCGTTATACGGCGAATATACCTAACAATTAAAAAATGCAGCTTGAAAGTATGGGTGCGTGTTATACGCCAGTGCGCACTATACGCCGGATTTTACGGTAATTAATTATCTAAAAAGACTAGATGTGCTTAAAACTTCATGAATTTAATGTACACAAATGTACAAATCTAAAACTATAAAAATAAATCATACATTTCATATATTGAACATTTTTAAAAATGTATCTATTCTATTTTTTAAATGAAGCAATTTTTATTCGAAGTGCATAAATACTTTTAATCAAAAACATATAACAAAATTTATTTGCAAATAGCGAATTGATTTATAAATTGAGAAAGAATCTGCGTTATTCATTATTTTCAAACTGTCATTATTCTACTGTTTTGATGAGAATTACTGATTGAAAAGGAGCACAACTTTTACTATGCAAGAAAAAGTTTCCGGTGTTTTAAGCAGTTTTAAATTTCATAAAAATATCAAAGAATGGATGAAAAAGGGTGATTTTTTTCCGCCAAAGTTCTAATTTATATTCAGTCGTTTATTTATTGATAGTAAATGTTATATTGGTTTATGGCAGAAGCTTTACTCTATGAAATTTAACAATGTGTACGGTAAACATTTTTAGTTTATGATTTTGAAGCTTAAAATATTTTAAAAGGAAAAAAAGCATATTTACTAAATTAACTAACAATTTCTTAGAGACTATGGTTTTCTCTAATTAATTATTCACACCTCTATTATATTTATTTCATATCATAATTACCATTAAAAAACAACAAATTTTCTGAATTTCAGATTAAAAATTATGTTTTGCACTTAGAAAAAACAGTAAAAATATCTCCTAAAATTTGCATAAAGAATCAACATTTGTGGCTAACCAGTAAAAAAAATTGGGAAGAAAGCAGACTACAACTAATTAAATAAATCAGCAAAATTTGAGAGGAAAAAAATTTATTATCATACTGAGGTGCTTTAAAAATGTTTCTTGATATCACAGTAGCCTTTAGGATTCAATTAGTTGTGTATTGTAAGAGAAATTGCATGACTTTTGTAAATGTAAATACGTGTTATTGTAATTTTTAACAAAGAAATACAATTTCATAATTTAGCATTAATTGTATTTTTTTATCGGACAATGTAAACGAATACATTTCGTAAACTCTTGACGATGTAGTTATAATTGGAAGTAAGTGTTAAAATAAAATCTTCATGATCAGGCAATGATAAATTATCTAAAATTCATTGAATACATCATATTTGAATTACTGTTAACATGTTTAAAAGCAAATAGATTTCTTTCTTTTAACACTATTCATTATTTGCTCATCATGCTTATAATTCGATGATAATATATATATCCGTAATTTAGCAAATTACTAAAACCCATTATATTAGAAATTACTGAAACTTTTATTTTTCTGGAAACAAAAGTACGGTCGTGGTTGAATGGGTCCAATTTCTGCAGAATTGTAAAACTGTGTCTGCATATAAATGTTTCATACATAAAATTTCAATTTCTGGTATTTGTTGTAATAACATTCTGATGTAATAAATTTGGAACAAAATTTTCATGTGTAATATTATAAGTTGAAGTTTAAGGAAAATAAATATTCATTTACCTACAATATGCCTGTGTTGTGTTTCCGTTTTTTAAATCAAATCGTCATATACACAATTGTGAATAAATATTTATAATTCAAAATAAATATATAGCATTACGAATATGATTAAGTTCACACCTTCTTATAAAACTCTAAAAATCTGTCACATCAAAGGGAAAATTTAGCAAATTACTATTAAAAATTTTTAAGCTGCAGTAAAATATACTGGTAAAATGGATATTTTAAGATGGTTATTTTCTTGCCAAAATATCAAGAAGTTATGTTTCAAAATGAAATGAAGTAATTAATTTTTTTAGACTCCAGATAGACTCCTTGTGTGCCGACAAGTATAACACAAGGCTTACAAATGTAAGTCAATAAAACAATAGTGATCGGAAGCTACATGTAGAATGATATAGGCACAAACAGGAACCAAAAAGGGGAAAAATGAGGAAAAAAAGTGGATGCGAATACAACAAATACAGAATAAAATACAAGTTTGCTCACATGCAAACGGAGATAATCAATAATTAAAATTATACAATGAGGAAGGTAAGAAAACATGATCACTATAAAATTTTCACAATACAAATACATAAAGCATACATACACACATAGACACACATGTAGAAACATATATATTTATATACATATATACATACACACATACATACATATATATATATACATATATACATACACACATGCATACATATATACATACACACATGCATACATATTTATATACATATATACATACACACATACATACATATATATATACATATACACATGTAGATTCACGTACAGAAAATGTTAGCAAACACACAAAATTTACAATCTAAATAATACAGGAAAAATGCTATTAATTTATGCACAAAACGATGTAAAAGATGATTTGCCTTGAACAAAGACAGAGAAAGGAGGAGCCACGTTGTATTGTTCTTTTGTAGGCAATCCATGAGTGTGCGTCTTTCCGAAGAGAATTTAGTACAAGCAAGTATCAGATGCTTGGCATTCTGGACTGTGTCACTGGAGCAAGAACACTGGTCAGTAGGCGACAAATTGAAGAGCTTCAAATAGGCTTTAAAGTTTCCATGCCCAGTTAGAAACTGGGTAAGTTTAAAATTAGGTTGAAAGTGCTTAGCCTTTAAATGGATCTGAATATAAGGAATAAATTCCTTGGTGAGATGCACATTATTTGAAATTTGATACAAGTTATTCCACTCGGAAATAATCTTTTCTTTAAAAACTTTCTTATGATATAATTTTGGAATGCTCATAGGAATCAGATCACTTAATTTTGTCGCTTCTTTTGCAAGCCAGTTAGCACGTTCATTGCCATAGATTCCCGTATGTCCTCGAACAAAAGAAAAGAAAACTTGTACCCCTCTACTTCGAAGAAAATTGAGATTAATATGCGCTTTAGCAATTAGTTCATTTTGGGAATTAATGTTATTTAAGGCATACACAAAGATCATAGAGAATTGCTGCCAATTATATGAAATTCGACGAAAGGATTTCGTTATTGCAGATCCAAGAGACTGCTGAGCTATACAAAGCAATTCAGCCTGAAACACACTACACTCATCTCTTATTCTAAATTGCCGAGTTTTAATTTCAATAAAATCTTGGAAGATAAATAAAAAGCCAACCTTGTAATAATATTTTTCCTTTGCTAATAGTGCAATCATAAACATATTTTTGCAGGATATTTCTACTAAAAAAGTCATATTTCAAAAAGTATACATATATATATAAATATATATATAATTATTTTAATTTAATATTTAAACTTTTGATCGAAAGATTTGTCAAAAGTTAATTTGTCGTAAAATCAGAAGAACTGTTTAAATATCATGAAATACTTCAATTGTGTTTTTAATATGTCTTTACGCATATAATTGTAATATCGGAATCTTAATGCAGTACAATAGTACAAATGTAGTTTTAGCATAAAATATTTTAAAATATTTTAAACTCAAAATTTGTTTAAATTAGATTCAAGTGTAATTGTAGTTACTACATTTTCCTTTAAAAAGTAGTAATTAAAAATGAAAATAACTAAATTTATTAAACTATATGTTTCGCTTTCATACGTTTTAATTTTAAAAATGATCCTTATTAAAAAAAACTTCACAATTAAAATTTAATTATATAAAGAATATATTAACAGATTGTTTTCTTGGTAATTTTCTTAATGCTCGTTTTTTGAAGCTTTGGTATTTTAATCTATTAACATATATTCTCTGAAAAATAAAAACATAGTTCCTTGCATTTAAAACTTTAATTGCTTTCTTAAAAATTTCATGCAAAAATATTAAATCAAGCAGAAAAATACTGAATAGTCAAATTATGTATATTGAAAATACATTTTTAAAAAATAATGCTTTCAACTATCCACAGAATCTTTCTCCCTTAAAATTTATAATAAATGTGGTGTGGGGGGCTTTTTGTTTATTTTTTCCTCTTACCTCATTCGATGCCGTATAAAGCGCAAAATGAAATTTCAATTCGGTACACACTTGGACTTTTCCATTTCTGTCTAAAATGATAAAATGCCGTTTTAAATTTTAGTTTTTAAAAATAGTGTTAAAGAAAATAATTTTGTAACTTCTTAGCTATGAATTTAGGTACATAGTTATCTTTGTTACTATAGAAAATATAATAATCAAATATTTTTAAAAAACAAACTATGCACAATTCATATAAGAATACTCATTTTAAAACCATGCTTTGAAAATAAATAAATATCAAATATTAATACATGTTGTATCAGAAAAAGACAAGTATTGCGAAAATTTTGAAAATGATAAAATATTCCATGTACAAAACTCTACTTTTTTCCGAAGAAACGAAATCGTAGAATCTTCACCGAAATTTTGCTTTATTCTACTGTTTCTAACAGCTGCATTTCTTCAGAAGTGGCTTGATAAATTAGGCAAATATATTACTAACAGATTTAATTTGAAACACATGTTGCATAAAAAATTCCATAAACATTTTTAACTTTGATACAAGTAACTCTGTGAATACTGTGATTCAGTTAGGAAATGTATATAAAAAATGTATTACTATATAATTATTATAAGAGATTATTATACTTTATTTTACAATTCAGTTATAGTTCTTGATTAGGAAATTGTTCCATATGTGCTTATTTTACCAAAAAAAAAATTTTTTTTCAGAAGTATAATACTTTTTCTAAAGAAATGTCTAGCAATTAAAGATTTTCAGTTCCCAATGTCATTATATGAGATCCCTCAGGCCAAAATATTTTAAATATAATTTTAGGAGAGAGTAATAACTGAAATTTAAAGTTTATGTAGATTATTTCTTATAAATTTCCTTTAATTTTTAACACATTTTTCCACCGTATTTTTTAATCACTTCGTTTTATGCTGAAAGGAAAAGAAATCATTTTCGCTTAAAACGCTTCCAACAGATGGCGCTTTGGTCTAAGAAAACGAGTTAAAATGAGAACAGTAACAATGAAAAATGTTTATATATTTTTACTAAAATTGAATTTAAAAAATCTAATCAAATCTGATTATGTAGTCAATAAGAAGAAAAATTCCAATTTTGTGTTTTAAAAATGCTCAAAAAATAGTTATTTACTGCAAAAAACAAGAATATTAGGTATACACGTATATGGTGTGTTCTTCTGATTTCGTTCGAATTATTTAAAATAACTTGAGATTATATAAAACTAATTTAACATATGAATCTTTTAAATAGAAATACCAAATTTATAAAGAGTCACTTTTTGCAATAGATATGTAATAACAATTTTTTTTTTTATTTTGGCACTGAAATAAATACACGCATTTAAAATTTGTGTAAATACTGTACAGAGCTTTCAAAAATAACTAATTACAAAATATTCGTTAGAATATATTTAAATATCATTTTTTTAATAATAAATATGATGCTATTCCCATATCATTATTAATCTCAAATTATTACAAAGATCATAAACATAATATAGATATGCACAAAATTTACTTAGAAAAAGGTCTTAAAAGATCAATTTGAAGTTTCCAATAATATTTCGAAATGTTCCAAAGGTTTTTACTATATCTTATGAATATTTGAACTCCTTTTAGATTCAAAATCCAAATTTTTGGTTCCATTTTATTTTTAAATGTGTTGTTCATTGACTCAAGACAAACAAAAAATGAAAAAAACAATTTTTTTTCATCATTTCATTTCCTTACTAAAACACTATTACACACATAAATACATCATTAGAATCGTTTTAATTCAGAAATAAAACAATTCAATTACTCACAAAACTATTACAAAGGGTTTTTTATATATATATAAGGCTCAAAAAGTATATAAAAATAGAAAAAAATCAGTTACATTAACCTTAGATAACTAAACATAAAACAGTTTTAATTGGTAACTTATCTCATTCGATAAACACTACGAATTAAAAACAAGAATATTTTTATATTTTCTTTATTTATTTTAAGCAATTTAGGGAATCTTATAGTTCTCTCTCTCTCTCTCAGTGGCGCAACAACCCACAGAGGGCCAAGGCGAACTGTTCCCATCTTAGTTTTCATAATCTTCATCATTGAGGTGCATGAGCAGATGCTCCGGTCAGGTGTTCAGTCTGACATGGAACCCCTATTCTTTAGCTCCCTAGAAAGCGTGATACGCATTTATTGACCCACTGAAGGCGGAGTCGTCCAAGTCCAGCCTGGGGCTTAAACCCCGGACCTGTGGCATGGAAGCACGATACGCTACCATTCAGCCACTGGGTTTCCAATCTTATAATACTCAAAATAAGAAAAATAGATTGATGGTAAAAATTAGCGTTTGCACTCTTGGAAGATTTTAAAGAGTAAGAAGAATCAAACAACCCTATAGCAGTACTTGCATATGTAGTTAGTTACTCTGCTTTTTTTAACTGGGCAAAAAGCGCAAATTCTGCTGAAGAGTCCATTAGACGAATGTTTAGTCATCTATGGTTAATAAGGTTATATATTCCCTCCATAAAACGAAACGTTTAAACAAATGTATTTCGAAAACGTAATAATCAGACTTTCTCTTTTTGTAAAATATAAGTTGAAAATTGTGTATTCCAAATTTTTGTTTCTGTCAACCTTTACATTAAAGCAGGGGTGGGCAGACTTTTACACGGTACGGACTATTTCTAATATTTACAAAGAGTTGCGATCTACCTATTGGCGTAGGTGTGGTGAACTAATAAGAGATCAAGATTATTTATATTAAGATAATAATAAAAATACAGAATAAGTACTTATCTACGTAACTGCAATAAAAAAACTTACTCTTTTAAAACCCCGTTTAAAGCAAAATGTAAGATACAAACAAAATAATAATACAAAAATATTTAATTATATCAAATGGGATGCCTTTATTATCAAATATTTAAAAATACATTAAAAACAAATCATTTTTATTTAAAGTCAGTTCTTGCAGTTATAATCTGCTGAACATTTAGTCTACATACTGTCCACTGAACATGAATATATATATATATATCCAATATATGATTATAATTGTTAAACATGCACTGTGTTCTAAGTGGTCGTCTGTGAAGCAGGAACGATATATTATCTTAATTATATTCATTTTTGAAAATGCAGATTCACACAGGTGGATTTGATTTATGATTAACGTCGCACTGTTTAGCTACACGAGGGCTTTTGGCGACGGACCACGTAATTTTGAACCATGGTCAAGTGACGTGGACGACACCTGAGCTGGTACCCCCCTCTCCTAACTACCACACCACACCAACGGGAGGACGTTTCAGCTCTCGACAGATTTAACGTGCATCGCTGCCCTACACGGCGGGACTTTAGTGGTACTGGGCTCGAACTCGTGACAAGGCAAGCCACGGTCCAATACCTATACCACTCGGCTATCGCGGCCACAGATTCACACAGGTAGGTACAGCCAAAGAATGATGTTAAATTAAATGCAACTTTTTAAAATTAGGATTCTTTATTTCGTTCATTAAATTCCAAAAAGTTATTCTTAGCTTCTGAACTATGAACTTTTAAAATTATGTCATTTTGAAAGAGAAAAACTTCATTTTCCTCAAGAGATAAAAACAATATGTAATTTACATTTTCAATTATTTCTTCTATATCAACGTGGCCCAATGACACCAAAATTCTCAATGACATTTGTGACTGAAAAAAATAATTCTATTCACAAGTTTACGATTCTGACCGCTCGACAACCACATCCACGTTATTAAATCAAATGTTACTTCAACAGAATCATTCTAAAATTAATTATTGTTTATATTTCTAAAATAAAATTCAAATTAACAACAAAATGCAACAACTCATTGGATTTATTTAGGAAATAAGCAATGTAGAAGAATTTACAAACAACAAATCAGTTGTATCTTATACATGTTTTTTTTTCCTTTTGTCATGCAAAATCAAGGCTTACATCCGAACAAAATCAAAAACTAGAATAACACTTTTTTCTCTCTCTCTCTCTCATGCAATATTGAATCATTATCTTATAGATTATTGCTTCAATAAAAGCAACTAAATTAAATATATTTCATAGCAGGAAACTAATTTGTTCTTGAAAACAATCAAAAGTTTTACATCCATTAATTTTCATTTGAATAAGCATCATTGTAAAATATGATGTCAAATATGTACCTGTAATAAAACCAAAATTTATAATCGATTTGTTAAAATTAATTAATATATATATTATAGTTTAAAAAAATAATTCTTAAATGTTCAGCATTGGCTGGAAAAGATATGTTTTTTTTTTAAATAAAAGTAAAATACATAGTAGGCATAACAAACTATGAATATTTATTTAATGGACAATTTACTTAAGAATATTTAACAAGTTAGCTTAAAGATAAATTTTTAGGATGACTTTACCAAAATAATTTAGCATTGAAATAAGACTACTAATGCTTAAATAATATATTTTATAAAACATAATAATATTATTATCTACGTTTTTATAAGCTTAAGAAAAATAATATTTTTTAAATTTGTTTTTAATAATACCTATAAATAGGTTTAAATATAATTAGAGTAAAAAGAAATTAAGTTTACCCGTTCATCACCAACCATTACTAAAACCCTAATTCTATTATTTTATCTGCAGCTCTTAAACATTATAAATGATTCAAAAGGAAAATGCCCAGTAAATATTCATTTCAAATACCTGTACCTTAAGAAGTAAAGCTATTCATCTAACCTATTAAAATGGAGGAGAATTAAATTCATCTTTATTTAATTAAGGTTTCCCTTCCCCTCCGAAATCAGTAATAATATGCACTGAAACATAATTAAAGAAAACTTTAAGTAGATGCTCAAAATATACAATAAAAAATTACAAACACATCGATTAACAAAAATCTGAAAGTAAACGAAGATTATTTCAAAATTTAAATATCCCAGTGGCTCATAATTTACGTATACTAAAATACATAAAACTGAAAATAATATCAAATTCATCGCATATTCGTACACAAAAATTTTAGAACTAACCATTCTCTTTATTTTTGTCTATACAACATTTAACTAAAAGCTCAAAGACTTATTAAATAAAGGTAATGAAATAGGAAAAAAAATAAAATATCGACATATTGAAAGTTCACAAGACTCTTTTACCAACAAACAGGAATAATACTCTTGATATTGCATTGACAAATAAGCTTGAAAAGAAAAGTTCTGGAAGTTTTCGTTCCACCCTTCCCCCTGGTGGCATGTGATAGAACACAAAAGGCTGAATGAGCAAGCTAGAATGAAAATGGATTTATTATTATTTGAAAGTCTTATGTATATTCAAGCCTTAAAAGAATTTATACTGAGGACATTAAAAAATAAAGGTTTTCCTAGCACTTTTAACTAATGAAGACGGAAAATACACTGCTGGCCACCGTAAATGCAACACCGTGAAGGAAGCATGCAAATAACATGGAATTTACAACATGCATTAGCGGAGGTGAGATATGCAAATAATTAGAATTTCATAGCAGACATACATCACGCGCACCTGTGCCGCCACCTCAAAGCGCTATTTAAGGCTTGGAGATTTCGACGATTTCAAGTTCGGCAATTGAGTTTTTGTGCACATGGCAGTGACAGATTGCTCAGTCACATCACGAACCGTAGCACAGCACATTGAGTCTGTAACACATCATTCAGTGTCTCCTTGTACCATTCAACGCCGTTTACAGCAAAGTGGTCTGTCCGCAAGACGTCCATTGCTTTATCTACCTTTGACGCAGAGCCACAGACATCTCCGCCGCCAATGGTGCGATGAAAGAAGGATGTGGGTGGCAGGATGGAATGAAATCGTCTTTACTGCTGTAACCCAAGAACACATCCAAAGTCTCTTTGAATCAATGCCGAGGCGTGTGGCAGCGGTGATCTCCAGCAATGGCAGCTACACTGGCTACTGATTCTGGTAGGAACCACTCTTCACAGAAGTCTATAAATTTAATCATTTGATACTTGTTCAACATGTTATCTACAAAATAAATTTTGTCTAGTCTCATAGCTATCTCTAGTCTTTCTTGGTGTTGCATTTACGTTGGCCAGCAGTGTATATAAAAGAATGCGTAAAATCACTATTGCGATACACAAAAATAATTCTAGGTTTATATTCTCCTAAAAGCGTCTGAAATATAGAAAATGGGGAAATTTAAAAATTTTTAACCAACGTGTAGTTTTCGACAACTAAAAAAAGGCGGAAAAATTAAAATAAAGTCATACAGAAATTCGTTTACCAAAAATTACCTTTTAATGATCCAAAATTAAGGTAATATGTATTGTGTTAAATACATTATAAACTGATTTCCAAAGCGGCTAATCTCTAGATCCGTAAGAAACAAACTTATAGCAATAAAATACATTTTAGTTTGATGTTTTAAATTTGTTTAGTTTAGTTGTAGTTTAATTAATAAAAATATATCCTCATTACGAGTCACAAATGATATATTCTCATTTTTATGGGGGAAATAATCATTTATGTATCTAATATTATAACAAAATTATAAAAAAATATCTCTATTTCGGTTATTAAACTGCTAGTTCATTTTTCCTGAAAAAATGTTAAGGACTTATTGTGTTATGAAACCGTAGGAAATTAGCAGTGCAGTTTTAATTTTAAACGCAATAGTACATTTATAATGATCTGCTTTACATACTTGTAGGACATGAGAAGGAAAAAACCTCCTAAAACACAAAAATTAAAAAAAAACTGACTTCTAGTGAGAGTTTAAATCGAAAGGGTATAAAATAATGAAGAAACGAAGAGACGACAAGCGCCATATATTTTTCATTTGTGATTAATTTTTGAAACATAATAATATGGCCTTTGGAATATAGCGTAAGGCAAGGACAGAAAACAAAAACTACGCTACATTTAAAATATATTTCTTTATAAAAGAATGACATAAAAATTCAACATTTATAATTTTCAGATAGCCAGACAACTTAAAAAAGGAGACATAGTAATAATTAAGTTACAAAATAATTAGTTTTATCTCATTTTCAGGAAAGTAGTTTTCTCTTAAAGAAAAATTAAAGGAATTTTTATGTAAAAATAAAATAAATTTTTAGATCTTCACAATAAAATGGAGAATACAATTGTCATCAAAATCTGTATACTTTAAATACATCCTTAATACTCGATTGAGAAAATATAAGAATTTATTTTGCACTTCATAATGTTCAACAGATTTGAATGAACTACTTGATATCTATGTCACAGCAAATAAACCGCAAAGAGTTCTTCTGTCATAGAATGATGACTCATAATCGATTCATAAAGAAATTGTGATGCAGATCTATCTTGAAACTTAATACGCAAATAAATTCTTGTCGTTTGAAACATTAAATTCACATTCAGGATTGTATATCTTAAATCCGGATAGTATTAATCAAGGGCTTACATTTCTAGTTGTAAAAATAATATATTACATAATGTCATTATTTTTGCATAATCCTAGCCTCTTATTGTTGATTTAAAAATGATTTTCCCTTCAAATTAATAGACAAATTTGTACATAAATACCTATAAGTGACTATTTTATTTATGGAAAATACAATTTTTCTGAGATACTTTAAAAGCTAAAATAGCTGGGTGGCGTAGTTGGTTTGCCACTGGCCTTTTTTGTCCAAGACTGTAGTCGGTGATCCATGCCGTGTTATTATTCAACATGTTAAAGATCCCTAGAGCGCATGTTTGGCTTGGATGCTTTCTGCAAAATTAAATTCCAAATGCCGTTCGCATCATCACATCTCAGGTGCCTCGTTCTGGGACGGGAACTTGTCGTTATAACATTTCGGAAATTGGTATTTCACCTACATGGTGCCACACTAAAAACGATACCTGCTCCTAGGGAACGTACTAGGTCTGCAATGGTAAATACCAATCCACGGCGCCATTGAAAATTTAAAAAAATGTAGAAGCTGACAACTTCAAATGCAGAATCACTGTAAGTTTCTAGTTCCTTTTAATACACTCAGGAACCTTAAAAATAGCGACCCAAGAAGAAAGCATCCGATTGAAATGAAATTCAATGCACATAATGACACAGATGAGAGATTCACTTGATCTCAAAAACAAGACAATTAAACGAATACAGGGTGTTCAACGACACAAATACTGGGAAACTTCAATAGCGCGTTGGACCACCTCCAGCTGCAATACATGCCGCCCCACGGTCCGGCATTGAGTTGATTAGACACCTTATGTTGTCCTGAGGCAGATGGGCCCAGAAATCTTGAACAGCCAACTCTAAATCATGTACAGAGTGACACTATGGCATCTGCCGTTTTAGATGATCCCACACGTGCTCTACAGGGGACAAATTGGGGGAGCGGACCGGCAATGAAAGAGTCTGAAAATGACGTAGGAAGTCTTGCGCAACTCTTTCTGTATGCGGATGAGCATTATCTTGCTGGAAAATTGACCATGGGAGACCATTTAGGAAAGGTCCTACATGGGGTCGAAGAATATCATCAACGTAACGTTGGTCCGTTAAGGTTCCACGCATCACAATTAAAGTGGACCGGCTATCATAGGCTATGGCCCCCAGACCATTACACCAGTTGTACGGGCAGTGTGACGTAAAACAGTATGGGGGGAATTGTACCACTCACCAGGGCGCCTCCACACCCGTACACGGTTATCATCTGTCCCCAAAACAAACCGGGATTCATCACTAAACACAACCTTTTGCCAATCTGTGACATTCCACATTGATCTGGCTTGGCACCACTGTAGACGCAGTTGCCGATGTTCCGGTGTTAACCGTCTAAGTAGATACCTTCCTCCTGAAAAGTTATTCCGAAAGAGTTTTACTCTTATTTTGCTGTTCCCTTCAAAAATGCAACAGACTTCAATTCTTTCCCCCTTTTAAAACTTGGGAGGTTGAAAGGGGACAATTTTATTACCTAGTTCGGTTCCTTTGTCAAGTAAGGCGTCTTTGTTCAGTGAGAACCAGGATAGCAATCGTTAACAGCTAGCTGTTAAGTTGCCTTGGGCAATCTTGTACGAAAATCGTAGTTCTACTCTGTCGTTTTCCCCATATATTCAGTCACAGTAAAATTAAAACAAAATGCAGGGTAAAAAAGACATGAAATAAATGGCGTGTTAAAAGTTGAAAAATTGTTATATTTTCTTCAAACAAAATTTATTTTTCTGTCATTTTTTAAAAATTAAAGAAAAATATTTTGGTATTGCGATTTGAACCAGAAAAAAGCATCCTGTATTCATTTTTGAATATGAGAGTAAGAAAACGCCCTCACTTTCCTGTTTTTTTAAAAAAATATGATGTAAAAAGAGTAAAGGCCCTATCTCTTTTTTTTAAACAATAAGACAATAAATGCTGCATATTTATGAAATAAAACAGATCTTTCTCTATTCAATTATATTTTTAATTTAGAATAACATAAAAAATGATTTCAAAATTTTAATTTATTTTTAAACTTAAATCATATAAATGATATTTTTATGTTAACTGAATATTTTTCGGAAAAAATCTAAATTTTCATTCCTAGTGCTCTCCTTTTCGAACTCCTTGTATTAAATAAAAATATCTTTTCTTCTTCGGCATTTGTGATGGACATAACACACATTCAGTCAATAATTTTTAATTTTAATGGGGGATATACTGCTTCAAATGCGCATGACAGTATTCCTAACCATTTTTTACTCAAGTTAAATTTCTTATCTTTCTGTTTCTTTTATTACAAGGAAAAATGTCACACATCGATAACTACATTTTCACACAATTCAGTCATTACAAATTCTTTTGTGAGAAAAGTTCTCCCTAATTAATCTTGTCTTTCAAAACAGTACACTTAAAACAATTTTGTTCAGTGAAGTTAACCGACAGTTCTCCACAATGTATTCATACCAAATTTTAAAAACAAATTTAACACTTGGAAATGTATCCAGTATTAAATTTTTCAGTATACACAAAAATTTCCTGCTGTAGGGAAGATATAGTATGAGATGTGGTGTGCGGTTGTGAAAGAATGTTTTCGTACGTGTAGACTATTTTTGAAAATTTAAATATCACTGAAGCTGATCATATAACTGCAAATGAGCCTTATTTTAATGTGTGCTGGTATCAAAGTAAAACACTTTACAATATTAAACAGCCTATGGGTTTATACTCAATATCAAACTATTCGCAAAATGGCTTACAACTTCTATTCAAATTGTAAAGAAACTGAAATATAAATATATCTTACTGCAGTCAAAAATATTCATAATATGTAAGTATCCTGTTTCTCCACTTATTTCTGTACATTTTAAAAACTGTAGCTGAATGCAATTTTTTATATTTATAAACGAGGCATAACAGTTCACACAGTCGTAAAAATGTCTTTATCATTTTTAAATATACTACTATAAAACGTATATGGATTGTAAGATCAGTCGTAAAATTCTAAAAGCTTTTAGAGGAGCTAAAAACATGTAATTTTGGATTGATAAAATGTTTAATATAATACACAAATATACATGTTATTAAGCAAATACATTTGAAAAGTCAAACTTCCTTCTGAAATAAACGTAATTGAAAGAAAAATGTTAAATTGCAAATGAGTGGAAATACATGTTTATCTAAGGGGTATGCCCAAAGTGAGGTAATCCTCAAACTTAAGACTCAAACTCAGTGGCACAACAATCCATGAGGGCCAGGAACTACTGTGCCCATCATAATACACGTGACCATTGGATGCAGATGTATGAACAGATGTCCGATTTGGTGGTCTGTTTGAAGAGAGACCTTCAGTGTTTAAGACCCGAAGCAAGCTTGGTATTCATTTATCGACCCAATGTTGCGGGGATGAAAGGCAGAGTCGACCTTGCGCAGCCCGTTAATAGAACCCCAGACTTGTGGTGTGGAAGCACTATACACTACCACTCGATCCTATTCGGTGAAAAATAAAATTTAATGTTAGAATCTTATATGAATCCCTAATGAATGAGTGAGTCCAAACTTTTTTTTCATGTGAACTGTTTAGACGAAAATGGTTAATTATGAACATTTCACAGGTTGCATAAATTAAAATTAACCGTTATAGTTTACATAAATTTTTAAATGTGCAAAAGGTGTATTTCGTCTGCACGAATTAATTTTAAAAGGAATACGGTTACGAAAAAGTAGTACAAATCTATCTAAAGTAGGGTTGGTTACCTTACATATTGTCAAACACAACAATGTATTGGAAGCCAATTCCAGAATTCGTTGTTATAAAAATGTATGGAACATTACAAGATTTATTTTTGCATTTGTAATTTATATATATATAATTTTTCCTGGGAACTTTAAAAGCTAGAGCGGCATCCATCAAAACCGCGGTTCTCTCTCTGTTTTTCCAGATCGCCCCTGACTAAGCCGGCTCTGCCATAGTAAGTGAAAATGCTGGATTTTGTTTGTCAAGATCATTTTATAGCAGACTGCATTTTTCATGTATTTTAGATATGGTCGTTTTATATTTTCTACATCAATATCTTAATGTATGAATTTAAAATTACATAAAATTCTTGACATTCGCATCAATAACCATAATAATTTTTATTACTATATGAATGTGTCATCAAACGATTACATGACTAATATTAACATATTATTTTATCCATTTAATTAATATTAAGTATAACATAACGCACACAAATTTTCTGAACTTTAAAATAAATATTTCGAAAACTACTTCAGATATACTCAAAATTTTTCATTCCTACGCTTTAGCTTCTCAGTTTTGCTTCTCTATGTAAGAATTTATTGTAATTGTATATTCATCAATTTTTTTAGTATATTTTTTGCTCTTAGCATGCAGTTTTCAACTGAATTGTATGAAATCTTCGAAATATATTAAAAGATACCAAAGAAGCTATATAATAAAATTTGAAATTTTTATTATACTCAAACAGTTGCTAAAACTTAAGGTAAATAATTTTTAACTGCGCGATGCATTTTTTTTTCGAAATTTCAAATGGAATTTCTAACATAAAATTTCTAGCTTTATACAGTCGAGATTTCAAAAAATATCCAGATTTTAATTACTTATTCAGTTAGCCTTTAAAAAAGATAAATGTTCAGATATTTTGTATAAATAGATATTTTTGAACAATAATTCGAATGTTTTTGAATAGCTCGAATTTAAAATTGATTTTTATGTTTATTTATATGCATAAATGTCTACTGTAAATGTTTCCGTATATTTTTGATTACCATTTATTCAAACATTCAAGTTATAAAAAAAAAAATGTGTGAAAATCTTCATTGATGTTGTCTTTGATGTAAATTGAAGTTCAAGCACTTAAAATTCAAATATAATTCGTTGTATTTTAACAATATATAACTCGGCACACTGTACTTAAACTTCCCTGAACACTTGGGCTTTGAAATCTAAAAAAAAAAAAAAAACCTAATAAATCTTAATTAGTTTTTTTCTTCGTTATTATTTTTTTCAAAGTGTAAGAGAAAATGTTTCAAATGATTTGATGAAGTTTAAATTTATTCATTTTTAGTGGTTGGAAAATTGAAAAGGTTTCAAATTTTAAAGAGTTTGGTGTTTTATTAATTTTTTCGGTATCTTATAATAAAATAATCATGTTTCAAAAACTGAAAGCTTTGATTAAAATAAGAAAAATGAAGCGAAAGAATATACTTTAAAAAAGATAATTCGTCTAACTATATAAAATAGCAGATTGCACTGACCCGCCCCAACTTGTTACAGTTTCAAATTAATATGAAACCAATAGGGAATTGTAACATATTTTACTAATGCGTTGGAACTTTTCAAAACTTTAAAAAAACGAGGTAACAAATAAACACTTCCTGGGGTCTAAAGAAATTTCCCTCGATTTTTTACGATTGCCCCAGGGTCAAAACACGGGATTTCCTGCGAGCCATAAAACTTCCTACTAGTGTCCTGCTGTGTTGCTTCCACCGTCCCCAATTATCTTTCAAGATGTTAAACCTTTAAAAGGGGGAAAGTATTTCAGAAAAGTGCGGCTAATCCGCTTTTGAAAACGTTACTTGTAGGCAGAAAAATCCGTGCAGTGCATTTTCGAAGCATCTTTACACTGAAGGAATTTACCGTGCTATCCGGTTAGAGGATTAAAGGGAGTGCACGGAAAGGGCGCTTGGATTTAAGATTTGCTTCTGCAAGGTGTCTGGAAATTGTTTGTGGAACAATTACTACGACTACGTCTGCTCGTATCGTTGAACGAGTCACTGTGGGATCCATAAGTGCTTGCCTCACGATCCTTCGATCCTCTTTCCTCGTGGTCTTCCTGGTCGCTCCAGACCCGGTTTTCCGCGCGTGGGTAGCTTCTCGTGTCTACTGCTCCCCACAATTTCTAACGGCACACTCCGAACGATCCACCGGGCCAGCAACACGGCGCGTCGACCAGCCTGCAGTTTTCATCCCGATGATCAAGCCTCTCTCAAACTCGCTTAACTGTGAGAAATGTCTTATAGCACGTTTACCTGGCATGTTTCGCTTACCAAAGTCTTCCTACAATCGGCGGGTAATCGTCCCGTTTATGAATCTTCGAATTTGCACTTGCTTATATAGAACCCTCTTCCTGATTGTAGCACCACCTCGGCGTGTATGAGGATGTGTATTGGCACAAAACTTGGATCATTTGTATATCACATTGCGCTGTACTTATTTGCGAAGTTTCGCGATTGTGTACTTATCTTCCTTCTTGGGTCGCTATTTTCAATGTTCCTGAGTGTATTTAACTCAGCTTCCACTATTCTTTTTTTGGTGGATGAATATTTTAGTAAATCAGCGTTTCTCAAATTATGGGTAACGCATCCCTTGGGGGGGAGATATCTCTACGGGGGGCAACTACATTGAAAAGTCGAAAACAAAAGATTATTTAAAAAATTAGTAATTTACTGAAAGTTAACAAACAAAATACTGTCTGATATAATAAAATATAAAATACACATTTACACTTATATGTGTATCAGTACTTTAGAATGTATTTTAATATTAATTTAGCAATACTAAGTTAAGAGCAAGTTTGATAACTACCAATAACTTCATGGGCTTGTTTTAACACTTATCTTGAAAATTTGTACGGTTTATAATTAATTCCTTAGCTGTCGATTTCAAGTTACAAGATTTGCTCCCCAATGGCACCGTTTTACACTCATATGCGCGTATTTTGTTGGGGGTGAGGAGGGGATGAGAAAAAAAAGGAATATATACTTATATATATAAGAGCAAATCCTTTGAAATAAGTAAATTTTTCGCAAACACTGTCAAGGTTCTTTTATTGCTTTCCAAGTCCTTCAAAATAATTTTATGGTTAGCAGTGCATTGAAAAGATCATACTTTGGAAAAACGTATATATACGTCCAGAAAAATAAGCTTTGGATGAGTGAGACAATTATATACGTTGGTGGCCCATAAGAGGATAAAGTCGTACGGTAGCTTTTGTGGTAAAGTTTAGTATTATTGAATTCAATATATTGTTGTTGTATGGAGGGGGCGCGATAAAAATGATGATTGAATATTGGGTCGCGAATACTAAAAGTTTGAGAAGCACCGTAGTACAGTGCTTCTCAAACTTTCAATACTGGCTCCCCTCTTTTCAATCGCAATTTTTATCGCACCCCTCCCTTATACATTAATAAGTTACTGAATGCAAAAATAATGCACTTTTTGACGCTAAAACTGCAATCTTTATTATAAACCATACAAATTAATGACATAAGAATTAAATTTTGTATATTGTCGGCCTAATTATCAGACTGCGTAACTCCACCGGTGTAACTGATTTAATATAGGAGTGCAACGCACCAAGCGCTTTTTGGCGCGATTCCTTAATCCTTTTGTTTTGTCTACGACATGCCTCAGTGCGCGCTTTGCTTTTAATTTATTCCTCGATCAGTGTAATCACTACTTTCTTTAATTTCATAAGAAAACTAGATTTCGAAGGGAGAGGTGGTGGCAAGATTTTAGCATAAAATAAATACAACAGAAAGTAATATTAATGTATTACACTTCCAGATATAAATTATTTACACTATTTTAAGCGTTCATTACACAAAATTTGTAACAATGTGTTACTTTTGCTCAGCACAGATTCCTCGGGGAAAATCTAACACTAATATACGTTATCCCGATGGCAACCACATTATCGCACGATAAAAATATCAAAGTAAACCATATTGTTATATTATAGCCCATCTTACCAAACATAAACAACAATTTGGCGCCTAGACCTATTGTATCAAATTAACATTCCAGATGGAGTTACGCAGTCTGATAATTAGACCGACGATATGTTACTTTTAAGCAAAAAAAATTAAGTAATAGGATAACTATTATGTTATTTTTCCTTTCTCTAATTTTTAAATCGAAACATATTGCAAAATGCGGAGGCTGCTTAGAAGACAAAATATCGTTATCATCTAAATATAGAAAAAGAACCCAGAGGGTCAATTTCTAATCATATAAGTATTCCTTTGAAAAACTTTGTTCTGCAAGACAAGCCCATGGAAGTCGCTAATACTTATTAAACTTGTTCTTAATTTAGTATTAATTAATTAGTTATAAAATACTCTGTGCAGCAATGATATATTAAAACTATACCGTCTGAAGTACCCGCTCTTTGCACGAGTTCATTTATAAGAAAATAAAACATTATTGACATAATCGCTGAATTATAAGGGGAGTAAAGCCAAGTCCTCGACTATGTTTACAAAAATGTAAAATGATTTTTTTAAATGATTGCTCAAATTATAATTAGTTTTATGCGAACTGTAACTTTAAGCCTCACAGAATTAGCATTTAGAAATGATGTTGAATAATGAACAATTATATAAAATTCCGATAAAGAATACTTATATTATTTTTAATACTTAAAGTGAAAAAACTTCAACATGTCTTAACCCTGGAGCAAGCTCGCACGCGATACTAATGGTCGAGCGGGGTATTCAGTCACCCCAATCCTTTTTGCATAACTATTTTTATAGTACACAATAAAAATCGTAATTCCAGTGAATAATTTAAATAAGAGAAAATATACTTACTGACTTTTAAGGACTTTTCAACTCTTCTTTGATAATTTTAGAAAAAAATCCAAGAAAACTGAACTAAAATGTTTCAAATATGCGTGACCTTAAAAAAAGACACAAATCAGAGACACTTTTCGCTAACATTACAGGAATGTTGTTTGCAGGCCAAACTGTCATATTTTGTTCAAGTTATTGTAATTTTACTGTCCTTTGATGCTCGATAAATAGCAAGCATATTGAACTTTTGCTTGCTTGCGTGTTTTTGACAAAGCAAAGTGTGTCTTCTGATACTTATGGCTTCATAGTTCAGCTGATGGAGTTCTTTTGGTAGCCTTTGAAAATGTTTCTTTCATTTCACGTTCATTGTTTTTCTCAAAAAGCGTAAAAGTATTTTAAAAGGAAAAAAGTGCAACAGAAATAGTTTATTTACAACTTCCCTAAATGAAAAACAAATGCATAAGAGCAGGGACGTAACTAAACGTACAAGTAAGTTCGAAGGTCAAACCGCAGCAAATACATTCTGCTGACTACAGCTAATGTACAATATTTCAATAATATAACAGTGATGAATTTTTTATCTTCCTAAATTTTTTTTGATTATGTGTCAGGGTTTTTTTACCCTGAAAGAGTAGTATTTAGGTTTGGAAAGAAAACGTAATAAAAAAATATCTTATTATGGAATTACAGCAAATCAAATAATTTTTTTTTTTACTTAATCAAATAAAATGTTTTTTATTTGGTTATAGTACCAAAGATAGCTAATGAGGTTTTGAAGTAGAAGCTTTTATTTTTGATGACGTAATATCGCAGATGATATATCAGTGTAAATGTGTATTTTTTAATAAGTCAAAGTATTTTCTAAGATTTGGCAACAGCTCTAGTATCTAGCGCTAAATGAGAGGTATTCAGAAACACTTCCATATAATGTGTCAGTCGTCTTCCCTCGTAGTTATTGGAGTGTAGAAGACCATTCAGCACGACAGCTTCATTGTCAATCTGCACCTAGAAGGAAAGGTGGGCAGTGATCTACTTTTTGTTTGCAAAAAGTGGAATACATGCGCTGGATACTAAGCCGTTCCTTCCATCACTGTACCCTCAGCGATGAAGACACTCAGTGGTTGACGTCGCTGTATTGATCGATTTTTCGTCGTCACATAAAGTAGTTCTTCCTTGTTTGAAGCATTCTATCTGTTAGACATTTAAAAATCGGATCCAAATTTTTATGATCTCCTTGTGTTGTTTTTCCAGTCCCGTTCCATGATCTCAATGAAAGTAAGCACACCGATTCGAACCCGATCTTTTTGAGTTTCGTGATTTGAGGTTGGCAGCAACTGCCATGCAAATCGAGCTAGTATTTAAACTCGGCTCATGTTAGTTTTTAAAAAGGAAGGAGAAACGGAAATATAAGAAGTATGTGAGTGGTTTAACTCTTAGAGGGAGAGAACAACTGGTTGGCAATGCAACTGCATGTTGCATCACCATTTTAGATTAGAAATTAATTTTTCAATATTAGAAGACGGTTCGAATCGGATGTCTCTGGTAATGTTGCTTTTTGAACTTATTGTTTTTATCGCTCCAGTAACGAGCAGAGTGACTTTATGATTGATTATTAAAGGCCAATTTTAAGAAACTGTTTTTCGTCTTCATGCCTCCTCGACACATAAATTTCACTGCTAGCTTTGCAAAATTTAAATTAGTTTACCAATAAGTGTAACAAATTTGGTTATGGGCCCAGTCCATGTACTGTGTCGAGGCAGGCTAAACAGTTGAACCAGGCCATGAACTTTGTCTATTTAAATACTGTTCCAGTCTAGAACTTTTTTTTATGAACTCTGTTGCTAGTACGCTAAATCGAGTAGCAGGTATGGAGTTTAACAACAAGATGTCAGTGTTGACTCCAAATAACTGGAACACATGGAAGCATGATATGCAAGTACTCTTAATGCATTATGGTTGCTGGCAGTTTATAATACAGACCAAGACAAAGCAACCTGATGAAGAGGCAACATACAAGGAAAAATTAGATCTACAACTTCGTAAGGATAGATGTTATACGTTGATCTATACTAACGTCAGTTCAGATTTGAAAAATCTGATAACGGAAACAACTGACGGCGTAGCGGCATGGAAGATATTAAAAGATCACTTCGAACCAGTCACAAGAGCAAGAGTAATTCAACTATTAGATCAATTTTTTGGAACAAAATACCAACCAGGGGAAGATGTTGGAATCTTCATATCTCGTGTAAAGACAGCGGCAACCAGACTACAAGAAGCGGGTCATAAATTGGACGACCTGTACATAGGATTTCAATTAATAAGGTGGCTTCCTCAGGAATTCCAGTCTACCGTGCAACAAATCTACAGATGGAAAGAAGAGGACTTCAGAGTTGTCAAAATTGAAGCAGAGCTGATATTAGAAGCCAATCGTCTTCAGTTGATGAAACAAGATTTAGAGAAAGCGGAGAATGCTTACTTGAGCAGTTTCACTTCGAAGAAGTCGAAGACGTTACCTAGTGCTACGGCTGCAGCTCATGGAGATCCAAATGGCAATAATGATTACCAAAAGAAAAGTGGTAAGGTATTTAACTGTAAAACTATTAAAAATGTTAAACAATCTATTAAGACTATAGTTCCGTGTTATGTATGTAATAAGTACGGACATCTTAAAGTAAACTGTAAAAAAGAAAAAGTCTCTACAAAAATCTCCTTCAAATGTAAATGAAACTTTTAACACAGAGTTTAATATAAATTTAAGATTTTGTGAAGCTGAATGTAGTCTTTTAGAACTAGATAAACAACTCGTAACTAGTTGTATCTTATTTGAGGAAAACTCTGATAAAGGTGTTTGGGTAATAGATACTGCTGCCACGAGTCATTTTTGTAATGACAAGAGTTTATTTTTAGATCTTAAGCCGATAACTAACATGAAAATGTCGTTAGCAACGGAGGATAAAAGTTGTCCCGTAGAAGGAATCGGTACACTTAGATTTCGGGTAAAATATAAGGGGAGTTTTCATGAAATAACTTTGACTGATGTATTATTTAATCCTAAGTTGAGGAGAAATTTATTATCCGGTTCCAGATTAGAAAGTAAAGGTGCGCATTTTGTGGGTACTAAAGGTAAAATTAATGTTTTTAATAAAGACTGGATAAAATTGTTCTCGGCGACACGCCATGAAAATTTGTATTTTTTTAAGCCGGATCATTATATTATACCAAAGAGTAAAGAAATTAGTTTTTTTAGTGATGTAACCGCTAAAACAAAAAAACGGATCAATAGAAATATGGCATCAACGCTTTTGTCATGTTAATAACGATTACTTGGTAAAAACTAGTAAAAATGATAGTGTAAAATGTCTCCCACGCTTAACTGATAATGGTAAGACTCATTGTATACCGTGTAAATTAGCAAAGTCCAAGAGAGTTTCATTCAAAAAGACGGGGGCCGTAAAAGTAAAACGTCCATTGGAATTGTTGCATATGGACCTCTGTGGTCCAATGCCAACTGAAAGCCAAGGCGGTAATAAATATTTCTTGAGTATAATTGACGATTATTCAAGAAAGGTGACTGTATTTCCCATCAGAAATAAATCTGATGTATTTCATACGTTTATAAGATTTCAGAAACGAGCAGAACGTTTTCTAAGTAGAAAGGTAATAGCAGTTAGAACTGATGGCGGACTAGAATTTTGTAATAAAGATATGGATAATTTCTTGACAGAACTGGGTATAAAGCATGAGGTAACAAATTCATATACGCCAGAAATGAATGGGGTCGCGGAGAGATTCAATTTAACCGCTCTAGATGGCATCAAAACATTGCTTAAGTCTAGTGAAGTTCCCCATAAGTTTTGGGGAGAAGCATTACTTTGTTTCACTTATGCGTGGAATCGAATTTGTCACAAAGACAGTAACAAAACGCCTTTCGAAAAATATTCAGGTAGAAAACCATCGGTATTGCATCTAAAACCTTTTGGATGTTTGGCATACGCTGGTGTGCCAAAACAAATTAGAAAAAAATTCGATATGCGTGCGAAAATGGGAATTATGATGGGATACGCACAACGTACTAAAGGTTATAGAATATGGTTGATAGATGAAAATAAATTAGTCGAGACTATTAATGTAAGATTCGATGAAAATAAGAGGGGAATTAATTTTAGACAAAAAGTTAATAGTAACCTTGGATATAATTTAAACCTTCCTGATTATTATGATGAGGAGGATGATTTTGATAGAGTAAAAGATTCATTAACGAGTCGTTTAGTTTCAAAGACAAGTACGGAAACGCCCTCAACATCTGAAAAGCCAGGTGTATATTCCGATAATCATAACTTGATCCCATGTACAGAGGTTAAGTGGATTCGAAATATAGGTAGGAAAGTAACTGGATCTAACGTATATTATAGTATAGAAGGGGAGCAACCCGATTGAAATCTTTTAACGAAATAGAGAGATACTGTAAGAGGCATAATATTAAGTATGATCCTAGTTTATTTAATTTTAGAAAAGATAATACCGAATCCCAGGGATTTTCAGATTTGTCAGAGCAACAAGAAGCTCTTATGGTTGAAGTAACTATTCCTAACTGTTACAAACAGGCGATAAGATCCAGAGACGCATCTAAATGGCGTGATGCAATGGATAAAGAAATTAACGTAATGATGGAACGTAAAGTTTGGGATTTAGTTGATCATCCGGATAATATAAAAATTTTAGAAAACCGTTGGGTTTATACCATTAAATATGATGAAAATAATAAAATTGTTAGATACAAGGCCCGCTTAGTTGCGCGAGGTAACACGCAATTACGAAGTGAGTCATTTGACGAGGTATTTCAAGAATACAAATTAGAACTTTCAAAAGTTAAATCATTAAAACTAAGATGTTATTCAGACTCAGATTTTGCTACAAATAGGGATGATCGAGTGTCAATGGGAGGGTTCATAACTTTTATAGACGAAACTCCAATTTCATCGCGAACTTTCAAGCAAAAATCCGTTAGTCTGTCGACCATGGAAGCTGAGTATGTTAGTTTAACAGAAGCAGCTAAGGAATTCATTTGGCTAAAGGATGTAATTGATAATAAAAGTTTAAATTTGGAATTAAGTGAAAATGTAATGTTTTGTGATAATCAAGCTGCTATAAGTTTTTCAAAGTTACCGGTAGAAAATTATAGAACAAAAGATATCGATGTTCGTTATCATTTTCTAAGGAATTTAATATACGACAAGGTTTTCCAAATTAAATATATAGGTACCAAAAATAATTTGGCGGACATTTTTACCAAACCCATGGTAGAGGAAAAATTGTTAGAATTTTGTAGAAAATTATTTCTTTTAGAGAATAAGACTTTGTTTCTTTAAGATTAAAATATTAGTTTGTTTATTACAATAAAGATTGTGAATAAAATGTATTTTTGTGTTAAATTGTATAACATGTGATTATAGATTAAAATTTACTGATTTGTAAGAGATAATGGTGCGAGATTGGAAAAAGGGGGCCGATTGTTAGACATTTAAAAATCGGATCCAAATTTTTATGATCTCCTTGTGTTGTTTTTCCAGTCCCGTTCCATGATCTTAATGAAAGTAAGCACACCGATTCGAACCCGATCTTTTTGAGTTTCGTGATTTGAGGTTGGCAGCAACTGCCATGCAAATCGAGCTAGTATTTAAACTCGGCTCATGTTAGTTTTTAAAAAGGAAGGAGAAACGGAAATATAAGAAGTATGTGAGTGGTTTAACTCTTAGAGGGAGAGAACAACTGGTTGGCAATGCAACTGCATGTTGCATCACCATTTTAGATTAGAAATTAATTTTTCAATATTAGAAGACGGTTCGAATCGGATGTCTCTGGTAATGTTGCTTTTTGAACTTATTGTTTTTATCGCTCCAGTAACGAGCAGAGTGACTTTATGATTGATTACTAAAGGCCAATTTTAAGAAACTGTTTTTCGTCTTCATGCCTCCTCGACACATAAATTTCACTGCTAGCTTTGCAAAATTTAAATTAGTTTACTAATAAGTGTAACACTATCCAATTGTAGTTCTTGTTTCACGATAAACAGCTATAATCATACTGTGCTTGCATGAGACGAATAACTTCTGAGGGTTTCACACCTTCCACAATCAAAAAGGGAATCACTGCACTCATTTCCTCCTTGATGCAGATCGTCAATGGAGCTGTCATGTTGAACGGTCTGCTACACCCCAACTACTGCGAGACGAGTGATACGTTGTATAGAAGTGTTGCTGACTACCCCTCATTCAGCGCTGGATACCAATCATGTTGCCAAACCTTGGAAAGAGAAAGTGCAGAAGTTGCTTTACTTTTCACTTACCCTCGCACTGTGTAAATTAAAATGATCTAAGGATTACAAAAGTTATGCTCAACAATGCGTGACCCTTCGATAAATAATTAGATGTACATAAAAAAATTAAATGTATTAGTCATCATTATATATAAATTACCCGTATGAAGGATTAATTCCACAATGCTCTTAGTAATAGAATATGCATAAATAATAATTATGCGTAAGTAATAGAAAATGAAATCGCGGAAAGCACAAGAAGCAATTAAAGTAGAAATAAGAAAAGCCTGTGGAACATTTTTATATTAAATTCAAATACAATGTTCTAACTAAATATAATAGAATTAAATTAGGTACAGAATGGATACATAAAAAAATGAAAAATAATTCAACATGTTTTGAAAAACGAAATAAGGCAAATGATTTTAGAGTTTTAAAACAGATATGTACATAAGAACTTTACAAATTTGTTTCCTGAACGAATAACTGAATTATTTAAGGAAAATATCAATAAAAACTCTTCGATTCTTGTAAACTTTGTGGGAATCAATAATTTCTTTAAAGAAAATTTCAGTTGCATTCTAAACTTGTATATTGAAAATTTTGCTTAGAAACCAACCATTTTTGTTTCAAAGATCTATCGAAGATATCATTTCTATTTTAAATATGCTTAAGGAGAAATATAAAATACATTCTCAGAAAACACAGTAGAAAAAAATTACATGATATATCTATCAAAATAAGGTATAGATAACAATCTTGGCATCTTTATCTACCTGTTTTGTTCCAAACTATTTTTATCACACTTTTATAAGCTTCACTTGTATGTAACGGAATCTTTGAACTCAATTTTTACCCACTTTAAAAGGTCAGATTCATTTGAAATTTTGCTCACTTGTCCTGAACCGATGGCAATACAATAATTTAATAATTGTTTTCCATAGTCCTGATCAGAATCATCAGGAATAACGATTTCCAGGTTTAGCGACTAATTAATTATACTATTTCTAGATTTGGTGACAAAAAGATAAAGTTACAACTTAGTTCGATTAACTATAAAAGGGTGTTTTTTAATTTTTTTAAACTGTAATTTATTTTTATATCATTGGCTAGTTTCATTGTTACTTCATTTTACTAATTGTGATTATTAATTAATATCTATATTAGAGAGTATTTATCTATTTATTACAAGGATATTTCAGTACACTTTGCTCAAATGCTGCCTAAGTTAAACTCGGTTATAAATACAGTAAGATAATCCACACACATAGAAAAGTTATAGAGAACTTTTCAGAGTATTAAGAAATCTATGTTTAAGAGACTCATTATTTTTAAGTAAACAAGAATAAGACATAAATCTAGCAAGTGTTTATGTAATAATAAGCAAGTGTCCTCATTTTAAAACTTACTTGGGATTAGGTCGTCATTGTTGTAAGACTAACGCGCCTTTTAAGTAATAATTAACTGTCTGAATTGTTTTCAAGATACATCATAGTTTTAAGAAATGAGGACGCATCTGATCAAAAACATTGAGATAAAATTATTTTAAATAAAAAATACAATTAAAAAAGTCATTTTATAAATAAAAATTACTTCAATGTATTTCATTAAAGTACTTTCTTATGATTTTCAGTAATGTTTTTTAAATGAAGAGGAACTATATATATAAAAATATTTTGAAACTTAAGAAAATATTTTAATGAGGATACCGGAATTAAAAATACCTCATAATTACATTTTAACTATATATAACGTAATATTTATGCACCATATCATAGAACCAGACATTTATTTGAGTTTTGATTTACAAAAACTTTATAAACTTTTGAGATCTCTTCAATTGCATAGTATTTATTTCGATAGACTTAATGAAATGTATCGTACATCCATATTAAATGTAAAAATGAAAAAAAAAAGAATTATGAACGTGTAATGAAGGCATATATGTCATATACATTTTTCAGTTGTGATAATATAATTAGTTGTTTAAATTCAGCCTTTTTTTGAATTTTTTCCATACAACATAAAAAGATAGCAAATCTGGAGAATGATTTAAAAGAAAAATTTATAGGAAATGGTAAAGACCTTTACAAGTTAACCTGACGGGATACAAAATGGAAAATATTGTAATAAAAGTTTATGATAACACAATGAATTAAAGTTTTATTCAAACTTGCAAACATTTTTTTTTAAAAGTATGCATTTAACTTAAAATTCAATTTCATTTCAACCACACATATCTCTATATAAAAGCGTGACTTCACTCCCCTTCCACACACATAAGACGAGTAAGGTAAAATAAATATTAATATAAGAATATTACATGTTCATTTTTTTCATTCACCACACTTTTAACCTGATGTTGCAGTAACTTAGTACTTTTTTCTAAATTTTATTTATTACATTTACATGAGAAATTCATTTTAACGTGAAAACACACTACAAAATCAAATTATAAAATTTACTTTGCCACTTTAATTTAACAGAAATACAGAGAAATTTTTGCTGCCCTTTAAAGTGTAATTTGTACAACACTTCAAATAAAATTTAACCCCAGTTTTACGTTTTTATTAAATTTATTTCATATAAACATATAATTTTAATTCGCTTTTGCATTCGATGCATTTGATTTGCTTTAGATATATAGAACATTGATAAAATATTACTTTAATGCAATAAATATTATTACGAAACATTATAACACACTTTAGACCTGTAAATGTCTCTAATACTAATGTTTATGTAAAAGTTATTTCTGTGTTTAAAAAAATATTGCTTGAATTAAAATAATACTAAAATCATTCAAAACGGAAAAACTTTTCTACATTAATTACAATAGTTACAAAGTAAAAAAAAATAAAAGTATCGATTCTTTTTTTAAATATTATTTTTATCAGATATTTTTTCAATAAATAAATGTAAATTAAATTCAGTCAAATTGTTCTTTCATTCAAAAAATAAATATTTATTAGAAAAAACACTTTAATTTATTAGCACACTTAATCTAGAAAATGGAGCACATTTGTCGTTAATGTGAAAAACATTGTTCAAAATCAGTGATGAATGTGAAGGAAATAATCCAATTCTAATAAAATTTCATATTAAATTGATATTAATAATGTATATATATATATATATATATATATGTGTGTGTGTGTGTAAGGATAATTTAATTAGATTAAAAATTTAATTCCCTATATAGCACTTAACTCATCTTTTTCATTTCCTCTTCAAGTATCAAACTAATCACCCATTTATTTCTTCCAAACATATGGCCTAGCCAATAAGCATGTCTAATTCTAGATCGTTAGATTTAATAACCCTATATGTCAGCATTAACTTTCAAGTACAATCATAAAATCAGAGGTACTTCTAACATCTGGCTTAAGTGGTAAAACGCTTAGATTTTTAACTTTGGCGTTCTTTTTCTCTCTGTCTCTAAGCGTCAGAACTTATATATATATATATATATATATATATATATATATATAGAAATACTTTTAACGTGATAAAGATTAAGAAGATAAATTAGTTAATATGAAATAATACAACTGTCCTGACAAACTGCTTTGTATTTTTATGCATTTTTTTTCTCTCTTAACTCGAAAAGATTTCCCTTCCAGGAATGAATAAAATGCAGAAAACACCGGTCACGCAGGTGCATCATCGGAAAAATTTATTGCAGTAGATGAGGATAAAGTGTATACATCCCCAATTAAGACAGACAAATACATTTTGTAGTTTGTTGAAAGATTAAAAATTATCATTCCGATTTCGACGACGAAAATGAGATGAATAATGCAACTCCTGATACCACGTCATCCGAAATAAGGAATATCGTGAAAAGTATGCGCAGTTATTTAGATGCATGCTCCAATGTTGAAATTAATTACAAAATGGATAACATCGAAAGATTTGTTGACAATTTAATATTAAGGAAAAATGAAAAAAATGAAATTAAAAATGATGCTAAAGCAAAGAAAATTATCAGATTCATTTTTCAAAACCTTAAACATTTTGTTTTAAATTTCATTATGAATGATTTTGTTTCATTTATTTACATACATACATATCTATGTAAAAATAAAATGTACTCTAATAAAATTAATTTTGTTGAATAGATGATTTTCTTCTTTTTTCTTTTTTTTTTTGCAATGTCCTTTAACACGAGAAAATATTCCTGCCCCATAGTTTCGTATTAAATTATTTTCACTGTACATATATATAGAATAATAAAATTTACAATGGTCAAAAAAAAGGCAAAATATTATTACATTTAATGATAACTGTGTAATATTGACAGACCATCGGGCACTCTCTGAAAAACTAGCTGCATGACCCAGCGTTGCACGGGTTTCTTCAGGAGTATAACTTTTTGAATTGGAAATTTCTCCTTTCCCTCTCGGTGACAGCACGTCCTGGTGTGTTTGTAGTTTTTTATGCATTATATTGAAATGGGATGAAATATAACGTTAGGACGGTATATTTCCCCTTCGCTTAGCCCGGTGTTGCACGGCCTTCTTCCGAGAGTATAACTTTATTCCCATAGAAATTTCCCCTTTCCCTCTCGACGCCAACACTCTTGGATGTGGGTATATGCGCGATAGGAGTTATTTCTATATTTATGTTATTAAAATTCCCTTTTTCGAAATTTCTTCCACTTCCTTTACTTGTAATACAGGTTTCTTTTCCCTCAATTTCATTCTGCTTTGCATCGACTTTTTCGAGTATAACAGTACTTTTCCCCTTTTCTCCCATCTAGGGATAAAATCTTTCTTCATAATTCTGTTCACAATTAATAATTTACAAACCTAATTTAGTTTTATCCACAAGAAAGCAGACAATGTAGGATTTTATTTTTAAATAAATTTGTAATGAGTAATGGAAAACAATGCTGCTTTAATTTTCTTAAAAAAACTCTTAATTTATATCCATTTTCATTAAATAATAAATTAAAAAATTCCTACCATTAGTTATTGAATTAACTGCTTATTTCTGGATGTTTGATGTACGATACAAAATATTTGTAACCATAAACAAAAGAACTATTTGGGGGAAGTTTAGAAATTTTGCTTACATTCATTGTATAAAAAAATATTTAAAAGAATAATAACACTATCTGATAAAATCTTTTCAAAGTTTTCTTATATTTTTAAGGTTTTTCAGTAAATTATTTTTTAAGAATCGTTTTTAGTTGTGATATATTATAAAATACTAAGCTCTTCTTCATTATTTTATATATAAAGAAATAATTAAAATTTAAAGTAACAAAATGGATTTGGAATCTTCATTATTTACATTTACTATAAAAGAAAAAACATTAAAACAAGAAATTACTTTACTCTGACAGAAACAATTCAACAATTTGTTCTTTCAGTATCAGTGCTTTGCTAAATTTTTCTTTCAGTACGTTCTTGAAGTATTGTATAAATTAAGAAAAATGTTAATAAACGGAAGAAATTTTTATAAAAATCAGCACAACGTGTTTCACATAAACAAGGAATAGAATTGTATACGCACACTCTAAAAGTTTGTCTTTCCACACATGCACCACATAAACACTTAAACTCGTGAATTCTGTTATAGGTTTACAACAATTAATTATTACTGGTATTTGATGATTTTGGCAATTCTTTTCGTTGCATTTGTATATTCACCCAAAACGGAAATTTTTTTTAAAATTTTCAATTTTTTCATAATTGATACCTCGAATCATTTTCCATCTTTTGGAACCTTTGGCGCATTTCTGCGTTCAACGGTTCGTGAGAAGATAGCCTCACGTTTATACATCGATATATAGATGTGTTTGCTTACCTATTGTGTCAATCAGCTGATTTTTTTAATCATTAACCATATAAAGAATTCGCAGGGAAAAAACAAGTAAAATTCGATCATAAGACTTAAAATTTACAATTTTATTTCTTTACGCTTATATTTTAAGCCACCATTTATTCATGATAAGTTGACATTTTGCAATTGTTTAACTTACATTTATATATCAACTTCGTTTTCTTCAAGGGCGCTACGACTTTTAATTAAAAAAAATCGACTCAAATAAAATACTAATTTATCAAGACATTTTTATGCAAATTTTTTTATAAATAATTATTTTTATGAAATTCGAAATATCTTAATATTTAAATTTATTGGAATATAATAAAAGGAAAATAATACTTATACTTTTTTAAAGAAAGCACTTCTATAATAAATGAATAAAACACTATAGAAACATTAATGAACAAATTTTAAACTTCTACCATTTTTAAAAGCAACTTAGTGTTTTAAATATCAATGCAACTCATTTCTCTGAAAAACTTCATCCTCATTATTTCTTTATTGTTAGATTTACTTTCAACACTAATCCGTTCACTACGCTTACAAATAATTAATATTACAATTAATGAATATTGTATAGAACGATAATAAAGAAGAAATATAAAAATACGCTTAGTAATTAAATTAATATTTACGTATTGAGAGAAATTGTCTATCTTAAATGTAATCAATCAAATCATGTTTTTATGATCTAATCCAAAAAGCATTAGAATATCTTGAAAGACGTTTAATAGCTGTCAATGTTGTCTCGAATGTACACCAGATGGCTAAAAACATCTCATGCTATGACATTTTTTTTTTAATTTTTTGTAATAGAGACATATATTCTTTAAACATCAAGTTAATAAGTTTTTCAATATTTTTCCTTGAAAATTCAACTAGAAAGTAACGAATGTACGAAAGTTCCTTTAAATCCAGTAAAAGTATGATGTAACAAACGTCTTATAGTACCTTAACATTTCTGAAAATATTTGGAAATTCTACATAATAAAGGTAAAGGTTTTAAGTTAATTTTTTTTAAATTTATCTTTAAGATATATGAAATAAAAGGCATGTGTATTTCTATGAAATGTAATTCATGCAACACATACTCCTGGTATATATGACACATTAACTCTTAGACTGATTTTTGTATATATGCTACCGTTAAAGCGTGTAACCCAGTTATTTCATAGTATAACTAGGTATTTCATGAAATAACTAGACAAGTCACTTAAAGTATATAATAGATGAAAAGTTTCAGACTTTAAATAGTTACTCTGCGGAATAACTAGTTATTATCTCCTTCTCTCTCTCTCTCTCTATGTTTTAACTAATGATAGGCCGTTTTAACACTAGTTTGCCCAAGGAAGTAGTTTTGACTGCTTTTTAATATCAATTAGAGAAACAATGATGTATATAATGACGCAATTCCTTAGACTTTTTTAGAGTTTATTTGTTTTCCGAGAGAAAATAATTTCTTTTGATGTTAATATTTACTAATAACTTATTATATGACTTTAAATGATATAAATAATGTTAAAAATTAATTTTATACAAATTTATTTACACATTAGTTATTATTTAACAATGCAGTCATTTCGACAGCTTTTGGGCAAAATAGGTATATACTAAGTTTAAGTCTTTGTAGTGTTAAAGAGAAAAATAAACAATTTCGAAGTTGTTTGATATATTAATTCATCATAAATATATAGCAAAAACGTCTCGAAAAATACATTTTATCCCTATTACGGATGATTAATTGATAAACAATATGGTTAAACAGATTATATAATTTATTATTGCTCATATTGCTAACATTACTTAAACAGAAAGGAAAATAAAGAGAATATATTTTGTATCTGTTACTGATATAATTAACTTTTCTACTCCTTGAACTTCAGGGATATCATATTGCTGGAGTAACCAATAGTCACGTGGTACCTTTTTCTGTGCTGTTCAGCACTTTTTACTTCTACTATCATAGTTAATAATTTTTCACGAGTAAATTCAGCACTGTTGTCCTTTGTCCCGTGCTTATTTAATATAGATTCAAGTATCTCTTGCATTAAGTATTTCTTATTTACAGGTTGGTCTTCCATTCTTGAAGTAGTCATTGCTTGAAACAGTTGCAAAAATAAGTTATAATATTCTAAAATATAAAAGGCTAACATAAATACGCCATCTAAATGATACGTCTAAAAGCAACGGAGTGAAGCGTACAAACCCATACAAGTCAATGTATGGCAGCTATCAGCAGTTCAAAACTGGCTAAAAACAGCTAGAATTCGATCAAAGAATTTTCGAGTGTTGTATTTCCTACTTTAATGATCAAGTAATCGTAATTCTATAGAATACCTAGTTAAAAATCATAGAATTCAATAATTCCATAAAATAACGGAACGGATTTCACACTTAAACGGTAATATATATATATATATATATATCTATATCTATATATATATACATACATACATATATATATATGGGGGTGGGGTGGATATATAGAGAAAGAGTAAGAGAGATAGGGAGAGAAACATTGCTTTATCCAAATTTTCAATGAATTTTTACTGAAGGCATATCATTTAAAAAGATTGATAATACAATTAATTTATTAATCAAAATTCCTTCATTATGATTTATTTTACAATGTATACACTGTTTAATTATCTTAGTGTTAAAATAACAGTACGTTAAAATCCCAAGACTTGTTCTAAAAGCCTAAAACTAAAATTTAATCGAAAATTTATAAATGTATAAGAAAAAACTGCTAATTTATAGCTAAAACTTTCCTTTTCAAACTAATATTTTTTAGAAAAGTTCACTTTAATTTTCCCATGCATTCATTTCTATAATCATGATCATGTGTAATGATGAAAAAGTACTTTGTTGGAAACGAGAAAAAAAAATACGTTAGCCTTCAAAAGAATTCTTAACACTAATTTCTAAGCTACCTGTTGATTGCTTCTAAGAGTAAATGAGTTCCGGGAGCCTACTGATTAAATTGAGCAGCCGAGTAAAAACAACTCCTTCCCTTAGAAAAAGAAATAAGCAATCCACAGCAACTACATTAAGAAAAGATCAACGATTTCACACTTTTTAGTTCCGCTTTTATGAAGAGGAAAAAGAAATAAGATCTTGAGAAAAACTTCCTTTTTTGAACCAAGAGGTAAAAAGAAAATGATTTATTTTACTGCATATATCGAATGTTTTTTTCATCATTCTCATTAGATTATGCATTCAGTTCTTTTCTCATTTTCTTTGACACTTGAATTGCTTTTGTGGTGTTGTTGAAGTTAAAGTTTTCTTTCTTTTTTGTTTTTGAGGATTAATACATTTTGATAGCAAATACACTTAATTGAAAATTGAAATTATTTAAAAAGAAAATTTATATTATATTCTACGAACAAATGAGCATATATATATATATTTCATATTTACTAATAATTTTAGCAGATGAAAAAAATGTCTGCACATTAAAAGAACTTTAATGCGCTCTAAATAAATGCTTATCTCAATAAATTTGTTCAATATATTGTGTGTGTGGGGAGGGGGGGATTCTTTTAATTTTTATACTTCCTAAAGATTCTCGTGAATTTGGTTTTGCAATTAATTTTTATTTATACGAAGGTTGTCATAATTGTGATTTATTAAATTTATCGCTCTATCACACACTATGTGTTACCTTCATATATTAACATTTAATTTCTTAGGGAACTTAAATGGCGAAAATAATGAAATTGATTTTACACTATAGATTTTTCAAAAATATTGTAAGATTATTTTTAGTAATTTTTTCTTGTATATTTTTATGCATCTATCCTGGCTTAATAACAAAAATAAACTTAAGCTTGCATATTAGCGAGGCTTTTCCACAGTTAATATTAACTAAATTGGGAGTCTGTCTCTCTTTCGAAGCACATGTTTTCTATTACATAAAAACTTTGTAAATCTAATTATGTTAAGATTTTCTTTTGTATTTATTCATTAATATCTTTAAACAAGCTTATATATATATATATATATATATATATATAGAGAGAGAGAGAGAGAGAGAGAGAGATAAAGGTTGGCTGGCCATAAAAATATGTTTCAAAATACAATATTACTTTCCAGGACAAAGAGTTTGCTAAAAAATAACTGCGACCATTTAACTTTGACCTATACTATCTGTCAATTTAATACATGAATTTACATATACACAATACGAATGCATGTAATTTCTACTTCATAGAAAAATATCATTATCATTAACTCCCAAAGAAGAAGTATATTAGAGAAATTTGGGCTAGCTTGTGTGTGTTATCCATAGCCTTGCAAAGCATGGTGAAGAAGCAAGCTCTGAAAGGCAGCATAAATCTTCTTTAGTGACTTAATTAAGGTTATGAATTCAAAGGTTTACTTGCAGTAAAAAATTTTTAATTGGGACAAAATGGAATTTTCTGGAAAAAGATGCGACAAAGATTATAATATATGTTAGATTAACATATGCGAGTATTATATAAGATTAATTGCTATACTTTCGACCACAAGTCTTAAAAAACTGTATGCTGTCGACTTAAGTTAGTGACTTAATTAAGGTTGTAAATTCAAGGGTCTAACTGCAGTAAAAAAATTTTAATTGGGACAAAATGGAATTTTGTGGAAAAAGATGTGACAAAGATTATAATATATGTTAGATTAACATATACGAGTATTATATAAGATTCATTGCTATACTTTCGACTACAAGCCTTAAAAACCGTTTCGTGCTGGTACTTTGTGCCAATGCATGGATTTACTCGAGAATTGAAACATTGTTTATTTATCATGCAGTAACTTCTTCAAAAAGTGTGAAGTGTAAAAGAGTACAATAATTGTAATAATCTGGAGATCTAACAATAATTCTGACTTTTTTACTATTTAGATCATTGAAATGTTTTCTTCTTTAGTGAAAAATACTTGCTTTAGAGAAATCTGCCATTCCATTCGTATGCCAATTTTTTGTGTGGACATTACTGCTTCTTATCATTTTGGCCTACATGTAAGAGTTAGATATATCGTTATCTAGTTTCTGCCTTCCAACATAACCAATATTCACGCTTATGAATCAGCTGATTACTTCTAGCTTTAGGAAGTTCTGCACTAAAGCACACTTCGAGTTGTTTTGAGATGACTGAAGGGACCAAATCTCACTCTCATGGAGTTTTTAAGTTATCACTTCCAAATTATTTTATGCTTGAACATAATCGAAATTACAGGCGAAGGGCTTACAATGGAAACCCTCACTTAGGCTTGGAAGAAGCATTAGCCAGAAAGGGCTGTCCAATATAAATTTAAGGAGTTTGAGGCAATACATGTGAAGTCTGCAGTCAATAAAATAATGCAGTTGGATAAAATAATGGTATAACAATCAAATATCAATGAATTTGTAAAAGGCTGCAGCCAAACGTGACCATAGTAGAGCTTATGGAATTTTACCGTATTTAGCATCAAAAATGTATCTGTCAAAGATGTATTTGTCAGAGGAGGAGACAGCAGTTTAACAATAATCTACTGGTAAAATAAAAGAAATGTTGAAAACATGGGAAACTGTTACATCGTAAATTCAAAACCCTCACTCTAAAAAGACAGTGGATATTTGCACTACAAACGTCAGAAAAAAGTAGTCTGCAGAAAAAACACACTTAACCCAACCTTAATTATTTTGAATCCCCCAAAGCGAATTTCCATTCTAGATTGATTCATCTTACAATAAAAGAAATTTTTCATATTCATTAGCAATATACACTGCTGGCCACCATAAATGCAACACCCTGAAGGAAGCATGCAAATAACATAAAATTTACAACATGCATTAGTGGAGGTGAGATATGCAAATGATTAGAATTTCAGGGCAGACACACATCACACGCGCCTGTGGCGCCACCTCAAGGTACTATTTAAGGCTTGGAGATTTCGACGATTTCAAGTTCGGCAATTGTATTTTTCTTGCGGTTTTTTCAAAAAATGATGAGTTATGTCTCGTAGAAAACAGCAATCAGTTTGTATCTGAGTTCGACAGAGGAAGAATAGTGGCCTACCGAGATTTTGGATTATCTTTCAGGGAAATCGGTAGTCATGTTGGGCGAAACCAAACAACTGTAATGTGGATATGTGACCGTTGGATGCAGGAGGGTACGATGGACTTACGTGGTAGATCGCATCCACCTCAGTGCACCACTTCACGTGAGGACAGTCAAATTGTGCGGATGACTGTAATGGATCGCTCAGTCACATCACGAACCATAGCACAGCACATTGAGTCTGTAACGCATCATTCAGTGTCTGCGTATACCGCGACGCCGTTTACAGCAGACTGGTCTTTCCGCAAGACATACATTGCTTGGTCTAGCCTTGACGCAGAACAACAGACGTCTCCGCCGCCAATGGTGCGATGAAATAAGGATGTGGGTGGCAGAATGGAATGGATTGTCCTTACTGAAGAGTCACGCATCTGTCTGCAACACCACGATGATCGGATTCGAGTCTGGAGACACCGTGGAGAGAGGATGTTGAACAGTTGCGTTATGCACCGTCACATTGGTCCTGCACCGGGTATTATGGTGTGAGGCGGTATGGGATATCGCTCTCGCACTCCTCTAGTACGCATTGCCGGCACTTTAAACAGGCAGCGCTACACCTCCAAGATGTTGAAGCCAGTTGTCTTTCCTTACCTTCAGGGCTGGGCCACCGCCACATTTCAACAGTATAATGCACGACCACACGTGGCACGCATTGTGCAAAGGTTCTTCGTCAATCACCAGATTGAATTGCTTCCTTGGCCGGCTCGCTTCAGAAAACATACTAATATGAAATTCTGAGGAAGTGAGTTCTATTATATCCAGAAAAGGAAGTCATATCAAGCAAAGCTTTTCCTCAATAAATGAGAACTTTGATGAATTATTAATACAGAAAATCTAGGGAAAAATCTTTAATAACACAGAAACTCTAGGGAAAAATCTTTAAACTATTCTCAGATGGCAAATTTTGCCCATGAATTCTTCTCTTGAACTTAAAGATTTAAAATAAAATAATTCTAATCTTTAAAAGTTTGAACTGCGTTATTTCGGGATTTAATTTGAAAATTATAATTCACTAAAGGAGAATGAAATAACAGATGATACAAGACGAATTGTATCCAATTTAATCTGCATCAACTAATACATTTCATAGATCCTTGGAAGAGTTTTCGTATTTTTCCAAGTCAAATATTTATATAAACAAGTCACGTTACGTTAAAAACTACATGAATCACACTAAAAATTCTAAATTGAAATGTTAGTTCCCTTATGCTTCCTAAATATTCAGAGAAATTACATGAAAAAACCATAATTTCCCATGAGTAAATCAAAATATTTTCCATTTTGATTTTCAACATTTTAGTATTTATTAGTCCCTTATTGTTTAAATTTTTAAATTGGTATAATTTCATACAAAATATTGTGTGTTTTAATTTTTATTTATTTAATTTTATTTCTAACTCACAAAAAGAAAAAAAATACACATAAGATCCAGGTTACTGGTAAATGTATCTAGTAATATAAGATTAGGATGTTATTTTAAATTAGTTGCTAAGAAATGTGTCTCTGTTAGGAATAATTATTTGAAGAAATGAGTTAACGCGGTAATGAAGTAAATTTTTCTCGAAATTTTACTATTTTAAACAATTTTCATGCGTGTTTACTTTTCTTATATGAATCAAATTATTTAATGAAAGTTTTTGATTATTGTGTACGGTAACGCTTAGGAAATATAGAAACGTGATGTTATTTGGTGATACTTATATGCAACTTTGATATAAAATGTTAACTTTTCTCAAAATATGCCTTGTTCATGAAAAAATACCTTAAAATCATTAGTAGTAAAACTTTGGCTTTGTATGGTTCATTGGGAATGTACAGCAATGTCCTATAAAATGTTTGGATTATAATTTTTGAGATAAAAGTTTAGTTAAATATCTAAATAAATTACCCTCTTTCTTTTTTTTGTTAAACTCATTAATGAATAATTTGTGATTTTTTTAATTACTTAAAAAATTATACACATCCTTCTAAGGAATTAAAGGGTATGAAATGCTATAATTCAAAATGTCCAAAAATAGTTCATTTATGAATAATTCAAAATTGAAAACTCATTTACGAATAATTCAAATTTGAAAACTCATTTTTGAATAATTCAAAATTGAAAACTCATTTACGAATAATTCAAAATTAAAAACTCATTTATGAATAATTCAAAATTGAAAACTCATTTATGAATGTATAATTTGTGACTTATTTTTTAATTACTTTAAGTGATACACATCATTTTAAGGAAATAAAGATTATCAAAGGATATAAACCAAAAACTTTCAAAAAATATATATTTCAACTATGAATAATTCAAAATTGAAAACTCGTCTATGAATAATTTGTGAATTTTTTCTAATTATTAAATTGATACACATCCTTCGGAGGAAATAAAGATTATCAAAGGTTATATATATATATATATATATATATATATATATATATATAAATTAAAGTATCCAAAAAAAAGTTCTTAATTGATTGTAATTGCGAAAGGGATTGTAAGAATGGATACTTTAAACGAGGATACTACAACAATAGATACTATAAACAAACAATATTTAGGACATAAAAGCATACATTTTAAGATAATGAATTTTATGCAGTACATATTCAAAACATGCTTTCCCCCTACTTCTTAGCAGGTTCCAAAAATTCTGGGATTTTAACATTATTTTTACTGTAACATCATCTACAGCCTATAAAGAAAAAAGAAAGCATTCTGTGTGTGTTAATTATTATTCCACTAAAATAACGCTAACAACTTCTGAAAACAACATTTTTCTTTGTACTAATAAAAACTGGCTAGTATCACTTCTGATTCATTGCTTTCTTTCATTCTTTTTCTGCACGAGAAATGCCGCTGGTTAATTACACTATTTCGATGCTCCCGAAATACATTCACCCTCCGCTGGTCACAACTGGTGAGGTTCCCAGAGGGGTGGGAGAGAAAGAGTGGTTTTTCACCCTCTCTCCTCCCCTCTAACTCTTTTCATTGAAGACACCCCCTTAGGAAAAGAAGTACATCAACTTCGACCAGAGCATCCAGATAATTTAATAAAAAACACAATTTACTGATAAATTAGGTGACCACATACGATTCGATGAGGGAAGGACAAGACAATTTTAGTCGCTCAACAAGTTGCGCAAATAGCGTAGGAAGCAATCAGATCGCAAGGGACCTAAGCTACAGTGGAATTAGAGGATATATATAAAGCAGACCTTTGAAGTGAGATACTCAGTGTCACCGTAGCAGTCCAGAGATCTTCTTGTCTCACTACCCTCACCAGGTGAGTTAAGTCCTTTAAGAAGTTTGCTTCTTGAACCAGAATAATCATAAGATACCTAGTGCAAGTATTAAAGTATAGAAAATAATTGTATAAAACATATAAGTGTTTTTAAATGTATCCAAATGAAAGTTTCCTTTCGTATTATCGGTATTATTGCAGTACATTATCGATTTATTGTGAAAATTTCTTTATCTCTTTCTTTCACTCACAGGCTGTCTTATTTTCATGTCATTTTTCCGTATTGGAATTTTCCCCTTTAGTTATTTTAAAGCTTATTTGTTATACATATCTACTCTGAGAAGTAGTTATTATTTGAACTTGAATAGCCATATTGTTTGACATTCAATTAAAGATTTTTTATTGTATTTTTAGTATTTATGCTAATTGTTTTGTTTCTTTTAATTTTGACACAGATTTTTCATTTTAAAAGGAAAACAAAATATGCTTAATATTTGTTTAGAAACTTCATAAAAGATAATAAAATTATTGACTTGTCATAATAATTAAACTCATGAACCTTTAAGTACCTTGAGTTGGCAAAAAATCGACAGTCAGATTTCGAAAAATGTTCAGATCTCAAAAATACACATAACTTATATAGCGCTATTAAATAGCTTTTTTTAATACCGCTGAGTGGTAGTTTACCTTTAGAAATCTTATAATTTATATAAATGATCCTAATTTTTAGTTTAATGATGTTTATTTTCAGAGTGTATAATATAAAATTATTCTAAATACAAGGAAAACTGCATTTTAGTATTAAAGATGCATTTATTCAATATGTTCCTCCTGTCACACAGTAGGAAAATTATCAATTAAATATATCACACAGCTCAGTATTCACATCATTCTACAGTTTTAAAATTATTTCAGACTTATGGAAAGTTTTGAAAGCAGACTAGTAAGGACAAATAATTAATTTGAACCATACTTCTGTTTTAAAACTTGTTTTGCACATACAATAGTAGTTTAAAATGTGTATATAATCCTTTTTTAAATCAAAAAACATTGTTTCCCTTAGATTTTTCGATTTATTTTGTTTTCTACGTCATTTTTAACATACTTTTTTGCGCTATTATTAGTAAAGAATTGATTGTTGCATGATAAAATAATAGTTTCAAAAAATATTGGAAAATAAATTATTTTATATATACTACCTCATGTGTTTAAAAAGATGCCTATATATCTACAGATAGCTGTTTCTAAAATTTCATTCACATATGAAATAAAATTACACATTGCTGAATAATGAATTACATACCTTTTTCGTGTATCTAGTGGCTTAGGTTTTATTCGACGTATAACAATCTATATAATAAACCCATATAATAACATTACTAATAAAACATTATTTTTTATGAATTTTTAAGAGAAGTAAATCTTTCCTTACAAAAATCGAAATGTTCTTTGGAAATATGTTAACTTCTTAATATTCTAATATGTATAAAAGGCAACTTAAAAAAAACGAGCTTGAAATGAGTTATTGAGTCTAATGCCATTGTATTCAAATGACTAAAACTAAAAATTTTATCATTTCAAGAATTCCGACATTGAAAGATATGCTGCGTAAAAGGAATGATGCGTAACAGGAGCTGTTACTTTTTAATTACAGACCAGGCTTTTAATATTGATATTCTTTTATCAAAAGTAAAACTACATCAATAATTCTTTTTTCCCTTGATATGTGTGTAATATAAATTCTATTAAATAAGCTTGTGAACTAATTTTTAAACTTACACAAAAAGCATCACGTTTATAAACAAAAGCACTACTATTTTTAAAGGCAATCGTTATTAAGGTAAAAGGTTGAGATTAGAGAAATACAGTCACGTTCATATTTTTTACGTGTTTTAATCAGCAAAGTTGTTCTGTTAATGAAATGAAATGAATTTATTCTCTAGAGATTCTTTAGGGGTGTATAATGAAAGTAAATTGCAATAAGTGACAGCAAAGGGCAGAATATACGTGATCAGGTTTATGATATTTTAATACTAGATAGTCGTTTGTATTTATGACAATGTTTTGATTTAAATACATAATAAAATTACCCGTTTCATGATTCTGAAACTGTATGTTTTGTTTTTTTGCATTAACAGTAGTCACAACTAGCTGTGAATTATTAAATATTATCATTTTATTTCTCCCAGATTTAAATGTAATGAAAAATTAATATTTCAGGGAAGATAGACTAATTTTTTAAAAACATTTAAGGTAAAAAAAGTTATTCTAAAGTCTTTCTTTTTCTTTTCTATGATAATCAGTCACTTTTATGGTACTAACCGGTCAATATAATTTAATAATGAGTGAAACTTTTTTATTTTATGCACAAAACAAAAAATATTTTCACTTTATTTTCCAACATTTAAATCTCTTCGGCACATAGATTTTTAATTATGTAGCTCTTTCTTTGCAAAATGAATAAAAAAGTGAATTAATTTCATGCAAAGGCAAATAATATATTCTTACACTTATAAACTACAATTTCATAACCATAACAATTAAGAAATCTTTTTTTTTCCTTTTGTGTAAGTGATTTACGCTAAATTATATCTTTAACTTCCTAAAAATAAATTGCTTTACTTTTTTAAAAATATTTTGAAAGTCTATATTTAATTTTTAATTAAATTTTTATAAGTGCAAGTGAGAAATATCAAGTTTAATTAATATTTTCAGAAAATAAGTACTGTATTAGTAATTCTTGTATACATAAAAGAGCTCTTACTAAACTGTATTTAATTCACATGATTTTAAGAAAATTAGTTATTTACCATTATTAATATACACGTAGATCGCACCATAAGGTTTATTCTTCCCCTCACTTGTGACCGCGGTAATCTAATGGCTATGATCGCAAACTCATGACCCGCGCATCGCAGGTTCGAATCTTAATGCCATTGAAGACTCGTCGTGTAGATGAGGCTGAAGCATGTTAAATCTGTCGAAACGCAATATCCTCTTTTCGGTGTGGTAGTTAGGAGTGGGGTGCCAACTCAGGTGTCGTCTTCGACACCTGACCGAGGGTCAAAATTAAGACGTCCGTCATTAATAGCCTTCGTGCTGCTTTATAATGCGACCAATACGTTAACATAGCCCTCACCAGGGAGTGTTTCTCAAGGAGTACCCTATAGAAGAGTTGCTCAGACTGTGAGGCACTCCTCCTAAAGGGGTGTCATAACCTTATTTGGGAGGCGCGAACATGTCGGAAAGTCGAAAACAAAGGATTATTTTTAAAAAATTACTAATTTATGGAAAAAAAGCAAAACAAAATTCATTCTAATATAATAAAAAATAAAATACTCATTTACACTGATGGAATACACTTCTTGATGTATCAGTATTGCACAATGTATTTGATAATTAATTTTTCCATACTAAATTAAGAACAAGTTTAATAATTACCAGTGAAGCCATTGGCTTGTAATATATAAAATTATATACAAAATGTAATACCTATCTTGATAATGTATAGGTTTATAATTAAACTTGTGTTGTTGCTTTAGTGCATAAATATATTATTATTGATTTCAATACATTGTTATTGTATGAGGAGTGGGGGTTCAATGAAAATTATGATTTAAAAATTGGGTCGCAAGTATTGAAAGCTTGAGAAGCACAGCCTTATAGCCTTGAATCCCCCAAATGAAAAATAACTAGTATATAAATTGTAAATCTTATTAAAACGCTTTTGATTCTATATAACTTCTTCGGCATTATTCAAATCTGTTTCAAACACTTATTTAAAATAGATTTCGGTACAGTTTTGTTTCGATTTTATTTTTTTCTTTATTTAAAATATACAAATTCCAAAAATATTATGCTTAAATTATTAATATGTTTGCCTCTTAAGTGTCAGTAGGCATTAATCTTAGAAATGTTTCTTAGAATTCACTTCAAGGGCTAAGAAGGGCATAATAAATGTAACCATGACCTAAAAACGTAATTTATTATCTTTCTTCAGTATCATGATCATCGGAAGTGAATTGTTCCATAATTGATTGAGCACGCAATCGATTGTGAGCGCACGTGTCGGTCCTTGACTTCATGCTGTCGACCTCATGGAATTGGTAGCTAAGAATCAAGAGTGTGGTCTCTCATCTCACGCCACCTAATCCATTATAATATCTTAGATATATTGAAGCCTTTGGAAGAAAATGTAGTGTCAATTTTACTTATTTTTTACTTTCTGTCATTCAAATTTAATGTTCTCTGTTGCTTGTTTATGATATTAAGGTATCCGACTACTTGCGAGAACTTTTTTTTAAAAAAAATGGAGTTATGGGGATTGTTTTGTGGTTTTTAGATTTATTTTTAAAAATTAGTGCCCAAAATTAAGAAGAGATAAAGAAATTATTATTACCGAAATGGGAAAGAATTGTTAAAAATTTACAAAAAAATTACATGAACTGAGCCCATTCTGTACAAAAAGTTTATGAACAATTTTTCAATTTTTCTATTTTGATGTGATGCTATGCTATTTATTTTTGAAATGATCCTCAGGACAAGAGATATTTTTTACAAAAACTAGAGCACATGATCTCAGAATTTGTATGAAATTGCTTAAAAAACAGTGATTATACTTCCGCAAGGGAGTGTAGATTTTGTAATAAAACAGTGTTTGATAAATCTGAAGGTTAAAGCACTTCTATTATTATACAGAGCATACACAAAAAATTTCTACAAATTATTTTAAAAACTTTTTAAGCAATCCCTGACCCCGTTTGAGCTTTTCGAGATAACACATTTCGAGTGAAACGCATTTTAAGGTAACATCTTATGTAAAGTTATGGCATCTGCTTTTACTAAAACTCTTGTAGTTTTTGTTATACTGAATCGATAATAATAAATTTGGTATTTTTATAAAGCTCACAAAATGGCTTATAAAATAAAATCATAGAAAGAATTGTCAAGTTTTGGCAAAATTCATAATTTTAGGTTAGTCGGGTACCTTAAGAGTTAAAATGTAAACTGCCAAAAAATGTCAAGTTATAACTTTTAAATACATGTATCATACTTGGAAAAAAATTAAATGTCTGGTGCTTGAAATTCAAGTGAAGAATATATAACTACTTCCTAAAAGGAATTCATTAACGTTTATTTAATTTATATCTAACGTATATATTGTACTTAATATTCAAACAGCGAATAGTAAATTTACAATACTTAAAGAGAGTTATGTTTATAATTGTCTATCTGCTTCATTTAATAATTTGGAGACGAAAGTTATAAAGTGAAACACATTTTAATAAGTGTAATTAGACTTCTGACAGCTAGTGAAAGCTTTAAACAGTTTAGTATGATGAAATTTTAAGATACTTTTAAAATATGTGTATCTAGTTTTTTCTTTTATATGTAACTAATTAAAACATTTAATCGCATAATAGTGATTTTCTAAACATACTTAATTGTATCCTATAATTTGTATATAATACAAAAAAACGTCCATTGTAACTTAAAAGTATCTGTCATTAATGTATAATTTTTTAAAAAATTTTCTAAGAAATCTCACTGAATAAGAATTTCATTTTTGCTTAATTTGATTTGTTTTAATTTTCGCCGCAATGTGAACCAACCCGAAAGCTAATAAAGCTCGTAATTTTGAGACACAGCCAAGTTACAAGGACGACACCGGAGTTAGCATCCCCTTTCTAAACTGTCCCATCACGCTAACGTGAGGACACTAATCATCGACAGATTTAAAGTACATCAGCTGCTCAACATGATGATCTTCAGTGGTACTTGGTTTCGAACCCAATACTCGACAACGTAGTTCTTCTTTTTTACGTTTTTATGGTTTTGAGGAAGCAGTTTTGAGCTCAGTCACATTATAAGTTTCTTTGAAATTAACAACTACTTTTTTCAGTGTTTTAAAGTATTTAATTATTCTAAATATAACAGCACCAATTTACTCTTCCTTACCATCACTGAAAAGTGAAAAGTTTTTTTTGTGTTTTACATTTATTTGATTCATTTTAAAAATTATAATGCAGAACAAATAGCTATAATATATGAGGTAGAATAAAATGTGCACAATTTGACTTATTTCACGATTTATGTAAAGACAGAAAAAGATGAAACTAAAAGATTGTGAAAGGCTTAGCTATACACAAATGAACCTTATTTTGCTTATGAAATTTCAAAAGAAAATTAATCATTAATTCATGGAAATTAGCTACAATAGATCTCCTTACTCAATTTTATTTCTTGGATAACAATTATATTTGTTTTTGTTAAGTTTTTAAAGTTTTTCTGCTTATTAAATTGACGAAGTAAGTGCATTAGCGTAGATCTGAAAGAGATATACTTAAATGTGTAACTTCTTTTTTTAAAATATTTTATTGGATATAACTCTCTGGAATAACTTTAAATAAAATTAATATTTATGAACTAAGAAATGCAAAATCTACATAATACAGGAGAAAAGTGACTGAATCCCTCATCACGAGATCTCCGTAACTTAAAAAAAAACCTGGCTTGAAATTTCATAATCGTGTTGCTTTTCTTAAATAAAGAGCGAAAGTCAACTCCCAAGCAGGATTTAAGGGACATCATAGACAGCAGACACACAATTTTTGTTTTTAAACTACTACATATACAAACTTAAAACTTATCAGACATATTTCTTTTGTTGAGAAGAAATTCTATAAGAACTGGTCTTACGATAATGGATTCCCAGGGACGAGAGAGGAGTGGGTTGCAGAGTCATTATAGGTTAAAAAATTCTGTTTTTGAGCTATCAAACATGCAGATGAAATTTGGAAAGCATTTTTCTTTTGTTGAACAAAGATTCGCGAAGAATGAGTTTTATGGGGATCGACTCCCGAGAAGGAAGGCGTTACGAAGATGTATAATATAAATATACTTTCGTTTCAGAAAATCAAGTCCTTTCCTTTCTTATAATTAAGGGGAAAGAGCTATAAAAAAGTTTTACGATACAATCGAAAACTTACTGCTATAGTACTTAGCAATCAATGACTTAAAAAGAGTATATAGTCATGTAAAATCATGAAATATCAAGTGAAGCGGGTGGATAACTATTGATATTGTAATGTAAATAATGTAATATCTGAGGTTTGAGGAGAATCTTCAAATGACAGGCATTTTGGATGGCTAGTTCAGCTATTTTAATGTAGCTATAACTTTCTGTTTTTAAAATGGATTTTTTGTTAAAATTCATCTTAGATGTGTTTCCAGTTGCAAAATAAAATTATGGTCCCTCTAAAACTGATACATTTTATATAACTATTGCAAATAATGGGAGTCATTTAGTTTTATCTTAAAATATTTAACCTTTTTTATATAAAGAATCTTATTCGGTTCATATTAATCTTAGTATTAATGTACGTTCTTAAAATGTTGAGGTTGGTACGTCAGTTAAAAATAACTTCACTTTTAAGCTCTAAATAAGTAAAAGAGAATATTGTATTCAGTAGTATAGAATTAGCTAGCTTCCCACTTGTATATTTAATTAAAATTCCTATTTCATCGAACTGCAATTAAATATGCGAATAATGATAACTGAGCTTTGTCTCGCTCTCTCTCGATCTCTACTCCATTGTATACATATAGTCGGAGTTCTTCGAACAAAAAAAACATATTTGCTTTAAGTTTCTTTATTTCACACTTTTGTATGTGGTTGGATATTAATACCTTCCCATTCATGGATGATTATTATTTTTCATTCATTACTTTTGTATACTTGATTTCTCATTCAAAAACACGGGAAGCACTTTTGAAAGCAAAATGTACCCTTATCGTGAGCAAAACCGTACAATATGAAAATCTCCTCTATAAATGATTTAAGAAGATTTCAGCTGTATTTCAAAGTTTATTAAGTTCTTATAAACTAATATAGATTTGTTCATGCGAATTTGCGTTTATTGTTATAATAACTAAAAACCTCTAATCCATTTTTATAACAATACCCAACATGAATCCGAAAACAGAATTTATAATATATTATCCTTAATAAGTCATTTTTTTATGCTGAATGTGACTATAATTTCAAACAATACATGGACATATTTAGTCAAATTTGAAATCGTAATAAATGTAATTAGTTATATTTAATACTAATTGCAAAGTAAAATAGAACTAGTTGATGAACTGAAAGACACTTTTAATTCAATTGAAAAAAATTAGTAGATAAAAAAGTTTTAGGCTACTTTGAATCTATGAAAATTTTTTTAAGCAGTGCATTTCCAGCATTTATAAATCAAAGCTTATTCATTATTTTAATGTTAGCATTATCTTTTTGTAATTAGTATGCTTATCAATATGTTAAAGTATTAATATAAAATATTTGTATATATTTATGTGATAAGGTTTAATGCATCATTTTTATGTGATAATGTTCATGAGAATTAATTGAGGTATTTCTAAAAATTTTCTCAGTCATGACAAATTCTTTTTCTTGGAATAAAAAATGGAACTTTATATTTGAAATCATTATAAAAAAATTATACAAATTCATTTTTAAGAAAAAGAATTTGTAAAATAGTTAGTTGAAAATTTTCTACTTTTAAGAAGATATTCATTTCGTAAGTCTTTAAAGTAATATCTATAGAATATTTACTTTGTACCCTAATCTATTACTAGATAATTCAGAGAATATGATTAATATGCTTAACCTAAATTATTTTTGATGCATGGTACATTTTAACACATTTATCTCAAGCTAATTGGGAAATTTCATGCATTTATTTTCAGAAAAAAAGCAAAACAAATGTCAAAGCTACTGAAAGCGATTTTTGTGCTGGTGATTTGCACGTTGGTTGTCAATCTACCTGCATCTGGAAGAAAACCTCCATTCAACGGCAGCATATTCGGGAAAAGATTTGTTCGAGATATGGGTAAAAATGCGTCAGCCACGTATTCTCCTCCCCCCCCCCATCTTCTTCTTTTGATAAGTACTAACCGCACGCGCTCTAAAATGCAAAACACATAACATTAAGTAGTTTTTATTATTTTCTGAATAACAAACGTGTTATTTTTGAAAAAGCCTGAATTAAATATAACACATTTTAACTTTTAATTGTGACGCATAACAAACATATAATAATAATTATTATACAATGAATTTAATTCTCAAATTCAGGGACCATACATGATATTAATATTATCTAACTTGTTTCACAAATTATATTACTATCTTTATTGTACTACATAATTTATTATTCTTCATATTGGCCTTTTATATGTTCAAAAAAGTCCCAATATTCAAATTAAATATCTTCAGCTTTGTTTAAATTTACTTTCAGTGGCTGTAGTTAGACATATAGTATTCTATCGATATATTTGACAATGGTTTCATGTGACATCCTAAGTACTTTGATATATTTTGAAATGATCTCAAGAAACCGTATTAAAAATTTTCTACACTAAAAATTAAAAATTCAAAAATCTAATACTTAAATAATTACTAATAAATAATTAAACAATAATCTAAATAAACAATTAAAAAATCTAATATTTTATAATCAGTGTTATTTTGAATGGTGTTTATAATCATTGGTGTTTACTATTTATTAATTTTAATGCTTCATTTTTAAAATTACTTTTAAAACTCTTTCATAAAAATAATGTTTCTTAGAGACCCTGTTTACTCATATAAAAATTTATACTGCTCTGGATAAAATATAAAGTTATAAAAAAAGATTCATTGAGTATATAATCTAGTCTTGAAGATAAAATTTAAATCTAAAATCATGAACATTCTTTAAAATGTTTCCAATGAACTGAAAATTTATAAATATCACCATTTTATCAAATCTGAATTGTTTAATCTTGCCTAATTTGGTACTGTTAGAAGACTATTAGGAGATAACTACAAAAGACCCTTTACAAATTGCACAGACTAATTATCTGTGACAAATAGTTACATCTTTCCCTTCATAAAATATTAATTTAAGGAGGTCAAGAGAAAATCCTTGACGCAAATTAAGTCCCGAGAAATGATAGGGACTAGATAATTTTCTTTATATAAGGAAACACTATAAGACATTTTTAACTAGAAGATACATTCTCTTTAAGAAATCATACTGCATTATATTTCTTGCTAGCTATAGTAAGGTAAAAGAATTAGAAAAATATTTCCGGAATGAGTAATACTAAATCATATTTTATTTCCTTAGTTAAGCTAAAAAGATATTTATATGGATATAAATTTTTTTATAATTAAAATATGTCTGTATAATCATCATCCGCTAAAAATGAAGAAATCTCAGAAAGAAATAATGTAATAATTCTAAAATACTTTATTTTTAATAACATTTTATGAAAAAAAATGCAAAAATTTTATTTTTATTATTTTTTTTTCTGAATTTTTGATATAAATCATATTTTAAGGGGATCATGCACAACAATAACATATTTTTATAATAGTGATTTAGTATAAGTATTCAGTGTTAAAAGCAGATAAACATAAATATTGTTTCAAGCTTATTTCCATATGAAGCTATTTAAATTTTACTGATTATGTATTTTGATAATTCATTGTACTCATTTTGTTGAGGTGTCGTACACATCTCTGATAACTCATTGTATTCCTTTCATTCAGGTGCCATACATATTTTTCTCGTTTTATATGAAGAAATTGCATGCATTGATCTTAAGTTATGATTTATTTAATACAATATCTTGTACCATAGAAAAGAAAAGAAAGATAAATTGATTAATGAAAAAAAAAGAATCTCAAATATATTTACTAATTTTTTCCCTGGACATTTATCATTGTTTGTTTGTTTTTTAATTTTATCCTAGTAAATTTCAAATTCTACCTCTATTCTTATTTTAGTTGAATTTTCATTAAAAAATTCTGTTTCTAGATGTAGACAATAGAGGAAGTGGTGATTTCCGTCATCCAGCTTGTGAATATGTTTATGATGCTTGTAATCAATGGTATATGAATGGACAAGATTCCCAGTGACCCACTACAATTATTTCTCTTCTTTACTCAATAACTGAGTAAGTAGATTGAAGTCTAGAAATGAGTTTATTGCGGAATTTTAACAATTAATAAACTGAAAGAAAACTTCAATAGCAACAGAAGGAATAAGATTATATTTTTCAAACTAAAACTTTAAGGAACTATAAATGCATCACATTAATGTTTTTCCAGATGATAATGAATTAAAGGTATGAAAAATTTTTTAACCACTTTCATAAGAAACGTTTAAATCATAGCAACATTTCTTAGTTTTTTTTTAAAGTTTACTAAGTCTATGTGCAATAAATTACATAAGGATTGAAGTTTTGAATAATTATTTTTGTAAGAGATATATAATATCTGATAATGGAAGTAAAAAAAGAAAAACATTATCAGTATGTATTTGTGTACAGGTTAGATGACAAAAAACTCCCCTCACCCAGCAACTGTTTTATTCACATTCAAATAAATTTTATATCTATCAGCTAAGAAGGATAAATGTTGCACAAATATAAGCATAAAATAGAATTTTTTTGCAATAAATCAATTTTCATTATAAATATTAATATATCGCATAAAATTCCAAACTCTCAAAAGGTAACATAAAAATAAAGTCGTAAATGAAGTGAGATATCCATCTATAAAATCATAGTTTGATTTTCCTTTATATATTTAAGGATGCAAGAGTTACTTTCACTTGAGTTATAATACTTTGAGAAATATATATTTTTAAAAAAATGAATACAATGTGAGATATCATTTTTTTTCAGGAAAAAGAAATATTACATTGGAAGAATGAATATATATAGACACTATTATGAAAAGCTTTCATCTCCAAATGACATTTTATTTTATGTACAATGGATGTACTTAAAAGGAAATAAAAATGCTTTCTAAACACATTTTTGAGATATAATTGAAAAATAAAAATAAACTGAGTAGATATGTTTTATTTATCCTTCCAACAATAATCATGCTATACATCTGATATATTAAATAATATTCGTTTCAGCATCGTGTTTTTTCTCCATTATCAGCCCATTCAGGAACGGTGAAAGATGAAAGAAGCGCGCTTTCCAGATCCACACAGTTCGAAAGCATACCTACTCACAACACCTGATAATTTTCCTTGTTAAACCTAATTTCATTTAAAATTCATATAAAATGATTAATGCAATTAAATACGGTAAAACAACAGATAGTATATGAATAAACTGTAATTAAATTTTAATGACGTTGAAGAAGTTGTGAATTTAAAGAAAAGATGGATTCATTTTAATAAAAAAAAAATGTGTGTGTGTATTAGAAAAAAATGGACACTTTAAAATTTTTAATAAATAACAATTAAAACTGCATGATATATCTAAGCAAATTTCATAAATGTAATAAACTATTTGCTTCTGTTTTTGTTCTTTAATGCTTCATCTTCTCAAAAGAATTGAGACGAGAAAAAAAAAGACGTCGAAATCAAAAGCGTATATTGAAGATCAACGCTTTTTAGAACATTATTCCATAATGTAATGAAATTCAACCACAATCTAAAGATGTTTAAAAACTTAACTAAGCGTTCCGATTTAAAATTATACCAGGTGGGTTACAGGCTTCAAGACTCGGAAACAATGAACATCCATGTAGGTTACTGTGAAAAAATCACTAGACGAATCACTGTCTGGAATGGGTTAATAGTTCAATAAAAAGGAAAAATAAAAAAAGTGAGTACAAATAGTTATTCGGGAAAACATGATAAATGTTAAATTACAGCTATTGTTGAATAACATATTACCGAACAGATAGCCTTTATTTATTTTATTTAATTGAAGGTTTGCTCCTCAACTATAAAAACTTCAAAGAGTTATCTAATAAATTTTATAAAATTAAGAAAAATAAATGTTTACACAGGAACAAAAAATTATGACATAGATTGAAAATCAAATCATATTAAGATACACTTTTCAAGTCATATAATTACAAATTCTAATGTTTATTCAAATATATTTCATATTAGAAGTTCAAGTAAAATTCATAGCATTAGTTTCTGAAAAGTATCTATCAGCTTAAGAGAAACACAAAATTAAACTGGATTTTAATTTTCTTATCAATCCATCTTACTAACTAGAAAATATGACACATAAACCATCATTTCTCAAACTGTTTCACCCACTCCCTAGGGGGAAGGGCATGATAACCCTACGTAGTGGGCACGAGCATATCCATAAGTCGAAAATAAAATATTTTAAATAATTATCAATCTATTGAAAGGAAGCAAAACAAAATACATTCTGACATAATAAAAATAAAGTACACATTCACACTGATTTAACATACTAATAAAAGTATCGGTACTACACAAAGTATTTGATAATAAATTTATCAATACTAAATTAAAAACAAGTTTAGTAATTACTTGTGACTCCCATGGGCTGGTCATATACAGAATTTAATACTTATCTTGATAACTTGTATGGTTTATAATTAAAATCGTATTGTAGCTTTTTTAGCGTATTGTAGCTTTTCAAAGTACATGATTATTTCATTAATTTGTTTGTTATTGTAAGAGGGGTTGCGATGAAAACAATAACTGATAATTGGGTCGTAAATATTGAAAGTTTGAAAAGCACTGGGATAAACTAATGTCAAGTTCAAAATATGATTACCCAAGTAAATATTGGTAGCTGCAATAACACCATTAGCAGAATTTAAGTCAGCCTTGCTGTTTGTAACGTTTTCTCTTGTTCACATTTATTAACTAATTTACTACTTTTATTGCCGATTTGTACGATCATAAAATATTTATATTTTTTTTAATAAAATGATAAAAAGGATAAATCGCAAGGCGCACACATATAATATCTGAATAAGATTACATTTTTGAATTTGACTAAATTTAGTTTATATAATTTGAAATATGTTGTAAACATCAATGACTGATTCATATAATGCTTTTAGAATATATCTTATATCTTCATTTTTTCTCATTTCAATTTACACCATAGTTAAATATCTAGAATTTACCCCTTCATCCTAAATATCAAATGTTAACTAGAGCGAAATCAAATATTGTAAATATTTCATTGAACAGTATACACTACAAAGTTATTTTGAAACGAACGTAGATTATGTAATCTCATTGATAGCAAAAGTTTTTAATCTGATCTATAAGTATGTCACCTGTACCTCTAATATAATTAATAATCTGTATACATAATTTCTATTATTTTTAACAGCGTTTAAAAATTTTCGTCACATCTATACTTAAAATCTATATACATATTATATAGTTTGTTATTTGAATTTTCGTTCAATAAGCCACTCTGTATTATTGTACAAATAGAACAGAGATTGTGATAGATAGTCCCTGAATGAAACATCCCACTAAATGATTAACTGATTTTTTTTTTCATTTTTGTAATCTGTACTAAGCTTCTTAATTAAGAAAAGTTTCCCTTATAAAAATTATTTTTATTTTTATTTCATATATAACTCTTACTCTATTTTAAATTAATTCACATATAATAACATCGAGCTGATTTTTTTAAAAAAAAAGTAGCTTTAAAGTAATATAAATGATGCATTGTTAATTTGCGTTCTCTATTTCCAGTACTTCCAAAGTATTTTTTAAAGATTTTGAAATAAGATTTTTTTAAAAAAATTTTAATCTATTTTTCATATTCATATAAATGCTTTTTTATACGTTATACGTTTTATAAGAAATTTATATCTCTTGTTATGCTTGCGTTTTAATACACTAATTCCAACTTTGGGTAGTTACATGATTGTAACTGATTACTAAAGGTTACAACATTACCGAAAATAACAGAAATCTAGGTGTTATTTAATATAATAAGAATAAACTATTCAATGTGATATCATCAATATACAAAACTTTCTCAACGAATTTCCCATTTTTCGAATAATTTTTCCCATCCCTATAATAATATTTCTAATGATCATGGACAACGACACACATATTATTATAATAACTATGAAGTATAATCTTAACATAAGCCTTATTAAAAAGCAGTCCACGAGAGCTAAAAAATCCATATTAGATTGATCCTAAAATCAGAGATAATCTAAAATATATCTATATTGAAAAATAATACGAAAGTAAATGAATGATCAGCACGCGTATGAAACTAGATTTTAACATCAGTATAATTCAAACAGCAGACCTTCAACAGTTAAACTTAGTTGAATGAACGATAGGTGGTTCCACTTTCTTATTGATCTAAATTCTGCGAATTTCTAACGAAGGAAGGGCCAACCATACACATAAAAGCGCGCGCGCGTGTGTGTGTTTGTGTAAAAACAACCTTTTTCCGAAGAGACTGAAATCTTTAAAATTTTAATGTTAAATTTTTAAAATTTTAGAGTTAAAAGTTTAATAATTTAGATATTCATCAGTCGTGAGTTTTGAAAAATATCAAGACTCGATACTTAGCTAACCAGATAAATAACAAATGCTAAATACCAATAAATCACTAAAATATAAAAAATTCTATACGCAACAATAATTCAAAATCTTCATAAAAACACTATCTTCCCAGTAATTCTGTAGAATACATTTTGATTGTCTATTAAGAATGTTACAATTTAGAAATTACATAATTTGGTTTATGTGAGTGCCAAAGTGCGATTCTTGAGTAAAATAAACATAATCTTCACAGCTAGACCACTAACAAGTTATCTCTGAGAATCTATTGATTTAAAAGAAATTTCCATGATTTATTTGTTTAAAAAGAAAACATAAAAATATTGTTTTTTCCATGTTTTTAAAATATTAATATGATCACTATATTTTGTATCCAATCTATGCTTAGTTTCCTAATGCTGTTGAATTTATCGGTGTTATTTGCATTTAATTTATTTCTCATTAAAATATTTCAATTTCTAAGTATTGATACATGTAAATTTCTTTTCAAGTTAAGAATTTTTAAAACATTAAAAAAATCTGCAAAATTAAAGCAAAAGGTTGATTTCAATGGTTCCTAACACAAACACATAAATATAACCCCATAATAAAAAGCCCCCCAAATATAGCATACTATGTATAATATCATCGATAACTACTTTATATATATATATATATATAACTTCATATTTTATAAATTATAAATACTATGCATCAAACATTTAAATGTTAGATGAAGAAAAAAAATATTATGCATAGAGGAATACGTGAAGTAATTTAAGCAAATTACCAAAATTACGCCATACAGTGACAGTTAAGATCTATTTTAAACCAATGTATAGCAGATTAGACATGAAACATCTTGCTAATAATAATGAATAATTAAATTTTACGTTGAGATTAGTAACATTTGTCATAAAATGTTAGAATATTCTTGTAGTTAATGATATTTGAGGAAGCTTTTCATTTTTAAATTGTTCAAATAGCATCACTTTTCCACTGCTAAATTTATAATATATGTTTCATTTACCGGTAACCTAAATTTTAAAACATCCAAACATATAATATTACTTATTTCTACACTAAATCGATTCACCATTAGCGTTTAACATTAAAAATTCACACGTCCATGATGTTGTATAATTTAAATTGCAACCTCACGTCGCTGTCATATATGCAGTAAAATGACTTCTTCCTGAATGATTATGATAGGAAGAGTGTCATACAGTCATTTGCAGTGAAATATTAAAATTGAGAATCGCATTTAATGTTAGTAACTCTCGCAGTTTCAGCGATTGCACATGGACTTCTATTATTACAGCGATACGATGACCAGAATACAAAATTAGTTTGGGGTAGTTTCTGTGAAGCGTATGTGATTAGCCACAGATGGTTGACACTGTATGTATAGGGATGAGGAAGTGCTCTATTTCATATCTTCATTTTTGGTTAGCATTTTAAACGAGCATATAGATTCCGCAGTTTATCGTTACAGGTCTGATTGGTGGGAAAAGAGAGGCATTAAATAATCTTTGGATATATATTATATGATATTTGAAATTCGATCTGTAAGTAAAAGTTTAGTTTATATTTATTTTATAATATATATTATTTATCTAATTAAATATAATTAAAAAATACCACCGAGTACTCTTTTTCTTTTTTTTAAAATATTTTCTCGTTTTAAAATATGTTTCATTTTGAATTAAATGAAATTCACCTGTTTTACTTCACCTTTATTTTAAATATAATAAATAATAGACTTACAAAATATGTTAAAACTCCAACGCACAAGTATCTTGGGGCATTGTTATCTCTCTGTAAACACTGGAAAGTTATTTTGTTTGTGTGTGTTTTTCATTTGATTGGAAGATTTTAACTTAAATACATATATTTTAATTCATTTAAATCAAGTAATACTATAGAGAAGTTAATATTTAAATTTTTTTAAACTTATTAAAAACTTTCATAAACGTATGTATTCAAAATATGAATGATATATTCAAAATATGTATAATATATTCAAAATATGTATCATGTATTCAAAATTATTCTATATAAAAGTGCACATTCTACGTTATATATTTTATTCAAACATAATATAAAGCTATTTTAAATAAACAATTGTAATTATTTTTTAAAAAAAGATTATTTTTTCTCTTTGGGTAAAACCAAATTTTAATTTAAAGTCCAATTCTTTACTTGCATATACACATTGCCAAACATTTTTGCAATATTTCTTTACTTCTTTCATCAATCTATTCCAATCAAAAAGTTTCATAAAAAACATTAATGAAAAGCTGTTTTCCATATATGCATGCTTAAAACCTTTCGTGCACTAAACAAAAGATCTGAAGGTCTCCTTAATGCGAAATTTGACCCAAATTACTGTTAGAAAAATAAGTTTGTTTATCCTCTCATCGAAAGTTTTCAGACTTATCACAAAGTATTTAGTTTTTACAGTGTTTATCATCACAAAACAAACTCGTGAAGAAAAAAAAAACATGATGCAATTATTTAAGATCCAGGTTTTCTACTTAATCAGATGTAACTATTATTTTCGTGGCTATTACAGCATGAGTTTAATTGTGGTTTATAACTTAGTTTTTCAGATCTTCTCTGTTTGGCTCTGGGGTCGTCGATCAATATTTTCGTATCTTTGATAGCCTCAAATGGCAGAGAAAACAGTTTTATTCGAAGGTTTTCTACCTTGAACTGGATAGAAACATTTATCAGTAACTTTTACTTCCACCGCATGTAAAATTAGGTCACATCTCCCACCCAAAACTTTAGGGAGCTTAATTATTAGGTTTTTAGGTCACATAAAGCGATTCTAACTCCCCCTACGTTTAATAACATGATGAGTACCTGGGAAGAGTTTAAGATGAAGGAGTATAAATACTCATTGCCCTTCTGGGACTTTTCATTAGCATTCAATCTCAAAGAGAGAGTCAAATCCCTCTGCATATATAGAAGTCGTAGAAGCATTTTATCATTTGAATAAATCGTAATAGATATTAAATAGACTTTATAAGGCATTCAGCTATTTGGAGACTTTGAATACATCATATTTCATCATTTCCAGTAAGTTCAGTTTTCTTATAAAGCTTGATAAATAAATTAATAATAAGCATTGAAATTAAAAGAAAAGATAATTTTAATGAGTTTACTATAAAAGTGAATGTTCATGCTTAGCTTGCAAAGTCTTGCGAAGCACGGATTGCTGTTAAAATGTGATTTCTTTTAGCATTAAACTATTAAAAATATTTTCTTTTCTTAATTAACTTTAAATTCCATTGCTAAAGTTCATTTTAAATTCAAATAATAGAATGATTTTTTTTCTGTTTTGCTTAGAGTTGCATCGTGTTGTCTTTTTCTAATAAAAATATCGTGAATTCTTTTTTATAGTAAAACATGTTTCTCTAAATTTCTTGCAGTAATTAGTCGTCAATTTATTCTAGTAAATAATATTTCTAAATTTCTCTAAAGAAATTCGTCTGCTTCTGTCAAAATATTTTTGAAAAGCTGAATAGTTTTTAAAGGATTTCTTTGAGTTTTATGTAGGTATTTAAATTATACCTATGTGTTATCAATATTCTATCAGTGATATATATATATATATATATATATATATATATATATATATATTGTTTATATTTCTCATTACATTTCTTAATGCAGGACTGTATTTATTTAAAAAACTTTTTTCATCGGAAGAAAAACTGGATTAACTCCGAGAACATAAACACTGCAGTAAATTACGAGTTGGATAACTCATTATGCACAATATGATAAGAATTTTTTTTATTTCTTTGTAAAATAAATAGTCTGAATATTTTCTTGAATAACTTTCTTATACAGATGAAGAGTTTTTTAGTTCCTTCTGTTATCCCTTAATATTCATAAGAAAAGAAATGCTAGAATTTTCATCCGAGAAAGTTTCTATAAATCTAGCTTAACCTCCAATTCAATAATGACTTCCGTAATACTTCATTTAAAAGCAGTATAAATATAGATCATAATTAATTTACAATTATATTCAACTATAACTAACTTCGAATATAAATTCGAGATTATTCGTTAATACTCTTTTATTTCTAGTTTTATATACTAAGCTTGTAGTTTTTGAAAATATGCCAAAGCATGGCTGTTAATTCTTTTTTTTAATTCTTCTATTGTAAAAATTGTATTAAAATATGATACAAACATGATTGTTTTGATACTTGAAAGTAACTTTGCTAAAACGGCTTGGGGCAGAAACAAATATTTTCCTTTCTTTGAATCGAGAAAAATAAAATGATGAAGGGCATATAAACATTGTAATGAAACAACTGAAAATGAATGAATTAATCTATTCATATATATATATATATATATATATATATATATATATATATATATATATATATATATATATATAACCACCCTCTTTAATTAAACAGTTAAAAGCTAAGAATGACAAAGATGAAAACTATGCTCTCAAAATTTATAACGAGTGATAAATAGGATGTATTTTCACATAAAGTGAACAAGGTATTTGACTAAAAATAAGTGTTACAAATATTACATTCAGCTTAATTTAATACAACTTTCGGAATAATGAGCTAATATCTAAGTTTTAACTTTATTCTTAAGTACTCCTAAATAAATATAATTATTTAACCATTTAAATATAACATGATAGCTCTTACAGAGATCTTTCTAATAAGTTTTAGATTTATATATTCTGAGCAATTTAAGAAACTTAATGATTAATTTCAAAAAAATAATTGATTTTTCTTGATTTGTGAACTTGCTAACGAAATAACATGCATTGAATTAAATGTTGACTACTTTCTATGCTAGATTTTTTAATAAATATTTAAATGAATTTCTCATTACAAATAGAATGAATGATTATTTTGAAGTATTCACGAGGTTAACTGAGTCAAAGTATCTGAAGTTATGGTCAGTGAATTTGGATTGATGATTTCTCCCAAACTAATAAAATAAGTTCGATATTTTTCCGATTATAACTCATTAATCAAAGATATATTAAAGCCAAATATTTTTATTACAAAGAAAGCGCTTGTTACAGTTTTCCAAATATTTACTATCAATGGTTATTTACCATTGAAATCTAAATGGAATTTCCTTGAAACTAAAATTATTCATTTTGAAATATGGAACAAAAACATTTCTGATTTCTTAAATTTATAATACTTAGACAGTTGTTCTTACTAATGCGTTCAAGTAATTAGAAAAAAATAAGAATCAAAAATTTACTTCAAAGTATCTTGTTTGCTGTCTGTATTTGTGTTTTCAAAATCTAAAAGTGATATTTACTTCAAGTTTAACACAACGATGAATTCAAACGCCTGTCATTAGAAATTTATTTATTCTCTTCAAAATGATTAAAATAATACATCATCTAAATGACGAGAAATTCCTTTACCAATAATAATAGGATACAAATTATGGGCAGTAACAAGAATACAAAATTTTGGCAATCAAGACTTCGGGAAGAATTTGTCATTCATTGTATTTAATAGTTTATAAAAGTTATGAGAAAGTTTATAAATTCGAATAACGTTGAAGTTTATATTTCTATTTAATATATTAAATATTTAAACATAAAAATTTTTGTTGAACCTCCGAGGAAAAAACTCAGATGATGTGTTGTATAGTATTATTATCGTCTTAGTAATTGTATTAAGTATTTTTGATCAAAAATGTTTTCGAATTAAATTTGAGAAATAATCATTACCCCGCATAACTGTTTACGACTTTTATACAAAAGAACTTTTAGAAATGATTTTAAGAAAATCATTATAAATGAAGCTTTAGATGGAACTTTTGAGTTCATGTATCATTGATGTCATCATTTTCATCCACGTAATTCGTTGAAATTTTTTAAAAAGTGTCAATTTTTTCCAAAAAAAAAAAATTTCTTGAAGGAAATATTTGAAACATAAACTTTTAAGGAATTTAATCAGAAAATTTCAATAGGTAAACAAAAAGTAAAAGTTTAATCCCATTTATATGAAAATGATGAAAATTTATTCAATGTTTTAAGCCAAGGAGAATTAATTCAATCTTAAAAAAGGAAATTTAAGAAATTTAAAGGAAAGTTACAAGATCAGTTTTCAATATTTCTTTATCAATATAAGATTTTATTTTGTTTCAATTCAAGGGTTAATGGTAATGAACCTCATATATATATATATATATATAAATGTATAAATTTGAACCCAATTTAAATGATCAGGTTAACACTTGAGCTGGCATACTGCATTCCAAACTTCCACACCATGTCAACGAGAGGACTTAGAACCTCGACTGATTTAGCTTGCATTAACGCCTGAACACGAATGGGTTTGGGTGGCACAAGGACTCGGAACTGCGACTCTACGATTTCGTGATCGTGACCACTCATACACGGCATACACAACACACACACACACACATCAATCTGATTAAGATTCTTTACACCTTCGAATATTTAAGGTATGCGACTACGTTCGGAACCGTGATTTTCTAAAAGCGTATAAATGGATAATATTTATGATATTTAGAGCCACTTAGATTAGAAAATGTATATGAAATTGTTTTAAGAATAGTATTACAATAAAAAAATATTTAAGTACAATATTTTGACAAAAAATTAACATAGAATGACCCATTTTCAAAATATTCTCCTTTTGTGAAAAATGCTTCTATTATGATAATAGTTTGCCTGTATATAGCTCAGACCTCTGTACAGAGGCTCAACCAGAATTTTTGAAATATATAACCTAGAAGTGGGTTCATCTTATGTTTTACGAAAAAAACGCCGATAATTATTTCAATGGTTTGTAACCCTGAAAATGATGTGAAATTTTCAAAAAATAAATAGTTCAGACTCTCTGCAGAAGTCTTTACTTTATATAAGCTAAATTTTATTATTTTAGAAGCATTTTTATAAAAGGAGAACATTTTGAAAAAAGGTTACTCTAAGTTAATTTTTTTCCAAAATATTGTATTTAAAAAATATTTTTTGTCAAAATGTCCTTAAAACCGTTTTATTTATCTATTCTAATCTAAGTGACACTAAATATCATGAAAATTATCTATTTATGTGCTTTTCTTAAAATCATGGTTCTAAACGTAGGCGGATGCCTTAACACGTAAAATTACTCTGGGGTTAATGGCTAGAGATGGCTGCCCAATCAAAACTTTCGGTTCATATACTTTTGAGAAATTAACCTTTAAGTTTATATATTTTGACAAATCAACCTTTGAGTTTATGAACTTTTGACAGTAAACCTTTGAGTTTATACGATTTTTACAAACAAACCTTTGATTTTAAAAGCAATTTCCAAACAAACCTTTTGTTTTATATATTTTTGACAAATAAACTTTCGAGCTTATATACATATGACAAACAAAAAGTTGGGCGAAAATGTCTCAAAATATCTTAGATTTAAAAGTTTAAGTTTTATGAACAAATAAAAAAATATTATCCTTAGTGAAATATAAAAAAGTGAATAAGTGAATTATAAAAAAATTTAGTCTATTTTTTTACAAAACGATGTTACATGTAAAAAGTTATTACTAATTTTTTTAAAAAAAAAAGATACAATATGTTATGCAACACAGAATATTCTTTCTATTTAATACAGATCTAACCTGTATAAAAAAACCACTTTTAAAAAGAAAATTTTAAAAATTTATGTACTTTTGAAATATTAAGAAGTTTCTTAAAATCTTTTAACTGTTTCTTCAGTGTACATTAATGAAATATTATATTTTTTCTAAGCTTTTGTTCGCTATAATAAACTTTTGCAAGTCAATTAAAAACCATTCTTTCGATATAAAGAACTCATACATGAAGTAAAATGAAGAAATCATGCAATGCTTCTGGAATCAACACTACCGTAAATTCCTAACAATATGCCATTACTTCAAAGTAAGATTACTTTAAGTTTAAGCTTCATTTAAAATTCTCCATTTCTCTGGAAAAAAGCCCGATTCAGTAAGTCATGTCTTGTTATAATTATCAACTCAATTTAATTTATTTTAATCAGTTATTTATGTAATTAACACATAACTCTTCAAACCCATACTGATTTTTATTGGTAAGTCTCAATTCTGATTTTCCTCTTACTGAACAGAATTAAAATTACTAGGCTACATATTATTCAGGTATGCATTTCTAATCGCCTTTTAAATTTCTTTTTTTTGAAAATATGTACCTTAGAGAGATTTTACAAAAGCAATTTCCGTAATTTCTTAAGTGAATAAATTTACTTCAAAGGTAAATAAATTTATTTTCCTTCTCAGTCCTGAATATAATCCTCAATACTTAATTAAGTGTAATATTCAATTATACTTTATAACATAATTATTGCTGCTTCAAAATTCATTTAACATGTAGTTAATTAACTAATCAAATTAATAACTAAGAATTCTGTACATTTTATCTTTTTATCCATGCATTCATAAAACTTCCCTCATAAAAGATAAATGTTAAAGAGCCTTTTATAACAACTTTTTACCAGTGGTTTTTTATTCTTTAACGTGTGTGCCTCCCTTCCAGAAACTTATCATTTTTTTCACCTGCACCGAAAATAAAAATTGATAAATTGCTTTCATCTGATTAACCCTCTTTATATCTTATTTTCAGAAACATCTGGGCTGTTCATTTCATCCAGATGTTTAGTTAAATGCAACAGGGAACAAGTATTTAATTCGACAGAGAGCCCGCATCTTTCGACCCTTACTTGAACCGAAGAAAACTTACGAAATATCATTCACTATATTTGTTCTTCCTCTCTGGGTAGTAGAAGAAAAATTTTCCCTTGTAATTTCATAAAGTTTGTCAAACAGACATGAAAGGTAAGTTATAATTTTTTTACTTTGTTGTTAAAAATGTATCGTTACATTGTATCTTCTAGTGCCTAATATTGGATGTCAACTAAGGCTATCTACGTGTAATGTTAAATGACATGATCAGGGAAAAATCATAGTAGTTATTCAAATACAAATACTCCATTGCTAATGCTATAGTTTCACTTTACTATCCTGCAGTATTCACATTTGATTTTAGTTGTCATTTCTGAGTCACTCAGTTTTTACCGGCATAAATTTGTTTCATATTTAGTGCTCTATTCTGTAATACTAAATAAATTTCAAGTTGTACATGTTAATTGAAAGATGGTTTATTTGTACAAGATTTCAAAATTTTATAAAGACGTAATATATTAACTGTATGTATGTGTAACAACAGCACTCTTTTGTTTAAAACCTTGTCCCGAGTATGGAACAGGATCTTTAAAAGGTATCCTTTATAAAGGTAAAATGAAATCATGTTTGCTTAAAAGTGTGTATTCACCTACTACATCAATAAGGGGCTAATACTTAGATCACATTGAAGATTTATGCACTGAAATTCATAATGATATTGGGCATTATGCATAATGCATTTCATTATGCAAAATGCACAATGAAAGTCGACTTATTGAATAAGATTATTAGATTTCTGATGGAAAAAGAGTGAAAAGTTGTACGGAGTTACAGAAAATCGACTTTTATTTATTCAACACAAAATAATTAGTTTTACTTAAAAATAAATTCCCCTACTTTTCCAACTTTTAGTTTCATTTTCTCCCAAAGGTGTAACTAAACATCCAATAATAATAACAATTTCGACAATCATTGTCATTTTTATATAAGATTCTAAAAAAAGTTGCTGACATAAAAAATAAACTCTTCAAAGATTCAACTATATTTCTAGTTGATGAAACAGTACTTAAATGAAATATCTTTCTCTAGTTAACTACAATTTGTAAATGGTTCATGATTAATTGTTTATTAAGGAGGACTATTAACATTTACGGATCATCATTAGCTAAGAGTTCTTTTAAATTAATAATTTCTTTCTGTCGTGTAAAAAGTTACTTACTTTTACATTTGAACAAATAATTAACTAATATAATTGGTCGTTTAAATAATAAGACTAATGATTTAAAAACTGTTGTGTATGCAAACAATTTCCGTTTTCTACATTTCTGCAGACAATTTTATTATTTTATTATGCATTACATCCCAAATACTAAACAGGGACAATGGGTAAGCTACTCTGCTTATAAAATAGAAAAGTTAAGATTTGAGACACAAAATATGTATTTTTCACACCCAGTTTGGTAATATAATGGATCGTTGGAACTGATTCTAAAGCAATCCTAAGATCATTATTGATTTGATATTTAAATCAAATAATTACTTAAGGTATCCGACTACGTTCGGAACCGTGATTTTAAAAAAGCGCATAAATGGATAATTTTTATGATATTTAGTATCACTCAGATTATAATATATGCATAAAATTGTTTTAAGGACATTTTGACAAAAAAAGTTTATTTAAATATAATATTTTGGCAAAAAATTAACTTAGAATAATCTTTTTTTTTCAAATGTTCTCCTTTTGTGAAAAATGCTTCTATTATAATAATATTTTGCCTGTATATAGCTCAGACCTCTATACAGTGGCTCAACTAGAATTTTTGAAATGTATAACTTAGAAGTGGGTTTATTCATATTTTACGGCAACAGAGGAGAGCAATTTTAAGAAAAAAACGCCAATAATTGTTTCAATTGGTGGTAACTCTGAAAATATTGTGAAATTTTCTAAAATCTTAGTTGAGCCACTGCAGAGAGGTTTGAGCAATATACAGGCAAAATATTATAATAGAACCATTTTTCACAAAAGGAGAACATTTGGAAAAAAGATTATTCTAAGTTAATTTTTTGACAAAATACTATACTTAAATAAACTTTTTTTTGTCGAAATCTCCTTAAAACAATTTTATGCATGTATTCTAATATGAGTGATACTAAATATCATGAAAATTATCCATTTATGCGCTTTTTTAAAATCACGGTTCTGAACGTAGTCGGATACCTTAATCATACATGCGGTACAAATGATAAATTTTACAATAAATAAGTTGTAGAGAAGGGCATGGTGAATCAATCAAGCTTAATACCTAAGGAGTTTTAAATAATACAAGGGCTGATTTTCCTCTAAATGATTTCAGTTTAGTTTGAAATGGAAGGAAAGAGAGAGGGGGAAGGAGAGAGAGAGGGGGAAGGAGAGAGAGAGAATGAGAAGAAAGGGGAAGACAGAGAAGGGAGGAAAATAGAAATTACCCAAACATTTGCTGACAATAAGATAAGGATTATTTTCTTAAACATAAATTACCTGTGTAATAAGTATGTAACTTTCTCATAAAATATAACCAGAGAACAGAAAACATTTAATTTTTAATAAATTTTATGCAATTTGGATATTAAAAATAACGTGGATAATTCAAGAAACTCATTAAATATTTAGAAATATGTAGCACTTAATTTATACATACATATATATTATTGCTATACTTTTGGTTATGTCATTTCCCAGTTTTACTATTCAAATTTATCCATATATTGTTCCACATGCTATTAAAAATATAAAAGGAGAACTTTGTCATAATATACAATTAGAAAACTGTCAGAGGCATATATCAGTTGATTCTTGTGGGACATTCTTTAATAAATCTTGATATCGTAATTATTTTTGGAACCCAAATGAGCTAAAAACAAGGTAGCCATGTAAAAAACAGAAAAGCGACTTTTTTCTCGTATCGTATAGTTCCAAAACTGTTTAAAAAAGGACCCATAAAAAGTTTTAAATAAACACTTACAAAGTAAAAAAGTAAACTAATGTGATATTTTCTACAGTTTTTCTTGTTTTCCTTAATTAGATAGATGCTTTCTCTATTTCGTAAGCTCTTGTTTAAAAAATTCTTTGCATTCTTAATTCTATGAGCTTGTTAAATTGTTCATTCATCTAAGAATTTTATTTTAATGAGCCTAAATCACAGAAAAACGTGTTCTAAATATTTAGAAAATATATAAGAATTTATTTTCATAATTATTGAATTAATTGTAAATAAGTTTTGAACATGAGTGCTAAGAAAATTAAATAATTCTTTAAGTGTGAGTAATATGACTACATTCACTGTGATATTATCAAACATAGAAAAAATTGATTAACGGTCGAAAATAATAATCATGTTTAAGAAAAACATCGCAAAGCTTTGTACAACATGCGATTTTTTTAATAGCGATACATTTTCTTTGCTGAATGCGTGTTTTAAATACTTGGAAAAAAATACTTGATTAATTGCTATCTAGTTATTAAATTGAACAATTAAAAATCATATAGTGGCGATTTGAAAATAGGGTTTTTATGAATTTATTCGTGATTAAACCCACTAACTAAAATTTTCCATTTGAGTTAATATATATAGCACATAACATTCATGTTCACATATAGTGCTGATTTTCAAGAAAAAAACAAAAAAGTATTGAAATCGGAAAGACCCCAGAGAAAAATGTTTTGCATTTATCTTGAACTCTCTGACTTTCATATGTTAATAATTTTTAAAAAAATAATGCATATAACTGAACTCAGTGGCGAAACAGCCCATGAGGGCCAATGCTTACTGTACCTATCTCAGTTTTCGTTACCTCTTGCGCCGAGGACCATGTGCAGATGTTTCGGTCAAGTAGAAATAATGCATGTACACCTTACTTGTAATTTAATTTTGAAACTTTCTCTGTGAATGATTCAATTCTTTAAGTCCCATATATTGATCTTCTGTAGTTTGAAAATAATAAACCAAAATTCGAATCATTAAAAAAAATGGCAGTACGCATGCAAATTTTGTGCTGTTGATTCCTTTAATTTTGGTGCTTTGAATTTGTATTTTTGTTGTTAATTTCAATTATTATTTATTAATTTGTTGGGGAACTCATTTTTTCCCTTTCTTAAGAAATGAATTTAATGAATAATTTTTTGAATGAATAATTCACGGTAAAATTGTAATTGCGTGTTACAAACCGTTTTATGTTTATTTTTTAAGAAAATTTCTAATGTATTAGTCATATAAATGAAACAAAACTATGAGTTTTTATGAAAATTGGAAACGTTAATCATAATTTAATTAAAAACAAAAGCTCTATATATTTAAAGAAAACTAAACATAATTAATGCATAGTAAATATTTGCATTAAACACAATCGACATTAAAAATAATATTTTTTTTTTAATTTAAGAGTGAATGTGATATTTTTTTTTTTTTTTTTTATCTAAATGCAAAAACTCATAAATATTTGTCAACAAATAATATCTCAGTAATTGCATGACACAAATGCACGATTAAGTTGTTGTCTTTTGAAATATTTTTTTTTACTTAAAATGTTTTAAAAGCTATTTTTTTATATATTCTTTTAATATTTTGATTTGTGTACTAGTGGCTTTAAACTGTAAACTCTGGCTGTTTGAACAGAAAACATCTTATGAATGGTATCTTGTCAAAAGTTTTAAAATTATATTTGCGTTAATACACATGTTTTCGTCAACGTATATTACATCAGTAAAAAAAAGTATTTTGTCTACCGAGAAAATTAAAACTAAATTAAGAAATTAAAGTACATCTTGCATATTAAAAATTACTTCATTTTTTTCATAACTTTATTTTCTCCGTTTTTAGCTTCAAACGCATTGTTCTGCTTGGGTGTTTGCCTGCTGTGCTTTTCCATCGTTCAAACACAATTTTTTACCAAAACAACCAATAGCATACCAAGGCTTGGGAAGAAATCGGAAACACTTTTGCCAAACTTAGTAGTAAGTATCAATTCTTAATTTAAAAAAAGGAAATTTTAAATTCAATTCGAAGAATAAAATGACGCACAATTATACTCGTTTGAAATATATTTTAGAATGCATCTGATAGATGGCAGCACCAAATAATCTACACTTTAAGGCATCCGACTAGGTTGGGAGACCAATTTTTCAAAAGTTGATATTCAGAAGATTTTCATTGTTTTAAAGAATATAAATAGACTTAAAGAGGCATAGTTATTAAAAAAATAACATATATTACACTTTGGCTTTGAAAATATTTTTTTTTAAATTTTAGCAAAATTTTCAAAGTTAAAACACGCGATAAATAATAAAAATGCGTTGGGCATAAAAGTAATTTTACTTTCATTGATATACTTCTTGATCCATCTGAAATGTCACAAGCCACAGGGGGTAAAATATATTTTAAGAAATAAATATTTTATAAGCATTTAAGTTTGATTTTAATGATTTTTCGTCAAAATTACTGCTTGTTCTAAGCTAAAAATGGCTGTAAAATGTGTTTAAATGTAACTATTTTAAAAACATGCGGCTTTTGTTACACTCTAAAGGACTTATAACTTATACGTCATAATTTTCTTTGAATTTGATTTGATTGTTTTTAGATATCCCGTTTTTACTGCAAAAATTATCGAAAAAACTTCATTCTTCAAAAAACATATTAAAAAATAGTTTTAAAAAATTTAGATAAAGTAAATGCTATAAAAACAACTTTAAAAACTCTCTCTAGTTTTATACATTATTCTTTCTTCATCAATATTTATATTTCTTTTTTTTTCTAATGGTCCTAACATCAAACACCTAAATATCACTCTTTCAACCTTGTTGGATTCCTTAATGATTGAATTTTAAGAGGATTAAATTATAAAAATGGAGCTCTATCAAAATTTCATTGTTTAATTTATTTCAGTTAAATAACTAATAAAAGGTAATTAAATATGAATTTTTTTTATTTCTTATTTCTAATATCTCAATAAAATTGTAAAACTTTAATATGAACATAGCAAATGTTTATATATATATATACACTTAAGTGCCACTGAATTAATGATAGCATGGGTTATGCAAATAGTGTAGCGTCTAGCTTCATTTATGCGCAAGTGAGGGCGCTGTGGTAACTGCATGTATAGCGCGTACTGTGGTAGTTCTGAATTAGTTGTTGGAATTGCCAGAATGGGTCAACTCCCTGATTTAGATGCCTTCAAACGCGGAAAAAACGTAGATGCGTGATTTATGGGCCATCCAATTTCCAAAATCGTCAGAAAGCTAGGATTTTCAGTCTACAGTGCCAAAAGTATACCAAGAATACATGGATGGTGGACAAACAACTAGCGATCGGGCAAACTGCAAAGGATAATTAGTCTTGACAGTGCCTGGTGAGAGACGGCTCAGGCATATTGTACGTAGCCAGAAGAAAGCAAACATTAGCTCAAATTACCACCCAGTTGAATGACGGTGCCAGTCATATAGTCAGTAAACGGAAAACGCAACGCTCGCTTTACCGTATGGGTATCGAGAACTATCGACCTACGAGAGTTCCATTGCTCAATGCTCGCTCGCTATCGGGCTGCACGTCTTGCCTGGTCAAAAGAGCACAGAGACTGGAGTATAGAGGACTGAAAACGAATAGTATGGAGTGATGAGTCTCGATTTCGACTACTTAAAGCCAACGGGAGGCCGATAATATGGCGTCAGGCTCATGAAACCATGGATCCTGTATGCCAGGTTGGAACTGTACAAGGGCATGGTGGCTCAATCATGGTCTGGGATGTTTTTTAATTTACCAACCTCCCTCAATGCAATTCGGTACGTAGAGTTGCTGGGTGATCAGCTCCATCCATTTAGGCGATAGTGGAGTTTTCCAGCAAGTAGCCGGTTGGCTACTGACTAGTTGGATGAGTATTCCTCTGACTATTTCGCAAAAACCTGGCCACCTAGAATCTCAGACTTAATTCCTATTGAGCATCTCTTGGAACAAGGCGTGAAAGGCCATCACACAGCCCCAACGAACCTTACTGAAATATGGAAAGCTTAAGACAATATTTGGCCAGTCATTCTCGTGGAACGTTTTCAGAAGCTTATTGAATCTATGACTCATTGTGTGGCAGCCGTTATCAGGGCCAGATGAGGCCCAACTCGTTATTGGGTAGGTATCCTTAATTCAGTGGCCCTTTAGTGTATATATATAATGTAAGAGTTTTTTAAAGTAATAATCAACTGCAAAAGGTGATTTAATATTATGTTCTTTTGCTGATGCTATATTATGTTAAGTATATTCCTTCTAAAGGGGACGAATAACTGGATTATGGAGTCCAATATAAATTTTTAAGATTCAATTCCTGAAATAACTAGATTTAACCAATATTTGATTAAAATTAACCAAGAATGCACAATTTTGATGATTATGGTTTCCTAATATCTACTGAAAACAGGAGTTTAATGAAGATGGAAAGAAGACAAATAACAAAATACAGAAAACGAGAAACAGATTATTTTAAAAAAAGGAGAGAGGGATCTTACGAGTTTATATATATAAAAAACCTAAAAATAAATATTGGGTTTGTTGCATGACCTTAATGGCTCCACTCTGAATCCTTATCGTACCAGTTGAAAGGAATATCTGGATACGAATTTATATTCGAAAGTTCAAGTTTGTGGTTATGAAGTGATTAGATTACGTTTAGATAGCGTTTAAAATACTATCGCCTGGATTACTAGCTGCAAAGCATTAAATCGAAAAGATCAATTATTATAAAAACTGTCTGTTCTAAATTTAAGTTCAAATTTATTTTTTTAAAAAAAGCTGTTATTTGGGTTACCAGTAATGGAAAAATATAAAGATACGCAGCTTAACATTACATTGCTATACTTCCGTATAAAACACTCAATTTTTAAGATACATATAATAATATGATCCTGATTGGAAGATTTTTGATGCTTTTACCCAACACATCATATAAATACACGTTACTTCAAATATGATCGTCTCGAAATTCAAATCATTCCCTTTGTTGCTTACTTATAATATTCATGGATATTTTTTTTCCATTTCTTGTTATGATATTTAAAATATTTCTTTTACTTTTTTTTAATATTTCCTTCCATTTATATTTTAAGAATGCATTTTTTACAACTATACTGTATTACTAATAAAAAACTTTTAGTAAAGTTTTATTCCAATAATTTTTTTTCTGAACAATATTTATCTCGAAAAAGGGCATTCGTATTTTCTTATATTTAAAAGTAATAAAAATTTATCCTGTTTTCCAAAGTATAATATGAGACTTACAGAAGTACCATAAAATCTGGCGTATAATGCGCACCTATACTTTCAAGCAGTGGTTTTTAATTTTTAGGTGTATTCGCCGTATAACGCCCCCCTTTTCTGAAGAAACCTGAAATGTACATGTACGTACGCAATGTTCTTATGTATTGAAGTAATTTGTTCGAGGTATTATATTCCAAACTTTAGAAAAAAATAGTATACTTCTAGAATTACAACCCTTTAAGTTCACAAGGCTTGTCATCTCTTAAATAAACAGTATTTCGATATGTGTAGAAGTCTAATTTTTTTTCCATTTTTCTCTTTTTTTATTTGTAAAGCTCTGATTTTTATTCCCGGCGTATAACGCAAGCGCCCATTATTTTCGATATTATTTTTTGTGTTAAAAGTACAAGTTACAGGCCGGATTTTACGGTAAGTAAAATCTCAAATGAAAAATAAAAATAAAAAATTTAAACAAGGAACAAAATTGATCGAGGCAGATAGATTTTCAATACTCTTCACGAGGTCAAAAAAATATGAGGCCTAGAAATGATTAAACACTTCAAATTCACCTCAATGAAATGTAGTTCTGGCATTCGGTACAATCTACAAAGTATATGAGGGAGCTTTAAAATTTCCCAAGCATTATCCACTGGTCATTAAACAGTATTAAATAAATGTTAAAATTTCCATGCCCACTTTCAATTTTACTTAACTTTGAGTCAGATTAAAAGCGCTTACACTTTAAGGGGACTTGGTACCCTAAAAATCACAAACCTATCGTTTTTTTTATATTTTCATTTAATCTTATTCTTTGCATTATTATCTTTCGATTGATATATCACTTGTGCATGTCGGAAAGTTAGAAGTTGAATAAAACTTCATTTGAAAACAAATTAGGCAATTCAGCCACACCCCTTTTAGAAAAAAAAAAAAAGCTAAAAAATGCGTTATGATAAAAAAATCTATTTTAAAAAAAGAAATAATAACTATAAAAAAAGAATGTGTAGTATTAAAAGCAGAATATTTCCGAGGCAATACAATAATGTAATTTTTCTTCCTTGTGAAATGTGTGCATGTTAAATTTTTTTAAATTAAGGCATTTTATATTAATAATTTTATAATTTCAGTGCTTATTCCTGATATATTTTTCATACAAATGTAATACTTTAATATTATAAGAAGAAAAACAGCTAAAATTTCTGTCGTGACAGAAAAAAAATTTTTAAGTTTTTCTTGAGTTTTCTTGTGCAATTAGTACTCTCTAAAAGTTGATCATTTATAAAAATGTGTGGGTTGAAAACATATGAAAATGCAATTATTTTAAAGAAAAACGTATAAGTAATATCTTAAAGTGGTATTTTAAGTTTAATTAAGCTTATAATAATTATTTTTTCAGAATTATAAACTTTAAACCTGTTTTTCTCAGTTTGTGTTTTTCGAAACCTTAGGGCATTCAAAATGCTACTCCTTCGACAATTATTTACCAATCACTTCAATTTTTTTTTCCTGCGTGTTAAAAATAAAGCATGTAATAAAATTAGGGATCCGTTTTGCTATAAACTGAATACTTCTTTAAAAAAAAATAAAATGTAAGACATGTTGGTTTTTTCGTTGATTTTTAGCCTGTATATCAACATTTTATTTTTTTTCTCGAAAACGAATGAAGTTATTCTAAAATCGATCCTTAAAGTTGTTTAGATCATCCATAAAGAGTATTATAAAAAAATTTCAGGTCAAAAATTAATTTTTACAAAAGGGTAGGATTTTTAAAATTTTCTCAATTTTCTTCAAAAAATTTAAATTTTTAAAATTGTGTGAATAATATATGAAAATTTTCATCTGGTAACATTTTTTTGAATAGAAACATTGTATAAAATGTTAAAATATAATTTTTAAATACGTAAATAAAAAAGTTTGCTCAAAGGGTGCCAAGTCCCCTTAAATACTAAAGAATTGTTGGGGGGGAGGGATCTCTATATTAATCCACATTGTATTTGATGAAGAAAGGAATTCAGTGTTACATTCCAATTATTCTTCCTTAGTTACATGTTTCTTAAGGTTTGATACGGAAAGTTGTTTTATATAATTTTAGACTTCAAAGAAATCTGTAATATGAAGGTGAAGCAAATGAATTTTTACATCGGCATATAAAGAAGTTTTAACAAAATTCTGCAAAATATCTAACTATTTATATATTTCAAAATTATTCTGCGTTAAAGTAGGTACTCTATTCCCAAGACAAAGTTAATGAGATTTTGAAGCACATTTCAATTAGGAAAATAATACTTTAGAACATGTTTACCTATCAAATGTAATGACTTTAGAAAAAGAGGTGTGAGAGTAATACTGAGAACTCACTAAACAAAATTGATCAAGGTTTTCTTCCGAAAGATATTTGAACTATAAATACTTATAATATTTTAATGAAATGATACTTATGTAAAACGATATGTTTCTTGACACAAACAGTTTTATTAAGTTGACACTGGACGTCAATTTTGTTGATATTTTGAGTTGAAATACTATTTTTTCAATTTCTTTAATATTAGTTCACATTCTCCTTAGATACTTATTTGTATATCTTGTTTAAATTTTTAATCGTTAATGAAAATACTTTTTATTTATCCACTCAAATTCAAATACAGTTTTTTAAACATTAATTCATTAATTAAATTTAGTTAGTTAATTATAGTTTAAGAGATAAATTTCAGTCGTTATTATTCCTCTAAATTATAACACCATTGGATAAAACAGCTTTCGTTAAATTTCTGATAAAGATTTAGTTTAACCTAGTTAATCACATGCTAGTAGGACGTCAGCATTCCTTTTACATTGGTTATAAGATAAATTCTTACCTATTATATTCAACTTCTATTTAAAAATGTAATTACAAACTTAACATGGTTGAAAAGTTTTTAATGTTAATATAAAAGGTGTTTTGCCTCACTTAATATTGTGATTCTGTCATATGTATATACATATTTATATTAATTGTAATTAGCCAATAAAAACAATTAAAATAAAAAAAATCTTTGTTGACCTATACGTAGGAATTTTAACTTAAGCATACACACACACATTTCTATATATATATTACTTGTTATGTAATTAAAATCAAACATCCTTTAGAAATGAGAGTTAAAAAAAAATAATACTTCGTAGTTATTCCCGTCAGTAGATTCACAAACATAATAAATCAGAACAGAAATGCAGGACGTAGTATATGAATAAAAACAGTAGATTTTACAAATGGAAGGTAATTTTGTATTGTATGGAATCCTTTCTGAATGCTTGAATAAATTGTTGCATTGTATATGCTAAATAAAACTATATGATAAATTAAAAGCCTACTCAACCATAAGAATATTTTTTAAAAAGATCCGATATATATTAAAAAGCGCTCTTTCGAGGAAAAGTCTTAAAAAGATATTTAAATGCAAAAAGAGACATTTGCTAAAATTTTGGAAATGTATACACAATTGTTAATAAGAACTTTTATAAGTGTTTGGTACTTTTCGATTAGCAGGGCTCAAATCTAACTAAGCGAATACTTATGGCGACGACACAAAGTATGCAAAAATAAAATTTACTCTTAGTTTATATTGGTTTATATATGAATTTCTACTAACATTTTCTCGTAGAAAGATGGGAAAGGGCTGCACATTGTGTTATTTTATCTCGGATATTACCAACGTTTGGAGGTTTGTCGTTTGTGGCAATATCTAATCTTTTTTTACAAAAGCCTTCGCGTTGTCTTAGAATGCAACGTTAATAAACGCTAGCACACTCACTAATCTTGTTTACAGATTGTTATATACAGTCTAACCTCTACATAACTAACCTCTATATTGCAAATTTTTCTACACAGCGAACTTTTTCCTGGAACCTTGAACATTTTACGATTTTCATCGTAAAATAACCTCTATAAATTGAAGTGCATTTTCTATATAACGAACTTTTTGCTTGTGATTCAATTTACACTCCTGTCCATAAATTAAGGATAATGATCTTCAGGCAAAGAAAGAGACAGAAGCAAAACAAATTTGACTTATTTGTTAAGTCTCTTTATTAAACAAAAGGTAAAGAGCAAAAAAGATGCTATATGATTGACATAATTAAGAAAAGTTGCGATTTTTACTCCCTGGAGCAAATTTTAAAAAAGAACCTATTTACAAAAAACAGTATAACATGGTCAGTATGATGGTTAATACGGAGTATGTCTCCCGGACGATGCAATACAGGCCTTACAACGCCTAGGCATGCTGAGTATCAAATTATCAATCTGATCTTGGGGAATATTACACCACTCATCAAGCAACGCCCTCCAGAGTTCCGGTAGACAAGTGGGAGGGGGTTGACGGGCTGCAATTCGTCGGCTAAGAATATCCCATACATGCTCTTTTGGATTCAAGTCCGGTGAGTAAGCTGGCCAATCCATACGGGTGATATCCTCCGAGTGAAGGCATTCGTCTACAATGTTTGCACGGTGAGGACGGGCGTTGTCATCCATAAACAGAAATTCAGCACCCATGGCGCCCCGAAACAATCGTACATGTTGTTCTAGAATGAGATCCCGATAGATGTAGCCTGTCATCGTTACACTCTGATCGCGCAGGTCAGTTTTGGAACCAAGAATAATTCCTCCCCAAACGAGCCATCCTGCACCACCGTAACGGTAACGTTCAATGGTGTTCTCTTGGTGGTAATGGATACCTGGCGCTCTCCATATTAATGTCCGGCGAGAATCCGACTGCAAACTAAACCGTGGATTCGTCGGAAAACATCACACAAGACCACTGTTGTGGTGTCCACAATGCATGCTCTTTACTCCAGGCGACAGTGAGTTGCGGTAAGTAGAACACATCTGACAGGCCTACGAGCATATATGCCAATGTTCCCTAAGCGTCTGTACACGGACTGCCTTGAAACTGTCGTACCGGTAGCTGAAGAGAGCTGACGAGACAGGTTTTATGCTGTGCTCCGTCTGTTTTTTTTGCAGTAACTGCCAAATACCGGTCCTCATTCGGTGTTGTAACTCGGGGGCGACCTGTGCTGTAACATCTAATCACTTTACCATCATCTTGGAATCGTTGCCAAAGCCTGGAGATGACACTCTGGGCGATTCCAAGTTCCTCGGATACTTCCAGCTGGGTTCGTCCACATTCCAGTCGTCGAATAATTCTACCACGTAAAAAAATCATCCAAATGCTTCCTTTGTGCCATAACTATGCAGTTATTGCACTGAAAGGCTTTTAAAGCGCTTGTGAACAATTTTATTTCTTTGCTAGCATTCCTTATATACCCCTCTCTTACACTCTCGTCATTGTGACGTACTATCCGCGCCATCTGGTGGTTCCCTGTAATTTGCATATTCTTCTTCAAGATGTGTGTGATAATTCTACAGGTGAAATTTTTATTTTAGAGTTCAATTTCTGTGTGATTCTGAAGTATCCTTAATTTATGGACATGAGTGTATTTTCTCCCTATTTTTATAGTATTTTTGGACATTTAGAGTTATTCTCTCTTCTGACACATTTTATGGAGATCATAAATTTTGAGCTGGTTTTTATTAGGTGCCTAATTCACCGAGAGCAATATAATTCTAGGCGTTTCATCCAAGAAGTGCAACCTTTGCCCCTCATCGTCCAGTTCACTGTAAACATATCGATATCCTCTTTCCCACCCTCAGTGGAGTTGCCTCTTGTCCTTGAACTAGTCTCCGTTAATTTGTAGTGTTGATCAGTCGTCCTGGTAACTTTTTTTCTTGTAGCTCGAAAATTTTAAAACGTAAGTGAAAATACATTTAATTCTTCAGGAGAATTAAGAAATACATTTAATTCTTCAAGAAGCGGGTAAAGGCACCAAGAAACTTTCCTCGCAGTTTTCTTTCTTTCTTTTTTGATAGATAAGGTATATAAAATGAATATATATTAATTTACAAAAAGGTATGAATAATTACTTTTTTTTAATACGTAGCGTTTACGAACATAAAATTTGTTCTATGTGGTTTAGGAAGCATGTTGAAAGATGAACCTCCACATAACGAATTTTATATACAACGAATTTTTTTCGGGATTTAGCGACTTCGTAATATAGAGGTCCGACTGTATTTCTTATAAAAATTCTTCCATATCCCTTTTATACATGTACTTAAATATTTTTTTTCCACAGAGGCGTGTTGCCAAACAGCTCCATTTCATCATTAATATGGTAAACGAATATGATCGAGATAGCAACGGACAGTTGGATGCCGAAGAAATCATGGATATCCCATTCATTCAAAATGCAGTAAAAAGTGAAATAGAAGCTAGAGAGCTTCGAGGTCAGTACCTGTACGTAGAACTCAGCATTTTATTATTAGTTGCTTAAGACAAATTAATAGTTTAAGTTTCTTGAGATTTCATATAAATTTAAACACTTACCAATTACAAACATTTAATAAAATCTTCTCAAACATATTAAGTTAGAATTGTTATTGCTACTAGAGAGAGAGAGAGAGAGAATAACTAGTTTAAGACTAGACTACTAGAATAACTAGTTAGATAAATTACTTTGAATCACATTTGTTTCTTCTTGTTTTTCTGTTTCATTTCTTGACATTTATTTTTTAAAAAAACCCTGCATCCTTATCTACATAGTATTCCAAATAAGGACGAAAATAAAAGTAATAAAGGATGTTTAAACATCAGAATTTAAAAGAAATTTACTTGTAAATTACTATAATTTAGCCATTTGTTTATTCATTCTACCAGATATTTCAAAGTAAATAAAAAATAATAAGTAATTTTTGAATAATAAAGTTACTTCTTAATTAAATCATCAAAGAATTAAATAATAAATAAAAAGCAATAATTGGTCTTATTACTGCAATGTTTCAATCCATTCTGATTATGTGTCTAATTGTATGGTATTTATCAATATATCATCCGCGGTCTTACAGGTGTAACATAAAATATACCTAAGTGTAAATCAATCTGATATAAATTGGTGGTCTTTACGTGAATTTCTATGTATAGATATATTGATTGATATTGATAGATAAATTGAATTTTTTTGCCGCTTTATGAATTATTATTATTATATTAATATATTCAGTTATTTAAAAGAAATTTTATCTTTGCCCAAAACTAGCATTATCAACTATAGAACTGTCCAAAATTCAAGTAATTATCTAACCAAAAAAATCTTCATAGCCTTAAATCACCCTTATAAAAAGGTTTTATCGACTTCCTAAAAGTCATTTTTCTCATACAAGTGTAAGAATCTCTGCAATAGTTTTCACATTAGAGCTCTAAGCAAATTGCTTACATTCTGATTTCTAAAATATTGATAATCTTTCTCCTTGAAACAAAGTTTGATTCGTTTTAGTGGAGCAACAACCTCAAAAAAATATTCAGCGTTAACAAATTTCCCTTAATTTATAATAACTTCATATTGTATGCGTGTCCCTTCATTATCAATATCCCAGACATCATTAAAAGGCAAAAGGAATATATGTTACCTGATAAAAGTTATTACAACAACGCACTTAGATTGTGAAAATCTAGTCGGATTTAAGAAAACAATACGGTTTGTTTCTTTGACCAAAAATTAACACTAGATTGCACAAGGAAGTCATTTTAACTACTTTTTAATTTCATTTAGAAAAAAAAAATTCCATATATAATGCAAAATTTCTTAGAATTTTTTAGAATATATTTTTTTTTCAAGTGAAGTAATTTTTTTTTTTGTTTATTGTTAATATTTAATAATACCTTCTTATATGACTGTAAATAATATTGTATTAAAAGTTAATTTTTTCGAGAAATTTCTTTACCCATTAATCATCCTTTCACAATGCAGTCATTTTGACTGCTTTTGGACAATACAGGTATACACTAAATTGCAGTCTTTCCAGTGTTAACATCAAACACTCACAAAAGTGTTGAATTCCATGTGAATGAGAAGAAATCAAAACATTAGAAATGCTTTTAAATATTTGTTGAGTGTTAAAGGAATTCAAATTACCTCCCTTTCTAAGACAAACTAAAAATTAAATACAGTTATTTTTATTTAAACATACTATGTTGCAAACTCTAGTTTGACAAGCATAGTAAAAATTAAAATTTCGCTTAAATGAAAAGATAATCCATTAAACATAAGGGAGAAAATAATTGCAAATTGTTTTTGAATAGTTTATCAAATCAATGACTAAAAATTTTAATCCAGTTTCGAAAGAAATGAAGCAGTATATTCTATTTTCTGCAATAAGTTCATCTTTTCCTCTTTTCTTAAGTGGCCGCAGTACCCTAGTGGTCAAGGTAACGGACTAGTGGCTCGAGTGTCCCGATTTCGAGTCCAGTACTGCTAAAGACCCGCCTTGTAGGGGAGCGATACACGTTAAATCTGTCGAGACCTCAAACGCCCTCCCATTGGTGTGGTGTGGTAGTTAGGAGAGGGAGTGCCAGTTCAGACGTAATTCTCGTCACTTGACCATGGTTCAAAATTACGAGATCCGTCACCAAAAGCCCTCGAGTAGCTGAACAGTGTGACGTTAATATTCACTCACTCACTCATTCCTCTCTTTTAAGGTATCCGACTACATTTGGAACCGTGATTTTCAAAAACGCATAAATGGATAATTTTCATGATATTTAGTGTCACTTAGATTAGAATATATGCATAAAATTGTTTTCAGAACATTTTGACAAAAAAAATGTATTAAAATACAATATTTTGGCAAAAAGTTAACTTAGAATAATCTTTTTTCCAAATGTTCTCCTTTTGTAAAAATACTTCTATTAGAATAATATTTTACCTGTATATAGCTCAGACCTCTGTTCAGACGGTCAACTAGAATTTTTGAAATATATAACTTAGAAGACGGTTTATTCATATTTTACAACACAGAGGAGCAATTTTAAGAAAAAAACGCGAATAATTATTTCAATTGGCTGTAACTCTGGAAATAATGTGAATTTTTTACAACTTCTAGTTGAGCCTCTGTAGAGAGGTCTGAGCTAATCACAGGCAAAATATTATTATAATAGAACCATTTTTCACAAAACGAGAACATTTGGAAAAAAGATTATTCTAAGTTAATACTTTGCCAAAATATTATATTTAAATAAATTCTTTTGTCAAAATGTCCTTAAAATAATTTAATGCATGTATTCTAATCTGAGTGACACTAAATATCATGAAAGTTATCCATTTATGCGTTTTTTAAAATCACGGTTCCGAACGTCCAAAGAATAAAATAATATCGAAACCAAGAAGACGTAGTTTTCTTCTTTTCTTAAAATATTTAGAATAATCACAGTTTCGGGAGATGAGCGTGAGCTCACTTAAGCAGAAGTACAATTGATAGAATAAAATTATTCCAAATGAATTAAGAAATGTAGCAATAATAAGTATATGTGTTGTATGTATAACATTTTTAATTAATTCTATAATAGTGAAGCCATCAAGAGTTGTAAGATTTAAAAGCATTTTAAAGGTTAAAGTAATGTGTTTTTGAACAATTTTAGTGAAACAAAGAAAAATGAATTTTTTTACATATTACAATCAGAAGTAAACATCCTTACATTCTCTAAAATTTATTCAATTCCCCATTTTACGTAAAAAAGGATGTTATTCCCCTGTAAAAAGGAATCATCTCCATTGTACTTTAATTCTTTTTTCTTTTTCAGTGCTCCCATTGGAAAAGCAGAGAGTGAATCCGAATCAAATGGGAAACAAAGACTGATTTATGACGAACGGATGATCATGTGAATAAACTAAAGATCAAATCGATTCAAAAATAATTTTAAAAAATGAGGAAGTGGAAGTCAACTTCGAAATTACATTACCCACATTTGATCCTCCATTATTTCTTATGTCTTATTCATTCTTGATGTGTCTTGCATGATATTTAATCCATAAAATTATATTCTTATATGTAAATCTGTGCAGTGACATTATTTCACAAAAAAATTTACTCAGTTTTATTACATATATGAGAAAAATCAATTAGTTTCAGAGGCGTAACGTACATCCTCGCTCTACGGGGGAGGGCCAGGAATTCTAGGGAGCCCAAAACCTGACTGACTCTAAGCACGTATTTGAGCTGGGCAGCCAAAACATGACTTTACATGGGGTTCCCAATATTCTGTTACGCCACTGGTTAGTTATAGATATTTTTAAACCTGACTGACTCCAAGTACGTATTTGAGCTGGGCAGCCAAAACATGACTTTACATGGGTCCCCAATATTCTGTCACGTCACTGGTTAGTTATAAATATTGTTTACTAAGTGGGATTTCATGTAAGAGAATTTTTTTACTCTGCTAAAAAAAATTTCTATTACTAACATAGAGTTTGTTACATGTAGCTATATTGGAAGGATGAATTCAAGCATATTAAACAGCTCAAGTATCACACAAGAACGATGATAAATAATAAAAAAGACAAACATTTAAAGTAAGAACCAGGAAAAATTAACATAGAAACAAAAGTAAAAAGTTAAAATTTTTAACAAGAAAAGAAACAAAAGAGAAATAGTCTTTAAAAGGAGTTCATTAAAGTGCTGGCATTCCAGTACAGTTTGTTTATCTCACCTCGTTTTTGAGACTTTTTATCTAAATCTGGGCATATAAGATGATGCTCTGCATTCATGATGCCCGAATTACAAATTTAGCATATACTAGATGGAAGGATACCTATTTTACTAAAATGACGTGAAATGCAATCATTGCCTGTTTGCATTCTGAAGTTTGCCACAGCCTTTTTATGGGGATGTCGACAAAACGTTTTCCAAGTGTACTGAATGTTAACCTTGGAGATTTGCATGTTGATCTTGCTACCTGGTCAGCTTTAAGAGTATCCACTAATTTCTCAAAAAATATATTTTAAGTGACTCAGAAGGAAGTGGTTGATTGGCTTGTGGCTTAAGTGTTCCTCTCTTGGCTAGTAAGTCTGATCTTTGATACCCATATGTGAAGGAATCCATTGAAAAACGATTGTTTTGTTGTATTTATAAAGAAAGTTTGAGATTTGTCTTATTTCTGAGATAATCTGAGTGTGTACACGTCATGTTTTATAACTACAGCCTGAATGAGTGCTTTAAAATCGACTATAAAAACTGCTTTAGAGAAACAATCGATGCATGTAGTAGGTAAGAAAAGAGCTCCCCAGAACTTTTTTGATGCCAGATTTGATTTGATGGAAGATAGTTTTTCTACTAACTATAGAATAGAGTTTTGAACTGATAAATCCCCTTTTATTAAAGCACGATCAAATTTAATAATTATTTTAATGTACTTCGTACAGTAAAACAATTCACCGTTTTGAAACATATAAACGATTTCGCGGTCCGATTCTCAAATAGACAATGAAAGGAAACCAACATGTAGGCTATTGTTCAAGGATCTGCCTAGATTAGGACATGTATAGCTTCGGAAACTATATATTTGCATCATAATTGTTAAAAAATTAATATTAGCATATTGCACATGCAGGGTGGGAATTTTGTGAGGGTTTGGTCATTCAGTAAAACTGCAATAAATTGGTAACTACTTCGTTTTCGTAGCGAAATATTTTACTTACTTTTTCTTATTTATCTTTTCAATGCCTGTTTTCCAGAACAAATCTACTACATACGTACTTTTACATGACCTGTGCTCTAGTAACAGACTGCAAAATCCATATAAGTACATTTCCTGCATGCAATGTGTTAAAGACAACCTTTTAACTGAACGTGTAATTCTCATGCACAATTTGTTAACATTCCAGAAAAAAATTACGTTGGAAGAAAAACAACAAAATTCAGTTAATATTAAAAATTGCTAGCTGTAAAAATTTTATTAAAACTGTTAGCACCACAGATATCAAGTATTTATTCATTTTTAAATAGATATTCAATTACTTTTTTTTAAGCCTCATATGTTGCTTGAATGTAATTTATAAATTAGAGGATACCATTTGATACATCAGTTTACACTTTTAATATTGTTTCAGTTGTCAAGATAATCAAAGAAGTAATCATTATAACTGGTACCATGATAATTAAGTTTTAAAATGTTACATTTATAATGCTGAATAAAAGAACAGAAAAACTGCAGATCTAGCAACGAAACAATTCCAGAGGTATATTCGCATATAATAGAAACTAATTAGTAAAAAAAAGCAGAAACTACAATTACTTCAAAAAAATTCGTTCTTAAATTTCCAAAGATCGTTGTAGCTAAATATGTTTGATGCAATTCAAAAGCTTTGCCCTAAAAGTCACTATAACTAAGTTAAAATATCAATAGTATAAAATCCAAAAACATATTAAAATATTTCAACAGCTTATCTATTATTTAAAAAAAAAGTTCTTTAAACCTTTTTTTTTTGTTTTTTACATGAACTTTAAAGGGGCTTCTAAAAACATAATTTATTAGAAATTTAGTGCTACAACTTTAAATTCTTGACATCTTTCAGAGGGTTCTAAAACTCTACATGGGTTTTGGTAATTACACCTTCTACAGCCTTTTTTTTCATTAAATCTATGGAAGACACATCTATACTAATGTTTGAGACAAATATTTAATTTTAATTAACATAATAACGCACAAACATTTCTTTCACCCTTTGTTCATACTTCTATGATTTTACTTTTTATCATTTGACTATATCTAAATCAGAGAAATTAAAATAATTACTCTATAATTCTTTTTATATTTGGAACTTAAAATATTTACTAGTAAAAATGAATTTTATTTACTCTTCTTTCAATTTTTTAATTAAATTAAATAGAAGTATTTAAACATAGCTTATTAATTTTTTAAAAAATATACATTAATGAAAACTTATATTGTATGCCTTAGTTCATTTTCTCATCTACATAAAAATCGTGACAAATTCCAAAGATTTATAAAAAGAAAATGGTTAAGGCAGTGCTTCTGAAACTTTCAATACTGGCGCCCCCCTTTTCAATCACAATTTTTATAGCGCCCCCTTATACATTAATAATGCACTTTGACAGTAAAGCTACAATACGAGATCTTAATTATAAACCATACAAATTAATAGCATAAGTATTAAATTTTGAATACTACTCTTTTAAGCAAAAAAAATAATTAATTAAGTAATTAGAAGTTCCTTTATAAGAAAATAAAACATTCTTGATATAATAGTTGTATTGTAAGGAGAGTAAAGCCAAGTGCGCGACAATGTTTACAAAAATGCAAAATGTTTTTTTTTAAATTATTGCTCAAATTATAATTAGTTTTAAGCGAATTTTAATTTTAAGCCTCACAGAATTAGCATTTATATTTGATATTAAATAATGAACAATAATATAAAATTTCGATGAAGAATAATTGTATTATTTTTAATATTTAAAGCAAAAAGACTTCAACATATTTTAACCTGAGAGCAGGCGTGCACTCGATACGGTCGAGTAGGATTATTGAGTCACCCCAATCTTTTTTTTTTTATAATTATTTTATTGTACACGATACAAATCGTTATTCCAGTGAATAATTTAACTAAGAGAAAGTTTACTTACCTACTTTCAAGAACTTTTTAATCCATCGAAGTGTGTGTGTGTGCTCTCCGTGGTTTTCCAAATATCATAAAACTGTTTTTCATGGAAAAAAGCGCAACAGAGAAATACATTACTTCCAACTTCCTTAAATGAGAAATAAACACATAAAAGAGGGGTCATAACTAACTGTACCAATAACTTAGAAGATCAAACAAATTACAGCTTTAATGTGCAGTATTTCAAAAATAATGACAGTGATGAATTTTTTATATGTTCCTAAATTTTTTCGATTCTGGATCTGGAATCTGTTTTTTCTCTGAAAGAGTAGAATGTTAGTTTTAAAAAAGAAAACGTAATAAAAACTCTCTCATCATGGGATTACAGCAAATTAAATAAAATATTTTTTATTTGGTTATAGGAACAAAGTAGCTAATTAAGTATTGAAGAAGTTTTTTTTTATGACTTAATATCGCATATAACTTATATCAGAGTAAAAGTGCATTTTTTATTATGTCTGAAACTATTTTGTTTTAATTCATTCCAGTAAATCAATTATTTTTAAATCTATTATTTTCGATATGCTTGCGCCCCCCTCGTAAGGTTATCACGCCCCCCCCAGGGGGGCGCGCCCCACAGTTTAAGAAACACTGGGTTAAGGTATCCGACTACGTTCGGAAAAGTGATTTTGCAAAATCGTATAAATTGATAATATTTATGATATTTAGTGTCACTTAGATTAGAAAACGTATATAAAATTGTTTTCAGAATATTATTACAATAAAAAATTATTTAAGTACAATATTTTGACGAAAAATAAACACGGAAAAAACAATTTTCAAAACATTCTCCTTTTATGAAAAATGCTTCTATTCTAATAATATTTCGCCTGTATATATCTCAAACCTCTGTACAGAGGCTGAACTAGAATTTTGGAAATATATAACTTAGAAGTGGATTTATCCATATTTTACTACAACAGAGGGGAGAAGTTTTAAGACAAAAACGCCAATAATTATTTCAATGGGTTGTAACTATGAAAATAATGTGAATTTCTCAAAAATATTAGTTCAGACTCTCTGGAGAAGTATTTACTTTATATAAGCAAAATATTATTATTAAAGAAATATTTTATAATAGGAGAACATTTTGAAAAAATGTTATTCTCTGTCAATTTTTTGCCGAAATATTGTATTTAAATAAATTTTTCTGTCATATTGTCCTAAAAACAATTTTATACATGTATTCTAATCTAAGTGACACTAAATATCATGAAAATTATCCATTTATGCGCTTTTTTTAAAATCAAGGTTCTGAATGTAGTGGGATACCTTAAGGTTTAGAAAAACAATTCTTGTAGCAAATACATGCGAAGAGTCAGAAGTGTTTCCTCCGGGTTTAGTTCAAAACTGTTCCGAGAGATGGTGCTCTGCAAATTCCTTCCACGGTTGTTTCCAGTTTTGATGTACGTAAATCCACAAAATATACAATCACTTAAGAAGCTGTTACTTTGATTTAAAAAGAGTGTTATGTGTGAATGGACGAGCGTAAATAGTTGAAGCAGGAAGATTCTGCAGGAAGCTGTTGAAAATGATGTATTCGTTTGAGAAGAGAAATTTCTTTTACATAGGATTCCATCGATTTGCTAAGAGTATTTCAGCAACAAGAAGCTTTTGGTGCAATTTCCATGTCCATAAAAGGATACAATAAAAACATTGTACAAAAAATTCAAACTCTAATTCAAGCAGTGTTGTGGATGAAAAAGTTGGAACAATTAGACGACACAGTCGCTTATCGTAGAAACAAACGAAAAAACAAGTAATACAAAAAAACATTAAATCAATTCCTACATTAATTTTAATTAATTATAATTAAATTATCGCATTTTTACTCAAAACAATAGTGTATAGAAAATTTCAGCTCAAATGGGTGCTTTAAAATGTGAGAAAAATAATTTTTAAGTGTTGATGCAAGTCGCCAGAAATGATGCCAACGTGGTCTGTAATCCTTTGAATAATTAGTTTTAATCAATTAATTGTTATTAATTATAATTAAATTACTGCATTGTCATCCAAAATAATCATGTATATCAAATTTCAGCTCAATTGAGCCCTTTGAAATGTATTTTATTAAGATTGAGAATTCCACCAAGATAAATAAATAAATAAATAGAGAGTGTGAGCTAATAGTAGGAATTGAAAAACATTGTACGCTCTTTTAGGAATATCAATTCGAAAAATTGCAGTCACATGTCATTTGAGGCAAAACAATGACACGTACGATAATTCGTTAGTGTCTTGTCTTATTCCCGTACAAAATTCAAACACAGTAACTGCTTCAGACGTATCCGTAGAGAAAATTAATATGTTTGTCAATCAATTGCTTGGTTGATTGATGGTAGAAATATTGATAAGAACTTTTATAATGTTTCTATATGAATCACATTCTCATCGCGATAGATTCGTCAATAAGGAGAATGTGGTTGTTTGAACCCTAATGTGTGTGTTCCACAATCACTTTTTTTCACAAAAAGTGACTTCATGGACACTGTTTCTAGTAGAGGCGTAAGTTGACACTTTTTGTACATGATACTGTGCATCAATGCAATATGTTAAACTTTTGCACGGCTTTATACCCTTAAAAATGATTTCATCAAATAATCCGCAATATCCTGGTTCATGCAAGAGGGTACGAAGCCTTATAAAACTGTTAAATTTTACAGTTTCTTAGAAAAATATTTTAATGAATGTGGAAACGTGAACATAAATGAGTAAAAGCTGCAATCGCGTCGTCTATCTAAAGTTATAGTGTGAAAGATGACTCAGGTATACAGACTTCCAAAGTTTCCTCATTACATCTAAGGTGTGGAACGCTGTATCAAATTTAAAACAGAAGCATATTTCAAAAAATGTGTGAGGCTGAAGCAAGAGGTGGCATGATCAGGACGACTCTTTTTATCAAGATCAATACCAAAACTTCCTCAAAAATCTGACTTTAAAGTATATTATTTGAATAAAACAGTGAATAATTATATAAACTATGCTTAATAACGGGTCCACACACATATAGTGTTAAAATACTTAAAATGTGAAAAATGATTACTATATTTTTAAGTTTTGTTTTTTAAAGGGAAGTAATAAACTCGAATAAAATAATGAAACTGCAAAGAAAATGCATTTTTCATGCTTTTTGCAGGAACAATAAATATTATAAACGCACGGGTTTTAATTTTTTTTTGTTTCCATTTCCATATCCCAAATTTCACACAAAAAACAATAGCTTTACAGCATAGGTAAGTTTAAAGACTATGAAAAATTGACAAAAATAGCAAAATTTCTCCATTATTTAAAACTGTAAACGCAATACACAAGCGGAAGATATTTTATTTAATTTTTTTTTATTTAACTAGGGGTAAAAGATTAGGTGATAGGGTATAGCTATAAAAATAATTCTTGTCCACAACCCACACTTTTACACACACATCTATATATGTGTGTGTATATTATATATTTAATAACAAATATTTATTTACACTTCTGTGAATAGAATTCTTGCCACACACATAGATATATTAATAATTTAATAATTCTTCGCAAAAATAGCGATTTTATAACTCTAATTATACATTTTTCTTAGAATATTTTAATCTTTTTAAGACAAGTTGTGACAAATCTATACGGAACTTTATCACTAACCTTCTGAGACGTCTTTTTTAGGGAAATTTAATCCCCTACCTATTTCCAATCGACTCCAAAAAGAGGACAGAGATTCCTTATTGTGCAGATTAGATAAAGTATTTAAGTCAAACGGAATAGTAAAGGGAGAAGCAGTAGGAGAGCGAGATTGAAGCAGGAAGTTATAATAGTGAAGTTAGAGATTTATTATTGAAGATTTCTAGGTGGATAAATTAGGCACAGGAAGAGCTGAGATTCAGTGTGGTAAATATTGATTTATAATTAAAGTCTCATTAAAGTTTTATATTAGGAGTGAGATTAAAAGTAAATGTTCAGCAGGAACATTATTGAATATAATTCTGGGATCTCTTATTGCGGTAATCTCTGCGTGATCGATATTCTAATTGTTCATTAATTGGATCATTAAATATTTAAGTTAATATAAAGGAAAGTCCCTTTTAAACCTCGTAAAGCTATTTTGATTTATTTGTTATTAAAAGTCTTTGATTCTATTTGAGAAAGATAACCAAATAAAGAAAGTTATTTATAAAAATGGCAACTGGTTCTTCTTTGACTCAAAATCATTCTCGTTCTCAAAGTGAGATCCAAGGGGATCTTCACAAAATTATGGTACCACTAAATTTTGCTTGCTTTCTAGGTATCAAATAAAAGGTAGAACATCAAAATATAAATATTAACATTTTTGATTAAAAAATTCCTTTCATGTTTCCTACTGTCAAAGTTCATACTGAAATAATATGGAATTTTGATATGAAATAGGATATTTGAATTCGCGTTTCAGTTTTTAAGAATATAATCTTAAGAATTACATGCCGTGAAGTTACAATTTAGCATCACTCTAAAAAGAGAAAATGAATAATTTAAAAAAATCTTACAACTAATGTAGTGAACAAAGCGTGTGATCCTAATTTTATTTATAAGTACATTTATGCAGGGTCAATTCACTTTAATATGACTTCTAAAATAATATTATTTTTGAATAAGTATGCTAAATAATGTTTTTATGTAAAACGGGTAGTGTTTACATATATATATTATTACGTTTTAGGAAATTATCCATGATGACTGTTGTAAAAATTAAATTTTGTCATCTTCCGACAAAGAGCATTTAAATTGTGATCGGAAAGGGGTTTAAGGAGTTAATATTAGGGCGAAGATTAATGTTCAGTATTCATGGGATATAAAAACGAATAGAATATGCAATTTTTTCTGTTACATTTTTAATAAGATAAAAATATAACTGGACCATCCACCTCCCACGTCACCTAAACCAGGGATGTCTTAAAGTATGGGCCAACTGGGCCCGTGTCCAGAGCCTCGCCCTCTGTGGGGGCCTCATTTCGTCCTCGCCTCTGACTTAATAAGATCGTGACCCGGATAATTTTAATGACTAAATATTATTCCCGTACATATTCTCCGAAAAACAGGGAATTTCGAACTGTATATCAACTGGCAAAAGTAGTAAGGCTGTATTATTATGTGATGACCATTGTCCATGTCTAGGCATAGGCCTAATTTCATAAACAACCATTCAACTCATTTAGTCGGCCATCATTCGAGCCAGTGTGAGCCTATGTTTGTGAAATTGAGAGACGTGCGCATTTAGTTGTTTCAAATTACCGTTTGTACGAGTATTTGACAATGCATGCTACATACAGTCTACTTCTAAAGATCATAAGTAGGGGAGACCCAGGTCTTCAAAATATATTAAATTTTCTCAGGGCCCAGGGTCTGAATAAGTCATAAGACGTCTCTGTCGTAAACTTTAGTAAAATTTAATAATTAATAATAATGATTACATTTAATTAAGCCACCCATCCGGTATAGTGGTTAGTGACGCTGATTGCGGTGCAGTAAGGCCTGGATTCGAATCTCGAAGAAGGCATGGATGTTTGTAGATGTGTAGTGCCTTCGCAATATGGGGTTACTCTAATTAGCCGTTGAGTTGATAGTCTTCTCGTGTGGTTGGTGGAAGGGGAAGAGAAGTGGGGGAGGCATCTAACCATCCGCAGGTGTTCTCCCTCAAAATTTAGGTGGAACCGAGCATTTTGACCAAAGCCAAGACTAACGGAAGGCCTAAAAATCTAGCCCTTCATCACGATGAATTTCGTGGACCTTGATCTGATGTTACTGGCTTAAGTAACAACAAAAACACATTTAATTAAAGATTATTAAGAGAATTTTCTAACATTTATTCCATTGCACAGAATAAATGTTTTCAATACCTCACACAACCATAGATTTATTATTGATACTGATTGTATGGAGCAAATTGTACACAGATACTGTATACAATACTAAAAAGTTATTCTTAAAAAGAATTCATCATAATGTTTAGTTTACTCTAACTAGAGAAACGAATATATAAGGATGTGTGTGTGTGTGTGTTACTAAGTATCAAAATTATAATAAAGTTATTTTTTTTCTTATGACATGAGAGATAAATGTTTGAGAATTCAACAATGAAATCTGAAGGAAATTTTAAAAAGTAAATTATATTTGATTTATATATAAGCGGTATTTTAATATTCTACAATATTTTAAACAGTAAAACTAATAAAACCATTTGTGTAAGCGAATGCTATATCTATTACCGATAGTTAAAATTAAACTCATATATCAAGATATTTTATTTCATAACTAGTACACTGATAAAAGAGATTTTTATTTATTTATACCTCCCCGTGACTCTCTTGTCAGTCGATTTTTAAAAACACCTTCCTATGCTGATCTCTGCTCAGCAAAAGTAACACTTTGTTACAACTTCTGTGTAATGAATACTTAAAATAGTGTAAATAATTTATACCTGGAAGTGTAATACGTTAATATTACTTTTTGTTGTATTTATTTTCTATTAAAATCTTGCCACCCCCTCTTCCTTCGAAATATAGTTTTATTATGAAATAAAAAAATAGTGATTACACTAATCAAAGGAGTAAATTATTAGCAAACGCGCACTGAGGCATGGCGTAGACAAAACACAGAAATGTTTTCTTCGCACAAAAAAGACAGATTTATGCTGTTGTGGACTTTTTTGCAATAGCCAATTTTTTTCCAACTTTCTTGACAATTATCGTTATATTTTCGAAACTTCACACAATATCTTTATAAATTATAGCCTACGTATCATTCTGATGTATAAGCTATATTATTGTAAAGTTTCATTAAAATCCATTTTGTTGTTTCTCCGTGAAAGAATAACAAACATCCATACAAAGTTTCGTGTTTATATTATCAGTAACGATAGTGACTGGACGCCACTCTAAGCACCAGCACCTTGCAAAACGAATTTTTCCGTTCAGTGCATCCCAAATACCATATCTGAAAAAGAAAGGAAGAAATACCACATTCTTTTTTTTTTATCAGTTGCTTAAATTGCTTTCTACAATGTCGTGTTCAGAAAAAAAATGGAACTTTTGTGAATCTAAAGTAACTCTATTTTCATGTAATTGGTAAGGAAATTTTACAATGTGCACAAAATTTTGTAAAAACGGGGCATTTTTAAATTTTAATGAGAATGTCTTTAAGCAAATTTAATCTTCTATACCATGGTGCCATCTATTGAGTACTTTGTTGCTCACAAATATCTATTGAGGAAAAATAAATGATGTCCCGAAATGAGAAATTAGATTTCAATTTTCTTGGTAACACAGTTAAATCTTTTTAAAGAAAAACAAAGACTTAATAGTTTTTTAAACTATGATTCTGTGAAAAAAATGTTTTTTAGTATTTTCTTGAATGAGTAATGTTATAGTACAAATTTTATTTCTTTACTTAGAACTCAGTAAGATAAAAAATATTGTGGGTACATCATTTTAGCTTTTTTGCATTATTATTTTTTTTGAGAAAAAAAAACTTTATTACGCAGAAATAGTCTCATGTGCTTGAAAAATTACTAATTAACATAAATTTTACTTTCAAGTTATTTATTTTAACTGTCAACATATTTTTCAATTCAATATTACTTTTACATTATGATTGATATTTTAAGTACCATATTCATAATAATGCAAACAAAATATACTTATTTATTAAAATTATTGCATTAGATTTACGTTTTTATGGATACTTCATGAGGTTTATTCAATGCATTCAAACTTTGAAAAGAATACCTTGCATGAGTAATTTCCGAAGTTAAAACTAGAGGGCGCGTTAATTTTGAATCACTTAAAAAATTACTTTTCACAAATCTTATAGTATATTTAAAGCAATGATGAATTACTCTCTTGTAGACATACCATATACAAAATCATATATTCCTGTATGTCAGTGATCTTAAAACTTTTTCGACTCACGGAACCCTCAAAACTCTTAGGTGTTTACGGGAAACCCCATTCCCCCCACACGTAGAAGAATATATCTTAAGATAATATTTTAAGTAGATCAACATGTGTGTGTGTGTGTTATTAGCACTTTATGTAAAGGCAATTTAAGAAAGTATTGTATTTGTTATATTAAAAGAAATTTACTGTAATTTTTATATAATTTACTCTCACATACACACATGAATAATATGAATTAGTAATCAAAGAATCTTCCTATGCATTATATTTAGTAACTGTGATACTATTTGCATTTTTTTACGAGCTGTTGAAGTCTAGATCTGTTGAAATTATCTGAAGTTGCATTTTTCATATTCTGTATTTAATTTGTTTCTATATTTTATTTTGTAGCCTCACACATATTGAAAGATATTTTTCACTTATATATTTCGCTAGAAAATGATGAAATAAGGGATTTCATCAAATCTCTAAGGGAGATGATAAATCCACGCAAGATGTTAAAATAACGTCTCTCTGAGGTCATTTCCCTGATGTAAGTAAGTGATTTGATCAAATTCCCTAACTGTTTTAGTGAAATGATAAAATGAATAGGTCAGCATTTATAGAGCTCTGTTTTCGCTTGTTACCACACCCTTTTACCCCCCCCCCCTCCTCGACCCTGCCAGGCAGTGCCGGGCTTCTGACGTGACACACCAAAATAAAATGACCTAAATATCATTTTTTAGTTGTATTATTTGCATTATTATCTTTCGATTGATACATCCCTTTTGTACGCCTGAAAATTAGAAACCGGATAAAACTTAAATTGAAAAATGTAAACAAACAAATTAGGGAATTCGTGACCACTCCATATGTATAGATAAAAAAAAGCTATTTTAAAAAGGGAAATGATAACTGAAAAAAAGGTGTTGCAAATAAAGTAAGATATATCTGAACTACTACATTAATATATAATTGTAAAAGGAAATGTTTGAAATTCTACTACAAATATCCTTTTTTAAAAAAAATACCAGCTTTATTATCTAATTATTTTGTAAATTAATTTCGAATAAATAATTTACAATTCAAAGATTATTGTTGTATTAATTACTCTACTTTTAATATAATGCACCATATTTGCTAAATGAACACTTTTAAACTCTTGACAATATTATTTCATCCTTTTACTGAAACAGGTAAGGGATTTGATCAAATCACTTGCTTTCCTTAGGGAAATCACCTTATAGCAGTGTTTTCAAACTTTCAATACTGGCGACCCAATTTTCAATCATAATTTTTGTCGCGCCCCCCTGTACAACAATAATATATTTACTGCAATAAAAATGCAATTTGACGCTAAAGTTACATTGCGATCTCAATTATAAACTGTATAAGTATTAAATTTTGTATATGTTACTTTTAAGTAATATATATTTTAAGAAAATTACTTAAAATATATATTACTTATATATATTATTATGTTATTTTTTTCTCTAATTTTTAATTGGAACAGATCACAAAATGATATATTTAATTAAAGATATATTTCCTTCAGCATCTATTTCTCAAAGTGCAAATGTCATTAGAAAAACAGTCTAGTCTATGTTGCTCTCTATCATATCCATCACATTTGGCATTATCGGGTACGTTTGCGTGAGTCTGGGCAACCTATCGGACGTCTGCGCAGAACATGTAAAAATGCTTTTCTCCTTCGACTCGATACTTCTATAGCTACCGAATCTAGCTTGAATATTCATTTTTTAATTTGCACGTTAATTATAATTCTCGGTAGTTAAGTATTTACGGCAGTAGATTAAATCATACATATTTTAAGTCGTAAGCGAGCATTCGACGATAATAAAGGATTAACGTCACTAAAGGATTGGATTTACCACTACTGAAGTAAATGATGGGGGAAAAAAGCCCCAGCTCGTTATGTGTTAAAACTTACAAATCTGTAGAACAACATGAAAAAATTGTTCTTAAAACCATGTAAAAACATTTAGCCATGTTGGCAAAGAATTTTAAAAAGTATTTTCTTGATGAGGACAACTTGGTAGCAAGTTACGAGTGGATTAGGGGTCTATTTCAAGATACTCCAGAAGGGCTCTCAACTTCAGAAGAAGAAATTTTCATAATTTCACATCCAAAAATTCATGATTCATAATTTCACATCCTCACATGAAAAATTAAAAAGCAATTTTGTAATAAATCTCTTTTTGAATTTTGGATAGAGATGGATGGTGAATTTTCTGCACTGAAAACAAAAGCACTTCGTATTCTATTACCATTTTGAAAATCCTACCTATGTTAAACCGGATTTTCTGCGGTGGCTGCTTTGAAGACAAAATATAGATTTCAGCTAAATATATACAAATAACTCAGAGTGTCAATATCTGATATTAAACCTCCCTTTGAAAAACTTAACTCTACAAGACAAGCCCATGGAAGTCACTAATAATTATTAAACTTGTTCTAAATTTAGTATTAAGAAATTATTTATAAAATACCTTCTTCAGTACTGATACATTAAGCGTATACTGGCTGAAACACCGGCTCTTCGCACGAGTTCATTTTTTAAAAAATATAACATTATTCTTGATATAATAGCTGAACTGTAAGGAGAGTAAAACTGCGTGCACGACGTTGTGTACAAAAATGTAAAATGATTTTTTTAGATGAATGCTATAATTGTAAATAACTGTTTAAAAGAACTGTAATTTTAAACCTCACAGAATTAGAATTTAGAATTAATGTTAAATAATGAAAAATAATATAAAATTCCAATGAAGAATAATTGTGTTACTTTTTAATATTTAAAGCGAGAAGACATCAAAATGTTTTAACCTGGGAGCAGGCGCGCACTCGATACTAACGCTAATGGTAGTGCGGGGGAACTCAGTCACCCCAATCATTTGTTTATAATTATTTTTACTCTACACGATACAAATCTGAATTCCAGTGAATAATTCAATTAAGAGAAAGTATACTTACCGGAATGTTCAATTTTTCTTTGATGATTTGAGAAAAAATCCAATAAAACTGAACTAAAATTATTCAAAAGTGCAAGACCTTATCAGCAAAAGTGCAAGACCGACGCAAATCAGAGATACTTTTCACTAATATTACAGAAATGTTATTTGCTGGTAGTTTTAATGAGCATTCATGATCGAGTGAGTGAATATTAACGTCGCACTGTTCAGCTACACGAGGGTTTTAGAGACGGACCTCGTAATTTTGAACAATGGTTGACGAGGACGATACTTGAGCTGGCCTCTTTTAACTACCACACCACTCCACAAGAGGACGTTTGAGCTCTCGACAGATTTAACGTGCACTTCCCCCATACACGCCGGGTCTTTAGTGGTACTGGGCTCGAACTCGTGACACCTTTGGTGATCAACAAATAGCAAGTTGAACTTTTTCTTTCTTGTGTCTTTTTGACAAGGTGAACTGAACCTTATGGTACACTTAGGGCTTCATATTTCAGTTGATGGAGTTCTTTAGGAAGCATTTGAAAATTTTCCTTTCGTTTCATGTTCATCGTGTTTCTCAATCATGAATAATATGCATTCTTTTGCTTGATCAGTTTCAACTTCCTTCAATAGAGATCACAGATGCCCCGCGCCACTGCTCTCGGGTTAAAAGTGTATTCAGGATAAAATACGGATGTTCTAAAAACGATTATGGCGTTTTTCACTATGCTTTATATGTTTGAGATTACTCTTAAAAATAAATCTTAGCCAAATAATTCTTCGAATCAATCAATTCTTTTCCAAATATCGTAAAACTCTTTATTATTTACAATTTCCCTAAGCGAAAAACAAATACATAAACGATGGGATGGAACTAATGTAGAAACGATACCAGTAAGTTTGAAGGTCAATCAAATGATCAGCAAATGTATTATGCTGCCTAGCTGAAAAGTGAATCATGTTTTCCTTTTCTTTCTACAACTAATGTGCAGTATTCAAATAATTACAGTGATGTGAAATGTTTATCTTCTTAGAATTTTTCTCAGGGTCTGGGATTCGTTTTTTCTTTTAACGAGTAATATTTTATGCAAAAAAAGAAAAACGCCAGATGATAAGCATAAATTATATCAGTGTTGTTGTGTATTTTTTTTATTATGGAAAAAAGTATTTTGTTTCACTTCTTTTCGGTTATTTTTTTTTTTAAAAAATGTGTAAATTTTTGATATGCTCGCGCCCCCCCTTGTTGGGTTATCGTGCCCCCCCAGGGGGGCGCCCCACACTTTGAGAAACACTGCCTTATAGAGTTCTTATTTTAACATCTTGCGTGAATCGATCCTCTCCCTTAGAGATTTGATGAAATCCCTATAATTTAATCATTTCTCTGCGACATATACATTATTTTAAAATGTATTAAAATGTTCATAATTAGCTGTATGAGAAATCTTGTGTACTTTGCATTAAAATTTAGTTGTTCTTGCTTAAATATACATTTTAATGTTGAAATTGTTAATGCATCGATAAGTTGTTCCCTCTCTTTTATTACGGCATTTTTTCCGCAAATAGTAAAAAGGTATATTTTCCTTTAGAAAACTATTTAATTTTTTGTATGAAATTGTACTAACAAGTATAAAATTATTTCTTAAAACCCGGAGTAGTACACACAAAGAAAAAACATTCAAATATTATTTTATTATATTATAATAGAAATTTTTAAAAAGTATTGCAAAATATAAAGTTATGTATAAATAATGTTTTCAATTTTATAATGCCTGGGATGAGCTTTAAATACTTGTGGCTATGCAAACTTTACAGAAAATGAGAATCAATTTTGCATGCACTTTTATTTTCCTTTTGATTTATTATTGGGACTGTTGAAACCCCTAGGCGGACCTTGGGAGACCCTAGTGTTCCGCGGAACACAGTTTAAAGACAACTGCTATAGATGAACATCACAAAAATTTAAATATTAAAAACGAATTATATTCTCTACGTGATACTTGAACCGCACTTGAAGCCGCATGCATAATGTTTGCCATTTTAAAACCAACAGATATTTATGCATATTCACATAATGGCCTTATGCTTCCCTTTGGAAACTAATGATTTATCAATCATTTGCTGTTACATTATATTCCTGTCATAAACAATGTTATAGCTATATGCAAATGGAATGTGTTTAAAAATTAGTTACAAAATCTCTAATGTCGGATTTTAACAATCTTTTAAGTTTAACTATGTATAAAAACTATGAAAGGAGGATTTTTATTTATTACTATTATTCTATCCTCAGTTTTGAAATTAGCAATAGTGTCTTTTTGTTCCCTTATTATACTTCATTTTGGGCTCAGAAAAATTCAAAACTAAAAACAAATTCTAAAAACTGGAATAAAAATGAAACTGTTTAAAAATTATTATGCTATAGTAATTAATCCCTTAAGTAGTCAATTTTTTGCCCAAAATGTTCCCCCCCAAAAGGCATATTTGTTTCATTGCATATAACTAAGCATAGTGCATAACATACTACACGAAAATAGAAAACTTTTATTTTAATTTTCACTTTTAAACTTTCACACTATTTTATACACAGTCCCGTCACATTATTGTGACCACCTGTCAAAAGCCAGAGTAACCACCTGCTGACCCTGCAAGACCTGCTGCAAGTCTCGCAGGAAAAGAGTTAATTAGGTGTTCACTGGGATGTTGAGCAGACGCAGCAACGTTCACTGAGCAGTAGTTTGGTAGACACTGTTGACAGCCCCTTGGTTCATCTGGGCGGTCAGTTGCTCAAATGTAGCCCGTCTATTTACCTGAACGCATCTCCGCAGCCGTCGTTCACCTCTATCATCTATGGCCCGAGATGTAACACATTTTCTACGTCACTGATTTTGGACAGTCCCATTTTGCCATACACGGTATACTTTTACTACGGCAGCAGGCAAACAGTTTACAAACTTAGCGCTTCGGGAATACTTCCACCCTTGGCCCGAAAGCCAATGATCATGCCCTTTTGGACGTCAGATAAATCACTCCGTTTCTGCATTACGCTAACGATTGCAATCTTTTCCGAATAGGCGTTACTTTTTGGGCATCCGGACTATAAAACAGTCCTCAATCCCGTGTTTGGATAGTGTGCGATGTTGGGCATGACGAAAGTGGAGTTCTTACATTCTGCTGAGTGGCATGATGTTGATTGGTCGATCGATGAGATCCGGAAGGCATGGCTTTGCTTCTTTATCTGGGCGAAAAAGTTGTTGGAAATTTGGCTTGGGAGAGAGCTTAGAGTCTGCTCTCTGATTAGTTGCTGGGTGAAGTGAACAGATACTCCTATCGGCTGCCCTGCGGACTAGGATATAGAAAATGGGAGGCGCTTGTCAAAGGGGTAAGAAGAATGTAACGTAAAAATTTTAATGAAAAAAGTGAAATTTTAGCTTACTCTGGTGCAATAAAAGATTTATTGCATGAGATTAAGAAAATTAATTAGGATTATAAGAATCCAGAAGAATTCTTTTTGGCCTTCTAGAATTGTCATTAGTAATATAAGGAATTAAATTGAGCATATTTGAATTATCGGTATCAGGTACAGCATTAAAAAATTTGATTGCTATTTTTTTGAATATGAGATTTAAAGCTGTTATTTTTAAGGCGTTACGTATATAGTCATTGCGCATATATCTTGTGGCTTTGACAATTATACGTATGATAGAATTTTGAAGAGTATCTAAGATTTTGATTTTAGTATCAGCAGCATATCCCCGTACTGGACAAGCGTTCTTCAGAATTGGACGCATAACGGCTGTATAGAGAAGCACTTTGTTTTCTATACTTAAATGAGAGTTCCGGCCAATTAAAGGGTAAAGTTTAAACATGATTTTCCGGAACTTATAGCGAGCGTATAAGATGTGTTGTATCCATGTTAAATGAGTATCAAAAATAACTCCAGGGTATTTAGCTTCCTGAGACCAGGGAATCTGTTAATTGTACATGAAAGTGGGGGTGGTGTTGAATGCTTTTTTTTGTGAAGATTACGGCTAAGGATTTATCCACATTAATATTAATTTTCCACCTGTCGTAAAAATTTTGCAGTAGGATATTTATTGCTTGCAAATGAAATAGTTTTGAGATTTTTATAGATCGTGTGGATGGCCGTATCATCCGCATAGAGATTGATCTATATATGTTAATAAGTACTTAGGAATGTCATTAATATAAAGATTAAAGAGCAAGGATACGAGTAAACTTCCTTGAGGACAGCCTGCAGAGATGTTACGTGCGTTAGAAAGGGACTCGTTTACTCCAAATTTTTCCGAAGCCGTCACACATCCTTTATATACGCTCAATTGCACATTGCTGCCACCTGCCTTCTGTGATTGATTATTTAATGTCGAAGTCGAAAGTACGTGGTGGTAATATTAATTTGACTGGATTGCATATTTTATAATTGTGAAACACAAAAACTTCTAGATATTATGTTTTTATAATTACACTATGAAGAATACGTTTCATACGTCATAAAAGAATATCTCTCATACTTACAAAACATATTTCATGTTCGTACCACTTTTTTTCAAACGGTTGAGGATTTTGTGCGCGTGCGCATGCACACCCAATTGGAAGCATGGTGTAATACTAAGTCTTACATTGCAATGGGAAGAAAGATAATACCGACTTTTTTGTATTATCTTTCCTGTTTCATTTCTCCTTCTCAAGCAACAGATTGTTCATTGCCTTGACAATCCCTGTGTTTTATCGAACATTTTCAAGAATCTAAGTTCCTGCCTTTAATGAAAAATTCACGCCCTCCCCCCCAAAGAAAACTCCGGATGAAAAATATTTCATTACCATGGACAAAGAGCATCTCTTAAAAATACTAGCACCAATAATCTAACAATAAGAATAAAAAATGTATGCAAATCAAAGATGGAAAGAAGAAAATATCAGTGCCCGCACAGCGTACAAGCAAACCTGTTGTGATCAGCTTTCGGTAGTCTGTACGGTGCACGGCAGGCCAGTTAAGGAGTTAATACCTAACAGTTAGTTAATTTAAAAGTTCAGCTTCATTTCTTAAGAATATGACGTAACTTTAAATATCACGAAGTTAATCTAATAATCAGTAGTGGTAATTCCTTTTCTTTCACATATTCACAAGCTTGTTCTCTTGTATTCGCTATTGATGGGGTATTTTAATCTGGAAACTTTTTATTATTGCATCTTGTGTTCCATTATATTCCCTATAGATATTTCATTGAATTCAAACTTCAAGTTATCTTAGAAATGAGAATTAATAATCAAAATTCAAATAAAAATTATTTCTGAGTTTTATTTAAAAAAAAACATATAGAATAATTCTGCTGTAAAATTTAAAGTACGTCTTACAACTTATGACAATATGTTATCTGCTATAAATAACTCATCCTTCTAAATATAGATATTTTCAAAAGTTTCAGAATTCAAATTTTACAACTACACTCTATAACAAAAAAACAACGCACCAAGAACGAGTCGTCCGATAGAGACAAAAATTAGTGGGTAGAAAGAATACAGAATAAAAAAATGATTAAAATTTCAGAAAAATTGAATTATTTAATTAAAAGTTACATAATTACAAAGTAATGAGCTCAATAAGGTGTTGACTCTCCCCTAGCCTAGATGCATAGAGTGATAAAGCCCCCTGATGGTCTCCTACGGTATTTCTTGTCAAATTTGCTACAATTATCGAGCCCTGTCATCAACATTCCCTGGTAGATGCAGTCACCTTCCCATCATATCCCAGAAATGCTCGATTGGAACGGGATGTGGTGCTCTGGCTGGTCAAGAATGTATTTGACTAGCTGTAAAACAGTTCATAGCAACACGTGCCGTATGTAGTCTAGCATTATCTTGCTGAAAAATAAAATGAGAGTACTGCAAAAGGAAGGGTAGCAAAACAGCTCTCAGAATGTCGTCGACGTACCGTTGTGCTGTAAGTGTGTCTCTAATGACGACCAAAGAGGGACAGATGTCAAAGGAAAGGGCATTCCAGACCATAACTTCTGGTTAAAAGCTTGTGTGACGTGCAATAGTGCAAGCAGGATGGGCACGCTGCCCTGGCAGTCTCCACACACGTCTTCTATTATCGTCAGAACATAGTTGGAAGTAGAATTCGTCGCTAAACACTATATGACCCCAGTGAGCATTATTCCAACTTCATAGAGTCAAGCACCACTGTAATCTGGCTCGACAGTGTTCAAGCGTGAGTGGCAAGTGGCGTAGTGGTCGGTGCGAGCGTAAATTTCACTCTATCAGCCGTCTGTGGATGGTTATGGTGGATACTCGAGTGTGGGTCACACGTCTGATGGTTGATAACGATGAATCAGGCGCTATGACAGCTGATCTGACAGTCAATCCGTCCTCCCGATCTGCTGTAGCTTTAGGTTGACCGCTGCCATCATGACACTGAAATCTGCCATTGTCCACCTATTCTTGCCAGCATCTTCTAATGGCCGCATCACTTCGACCCATATGACGAGCAATTCTTCGATTTACTCAACCTGCCTCTATTAATCCAATATCATGAACTCTTTCAAAGTCAGACAGTTGCTCGTGAAGAGCTCGAACCCTACGGCGAGACATTTTTTTAGGCGTTAAAAGGTTTCTTAAAACGCAATGCAATAGAAATTTTGACCATCAGATTGAGAATCGCTTCTTATAGACACCTGCTGAGTGCATAGTTTCGTTGCGCTGTAGCTCCCGCTAATCGTTTATTGGGCACCAAATTTTAATGATTTGCATGTTCGGTACAAATGTTTTGCATACGAAATATCATTATAATCGAGCAACTCCTTCTTTGTGCGTCGTTGTTTTTGTGTCTGTGAGTGTGTTATAAAGGGTGTTTTTTTAGAGGTACAGAAATTTAAATTGCAATAAAACAGCGATGTATAATTCGATTGACATGATTTTTTTTATTCGAAAGATAATCTTGTGGAATTACATTTCAAATATGATTTCTGGCATATGACTGCCACGGCTGGCTCGGATGTAGTCCAATCTGGATGTCCAATTTTCGATGACTTTTTCCAACATTTGTGGCCGTATATCGGCAATAACATGGCGAATGTTGTCTTCCAAATGGTCAAGCGTTTGTGGCTTATCCGCATAGACCAATGACTTTACATAGCTCCACAGAAAATAGTCTAGCGGTGTTAAATCACAAGATCTTGGAGGCCAATTCACAGGTCCAAAACGTGAGATTAGGCGGTCACCAAACGTGTCTTTGAATAAATCGATTGTGGCACGAGCTGTGTGACATGTTGCGCCGTCTTGTTGGAACCACAGCTCCTGGACATCATGATTGTTCAATTCAGGAATGAAAAAGTTAGTAATCATGGCTCTATACCAATCACCATTGACTGTAACGCTGTGGGCTTCATCGTTTCTGAAGAAGTACGGACCAATGATTCCACCAGCCCATAAAGCGCACCAAACAGTCAGTTTTTCTGAATGTAACGGTGTTTCGACATACACTTGTGAATTAGCTTCACTCTAAATGCGGCAGTTTTGTTTCTTGACGTAGCCATTCAACCAGAAGTGCGCTTCATCGCTAAACAAAATTCGCTTATGAAAATCGGAAACAACGGCAATCTCGTTTTGGGCCCATTCGACAAATCTACGCCTGGCTTGATGATCGTTTTGATGAATTGCCAAACCAAACTGAGAATAAATCACTTGACAGCTGTTAAATCGGTCGCCATCTTGGAAAGTAATGCCAACTTAAACTTCTATACCTGGAAAAAAACACTCTTTAGAGTGTATATCTGACTCACATTTCCAATATGCCGTACAATTACAATTTTCTGTAAAACTACAATACTTCTAATGAAATCAATCCATTTTTAACAGAAATATTGAAGAAGACAAAATTACACTTTTTTTTTAATATTTTTAAATTATTTACTCAAAGTTTCAGTATTCGTCTACTTTTTTACAGATTGTTCTTTTTTGAATATCCAAGTAAACTTATATAGTTACATTTTATTCTTTCAAATTAATATTTTTTGTACTTGTAACAGTTGTTTCCCATTATAAATATGAAAAATTAGTATCTTCTACTTTTTTTTCCGGAAAAATTAATATATAAATTGACTAGCCGTTACCCCCCTCCCCCGCTTTACCAGGGTATCCCATGATGTTGGACGAATATATACTGTTTATACATAAATATAAATTGTTGGTATCTATATATAATTCCAAGCACTAAGCGTTTTATTGTAATGAAAAACATTCTTTCTTATAGCTTTCCTCTCTTGATTTAAAAACGACATAATTTGTAAATAATCATTTCCAAAATCGAAGTAGAATTATCTTTTGCACTCTCGTTATCCCTTCCGCCATAGGGATTTCCACAAAACCAATTTATAGAGTATCTCTACTCAATAAAATAAATATACTTGCCAAATTTCAAGCTTAAATCTAATTGCTCAAAAACGGAATTATTTGTTTTTTTATCAATAAGCCCATAAAACCTTTTCATGGACAATTTCTATAAGACCCTTTCCTAGTGGATTTGTGAATTCAAAAACAACAAAATAAATAAATAAACATGCGTTCCAAATTTTATTACTGTAGGTTTCGTAGTTCAAAAAAGGGAATTTCTTTTATCAATACTCTACAGCAGTGGCCCTTAAACTTTCGATCGCCATGGCTTCCCTTTTATGTATCAGCCTGACATCGCGGATCCACCCCCTAAGCCCTTGAACACCCCTCCCTGACTTCTTACACAAGGATGAGAGGTTTAAAGGTTTCTCAAATATCCGAAGACTGCTCTGCTACTTATGCAGACTGTTTTAACACTTCTATGTTTTCCTACTATTTTTAAAAATATTACGCTACAGTAATGGCTATATAGTTGAAAATCATAAGAAACTGAATTAATATCCTTGATAAAAATACATTTTTGGTAAAGTTTTTTCATAAGGGCAACTTAGAGATCTGGTCTAGGATGGCACATCTCAATTTTTCTACGAGGTCTTTCAGGAGCTGTAAAAGAGAGAAATCTCAACATTAACTGAGAGGCCTTTGAAGACACCCTAGAAAGGTGCTGGGGATCCCTGGAGGTCCTCGGACTACAGTTTAAGAACCACTGCTCTACAGTAGCTCCCCTCTCTCCCATAGGAGTCTACTTTCAAAACATTCGTTCTTTGGGAATATCTATTCTACTAAAGAAAAATTCTTACCAAATTTCAAGCATGTGGGTCTAACACTTCATAAACAGGAATTTTTATCTACACCACTCCTTAACCCCTCTCAACTCCCAGTAGGGTCGATTTTTATAAAACCAAGTCTTAGTTGAACTCTACTCCATAAAAAGAATATTCCAACCAAATTTCAAATTTGTAGATCTAATAGTTCAAAAATGGGATTATCTTTCATCTATAACTCCCCTTTAATCCCTCGCAATCCCCTTGGGGGTCTAGTTTTGCAAATCCACTTTTGTAGCGGATATTTACTCTATGAAAGGAACATACTTTGCCAAGTTTCAAATTTGTAGGTCAAATCGTTCAAAAAGTAGAATATTTATCTATAATGCCATTTAACCCCTCGCAACCCAATTTGGTAGTCAATTTCACAAAACTTTTTCTTGGCGGATATTTACTCCAAGAAAGGAACACTCCTATCAAATTTCAAGTCTGTAGGTCTAATAGTTCCGGAAATATCGTGAAGAGTGAGAATGAGTCACCTTTCTTCTTTACATGTACAGATTTATAGGATGTAAAAAAAAGGATTCTCTTGCGAGAATGCATTGTAGTGTTTATCCACAGTCACGACCTAAAATAAGATGGGGTAATTGTGTATGTATGTGTGGGTGTGTGTTGCAGTTTTCTTCGTAATATATTTAAAAATCTTATTTTTTGCATTATTGCAGTTTTGTAGCAGATTTTGCGTTTTCAGCGGATTGCAAAGATTATTATTTTTGTCGCAAAAAAATAGTTAATGTCAAAATTTAAGTGTCTTATGGTTTTGTCTGTTAATGAAGACCTCTTGGAAAATGATTTGACTACTTATTTTAAGTGAACGGTGTATATAATTAATTTTGCAGTGGAATATCTTTAATTAATTTATTAGCTCTGACGGATTAAATTTTCCAAAGTGGAGTATTTTGTTTTTATGTATATCCCTTAATTTGTAAATGTAGTGATCCAAAAAAAATATTCTATGAAAAAAACTGCAGTAAATCATAATGCGGTTGGATAAAGTATTAAAGTTCATTTCTCCCCTACACGGCGGGTCTTACAAAGCTCTAATAAAGCTCGAGCTACTAAGTAGCTAGGCATTTGCCAACTTGACTCTATCGTTAACATTTCGCTATGTTTTTCATTGAATCGCCATTATAATTTAAGAAACGGCGTTGCTTGCGAATATTACAATTTTAAAATAAAATAAATACAACAGAAAGTAATATTAATGTATTACACTTTCAGATATAAATTATTTACACTACTTTAAGCGATCATTATGCAAAACTTTTAACAATGTGTTACTTTTGCTGAGTAGAGATCAGCTTAGGGAGGTTTTTTGAAAAATCGACCCTCAAGAGTGTTACGAGGAATTATAAATACAAAAAATCCTTTTTATCAGTTATTAGATCTACATACTTAAAATTTAACAAGGTTGTTTTTTTTCGTTTTTTTTTTTGTTGTTTAGCTGAGATATGCAAAAAGCTTTTTTTGTTTAATCTGCACTTCACATAAAATTAACTCATTAAAAACTTCTTTTTCCTTCAATCTGTGTTGTTTAATTTTTCAGTTCACCCGTGTGAAGAACAGGTATACCAGCTAGTTTTTAAATAATTTTGTGAATTATTTCTGAATGAGCCACATTTTTTGTTCTTTGATTGCTTTACTCTTTCAAGATTTTCTTTCGATAAATTGCTATTTTATTTATTTATAGTAAAAAAAGTTATGGGTTTTTACTTTAATTTCAAGTTAATTCATATCAATCTATACATTGATTTATAACTAAAATGCATGACATTTATATTCAAATATAAATATTTATATATAATACAAGTATGATTTCAGACTTTAATTACTTTTTTAAGAAGGAAAACTCTTGAGAAATACTGATACCATTAACTAAATATAGGTTCAAAGACATTTTTATAACTTCATATAAAGCATTATTCTAACATTAATTTATGAAAAAATGTAATCTCTACTAGTCACATTTATAGATAATTTTCGACACTTATATATAGAAAAGCTCGTTTAGTAGTCAAAAACAATGATTAAAGTAAAAAAAAATCTTCACCTGGAAAAATGTCAATATTCTAAGAAAGACAAGGTTTTCGCGCATTTAAATCACTAAAATCAAATGAAATATACCATATAATAAAAAAATGCTTAACTTAACAAGGATATGATAAAATTCAAATAAATATCTATTACTTTTTTGTTTGATTGAAGAACTTTTCTTCGTATTTTATCATAAATTATTTCCTTCTTTTAAATGAAAAAAGTAACGTATTTACTTTATTATGTGTTTGTATTAATTCATTGACGTCTGTGGCCGAGTGGTAGCGTATCACACTTCCACGTCACCGATCTGAGGCTCAAATCCCGGGATGGGCATGGTCGACTCTCAGTCTCTCATTTCTTCAGTGGATCGATAAATGAGAATCAGGCTTGCTTGGGAACTAAACATTGGGGTTCTCGCGTCATACTGAACACCTTACCGGAACATTTGTGCTCATGCACTTCAGCGTCCAAGATCACAAAAAAAGAGATGGGCATAGTAGGTCTTAGCTCGCTATTGGCTGCAGCTCCATTGAGTTTAGTTATTATTTTATTAATTGATTATTGTAAAGAGAGAGAGAGAGACAGATAAATTATATTAATAAAGATAATATTAATACAAGATACATCAATTATTAATTATTAAAAATTAATAAGATATATTAATTATTAAATAATAAAAATTAATAAGATATATTAATATCCTAATGACAAAATGATGACTAAAGAATATGTGTATACTTTCTTATTTTTTAAGCGAACTAAAACTTGTCTTGAAGTATCGAATTTAGCGCAATATTCATTTTATCCTCAACAACAGCTTAAGTTAACGTACTTTTAATGTGCTTTTTAACAACGTTGATTGCTCTTAAAATAAAAACATTTAGGGAATAAATAAAATTGATTATTTACCGTATGTCTAATCTTATTTCAAAACATTTGTGTCTTTTAGTTTATATTTCTGAAATCATAAAATTCTGCACCTTTTGTGTTACAGTTCGTGAAAAGGATTAATAAATTTTTTAGCATAATATATATTTTCTCTATTTTACTTTACAAATATTCATCCCTTGCTTCGAGTCTTGTTTGCGAGTAAAAACTACATTAAATAATATCAACAGATGATGAACTTTCATTCTCTTTATTTCAATCTAAAAATTAACCATTGAATTAATGATTTCAAAAAATTATTTGACTAAAAAAAGGTTGCCATTTAGTCTAAGAAATACATATGAATGATTTGCTGACAGATGTACTGGATCTTCTCTAATACAAGTAGTTCCCAAAAATACTTTGTTTTCTTTCTTTATTCATTGCTCCATCGGGTATCTTACCAAGCAAATGAACCCACTTCGTGGCAAGAAAAGGTTTTTGATATCTTGAACCCATCTGTGAAGTTGTGATATCACCAGAATTGTCATTGGACCACGGGATTAGATCAAGACCTTCTGAAAGATTGGCAGCATTGTCAGTGGCTCCATGTTCGAATTCCGGTTCAGGTGCACTACGTTTCTTGTTGTAGTTGAAGCAGCAAGCACGAAACATGGCAGTACCACAAGCATTGGCACATTCTGGGCCGCAAGCATTGCACGCCATTGAAACAACGTGCGCTGGAGGTAGCAACGTCAGTAGCATCAACATGGAGAAGATGTATATACCTATAAGACAAGTTTAAAGTTAACTTCAATCAAAATTCTACTCTATCATAAGCACTAAAAGATTTTCTTTAAGGTCACCAGGGACGTCTTAAGATTTTTTTAGGCCCTAGGGCCTAGAGAAATCCTAAGATGTTTTTGAGGACCTGGGATCCTATGTAAAAGTAGGTCCTACCTATTATCTTTAAATAGACAGTATAAAGCATGCACACATTGTCAAATACTCGTACAAATGGTAATTTGAAATATATAATTGTGCACGATTCACAAACCGGCTAGGCCGATGACCGCATTTCGACTAAATCAATTGAATGGTTATTTGTAGCATTAAACCCAGGCCTAGACATGGACAACAGTCATCACATAATAATACAGTCTTACCACTTTGTCAGTTGACATGCAGTTTGAAATTATTGGCTTTTCGGAGAATATGTGCGGGAGGAGGAGGAAGGAGGAATGCCAAAAGGAACCGAGCTCTCCCGAGAAGGGTTCAGAGCTACAGACTGATCCCTCGGGAAATAACCACTCCACGTCCAGACTTTATTGAAAAAAATCAAAGTTCACATTTTATAAACATTAGAAGACAGTAAAATAAAAAAAATACAAATTTAAGGAAATTGCACTATATACAAACATGTGCGTGAACGTAATACAAATATACAAATCAAATATAATAAAAATAATAATAACATAAGGAATATAAGAGAAGGAAAAAAGAATATACATGTTCCAACTTTCTTACAAATTCAAAAAAAAAATTATGAAAAGCAAGCAAACAGATCAAAAGAAAAAGAAAAAAAAAGAGAAAGACAAGAAACAAAAAATAAATATTAATAAAATAAAATATTTTTTGTGAATCATATTTTCAGTTGGCATCAACACTTCCTGTTGATATTTTTTTCTCTTAAATGGTTCTTCAGTTAAAAAAAAAGCACCGGAAAGAGGATTATTTTTTTCGAGACCAGCTGGGTAAAATAAACAAATAAATAAAGAGGAAGAAAAGGAGGGAGGAGAAATTATTGAATTTTATTGAAAATATTATTTTTGCTAAAGGAGAGAAAAAAAACAAGAAATTCACCTTAAAGTATACTCAAAATGTTGACTAAGAGATAAACCAGGAAGCTGCAATATATTACGTGAGGAAGAAAAAGAAGAAAAAAAATCCATTATCACCTAAGGAATTTGATCCCAGATTGAATTGGCAATTTTAATACATGATTTTAGTTTAGAATGGAAGGAAGGATTTTTTTTTCTAACGATAGATTGGAACCAGGTTTTCTTAGCATTTTGAGATTAATATTTGACCATTAAAATTATCCCGATCTTATTAAGACAAAGTCGAGAACGAAATGAGACCCACACAGAGGGAGAGGCCCCAGGACCGGACCCAGTTGGCTCATACCTTATGACGTCACTGAAGGTCACATGTAAATTATTTTATTTTGATTTGCTGATGGAAAATCCTTAAGACAAGTGGAGGGTTGAGGAAAACCAGTGTGTCTAAATCCGCATGTAGCTCGATTGGTCATACAGTGTGGCCTTCTGCATGAGTTTATCAAAAGAAATTCTCAGATTTTTATTAATGCATATATAGTGCATCAATCTAAGAAAAAATTTCTTCAATTCATGTTGTAATGCAAATTTAATTTTTTTAGAATAAAAGTTTCTATTTTGGTGATTCTAGTCATAAGCTCTTTGTAAGTTCCAGTTTTGTTGTTCTGCTTATGCTTGTAGAATGTTAATCGAATTTTGCACTTATTGTACTTTTGTATTTTGTACTTTGAGGAAAAAGTTATGCATTTCCACCGTGTGTTAAACTTTTTTATTCCTATCCATATTGTATCATATCATATGCGTAGTTTGCAGTAAAATTTTAAAATTCTATTTATGATGGGCATTTTAAAACTTACTGATGCATATTTATTGTATATACTTTTATTACAAGCTAAAGATAGGCTCTTACTACATCATTAAATTACAAGTCACATTTTATGGTCTTCAAACTGATGAAAATCCCCTATTCCTGAATCAGCTCTCATTTTTAGAAGTTAAAATAAAGAAAAGACTCTTCTTTCGATTAGATTATCTAAAAAAATCACTTTAAAAAATTATCTCAGTTCACGTAACAAATGTCATTTGAGGGTTCACTAGCATTTGTGTAGATTTCCTAAGACTAAAAATATTGAATGCAAATTCGTAACACAATACATAAAAATATGCTAAAATAAGAAGAAATAATTTAGAGAAGCGCCATTTTTTTTCCCCTTAAAATTCATACTGAAATACTCAGTATAAAATAATGACTTCGAAGTATAATGTTCAATTTATTACCGGTTTATTTTATGTAATTACTATAAAGAATTCAATACGTTTTGAATCACGTTCTTCTCGTTCTTGATTTGTCTTTTTACATTGCATTCATAAGGTAGAAATAAGAGAACTAAAAACACGATGCTAAAAAAAGCTAGTTTGGGAATATGTCAAAGATTTAGATAAATATTTAATAAAAAAATTTAGAAAATAGCCAGAGTAGTGACAGAGAGAGAAGTAAAATATTTCAATTTAGAAAAGTTTCTTTTTCAGTAAGGGTACACATTGACAGAATTCTTATTCATTTAATTAAGCAATCTTAAAACAGGAACATAACCAATTGCAATATAAATTACAAAAGTATAGTTACTTACACATTTCTTCATTTTTAACAAGATGGAATTTTTGTTAATAAGATATAATATATCATACTCACTTTTGCTTAAAGTATAAGACTAAGCTTATTTTTTTATATAAGTATAGTATTGAAATAAAAACTTTCGCATCTATTGTGTTTCCAAAAATCTAAAAGAATATCGGTTACGCTACTAACATTTTATTCATACTAAAGTCATTCTAATTCTTAGCTAAATTTCAAGATTAATTCAACATTACGCTAAATTTAATTAAGTTCACTTCCAAAACGTGCTAAAAGTATTATCTTAGTCCATCCCTCAATGCTTTTGAACTAAATACGATTCAAGAATTGAATAAATTTTTAGAGGAATTATAAATATCTTGGGAATCTAATTCATTTACATATTCTTTGACTTATCTTTATTATTTGAACTGTTCTAATTCTTTAATCACCAATTCGGCTTCAGATAATCTAAGTTTCGTAATTTCTAGCGATTCCTTTCGATAATTTTCGCTTAATATTAATACTTGTGTTCCCAGGTAATAAAAGAGCAACTACATAATTAAAGTTATCATTTTCAACTAAGTTATTTTTGACGTATCTTGATCTCAAATAATGGTTGTGACTTTACCAATTATTTGTGAGATTACTTCTAATATGAACACCATTGACAGGGATATATGGCTTCTTTTATTTAAGTTAGATAAAATATATTTAAGTAGTTATAGTTTATAAATAACAGTACATTTTTAATAAATAGCTTACGAGAAAATAATATAATTCTGTTTACAGATTTACATATGTATATTATCCCTTTAGTCGAGTATATACTTTTTTCACGAAGTTTTAAGTATTCTGACCTTTTCTTAAACACATTTGAATTATTGAAAAGTTATTCAATAAATTCTTATATAGGAGAATAATCATTAAAAAATAAACTATGCCTTTTCATGACTTTTGCAGTTCCCTATGATTTAAAAGTACAAGTTACAATCACAAAAATTCGTGCACAAAACGTGATGCGTGATAGCTTTAATTTCAACATATGAAATTTTATAATAACATGGGCTGCGGTAGCCCAGTGTTCAAGGTATCGGATCATGGCAGGCATGTCATGAGTTCGAGCCCAGTACCACTAAAAATTTGCCATGTAGGGCAGCGATACACGCTAAATCTGAGAGCTGAAACGTCCTCACGTTGGTGTGGAGAGATAGTTAGGAGAGGTGATACCAGCTCAGGTGTCGTCCACGTCACTTGACCATGGTTCAAAATTTCGTGGTCCATCGCCAAAAGCCCTCGTGTAGCTGAACAGTGCGACGTCAATATTCACTGACTCACTTTATGATAACATCATATGCATTCAGAAGTCTTCGAAAATCAGTAATTTATTGCAAATTATATATAAACAAGCCAATAACACTTTTAATAATGAATGAATGAGTATCTGTACTATCTGAATGAAATACTTTTAAAAAGTAGGTAAATCAGGATTGTATTGAACTACACTTGTAGTGATAAATGAGTTTATATATATATTAATGAAATAAATTTTAAAACATATCTATCTTTATATCTCCACACAGAAGCTTTTAAGTAATTAAAAAGCGTCATAAAATGAAATATTTTAATAAAGTATTTGTGAATGAATTATTAATGAATTTAATGAAAATTATTAATGAATTATTAAATGAAATATTTTAATAAAATATTTCCAGCTGAAATAACAAGTTAGTAGAACCTAATAAAAGCCCATACTGTGTCAGATGATCATATATAGCATCGCTTTATTTCGGGTAAGGTTCACATACACTTCGAAATTTGATGTAAAAATTACACAATTCCTCATCAGTAAGAACTCCCCAAGTTAATATTGATCCTCAACTTATTTGTCGACTTAAGAATTTCTCCCATATTCAAGATATTTCAATTGTGTTTGGGCGATAAGGATATCAAGATTAAAATTATTTTCTTCAGAAATATAATTTGCTTCCCTTCGTCATTCCATGAGAGAGACACGATATTTTAACTCATTTAGTTCTCTGTTTTAGCTGATTTTTCAATAACTTTGGTGTTTTCTACATTTTCGTTAATTTTGCGTTAGTATTAGATTTAAGAATCTTTCCGATTGCGACTTGAAACGTTTCAAAATTTCAAGAGTTTAAAGTCTGTTTTTAGTTGAAAGTTTAGTTAGTTGGGGTAGAAAAATTTCTCCATCTTTCGCGCTGTCAATATTTTCTTCCAAGTAGTTTTATATCGTCTGAAACATCCTTTCTAGTTATAAAATTGTGAATGAAATTTTTAAAATGATTTATTAAACTAGCTATTTCGCTTTCATATTTACCAGCGCTCTCATCTCTCCTTCGGATAACTCTTTACCGATCTGCACCTTCAAATATATCTTACATAATACAACCAAAACTTACACCTTTGGTAATGCTTTCCTAAAATACTACCACGTGCATTTTATAATGATTTGGATGTGATAAAACACGCTTATTGTTTCGGGGGACCTTGCAATTTCTTAACAAACACAATATTTAATTTTTAGAAAAATGTGTGGGTTTGAATAAACTTTAAGTTATTTTTTAATGTTGTACACAAAGTATTTCACCATCAATTTTAAATGCATACGCCAAAATTTGTATCTTATATCTTCTCCAGAAATTCACGAATTCGTTAGAGGTCTTATAATGTCTTAAGTCTATGTATTAAGAATTATATAAATTAAGAGAATATGAACACACATCGATGTTTAATTTAAAAGTACTATTATTCCTCTATAGCTATTATAATTGAGTATAAAATAACAAATACAAAAATGCTGCTTCAACATAAATAATAGTACTATAAAACAAATGCTAAATACTTCAATGAATATCGATAAAGTATTTTATTACTTTTAGTGTCCTTCGTTACTCATAGGAAAGTTTGGAATGAAACTTCTCTGTTTTATGTATTTGTTTCTGAAATATATTAAAAATAATCATGAATTTATTTTCATTTAATGTTCTTCAGGTTCTTGATTATAATTATTTCGTATTAAAAATTATGTTTTAGGAAATATTTAAAAACAATGTGTTCCTTTTCCAGGTATCCAGACACTTCAGTTTTAAATAATGTAGTGAGTGAATGACATATCAACACGCGCAAAATGTTTTAATAAGAATTTATTCTGGATATTCTTTTTAAAGTTTTTTTACAGATATTCCTTTTGTAGCCTTCTCTGGATTTTATAAAGGAGCATGCACTGTAAATGAGATTGATGTAAAATGAGATTTTTTAAAAAAATATTACATAATTATCTAACGTAACTCGTATTTAATCGAATTCAATCTTAAAATAACTCTGTAAATTCATACTTTTGAAAAAGAAATACACTTGCCAGTTTTCTATTTAATTTAAAGACAGTTTTATTGATCACATGACGTTCTTTCGAGTATTATGTAAAAAAATGAATGTCTGTATTTATCATTACAACGCCTTAAAATACCATGCTTATATATGCTTCGTTTTAGTTTAACATATATATAAGCGTTATTTAATTCAAAAATTAATAACATACTTTCAGAGAGGTTTCTAATAAAATATCTTAAAAATTTATAAAAAACTAAACAAAATATTTCTCTTGATATTGGGTAAGTATGCATAAAAGAGGGAAAGAACAATTTTCAATGAATGTAAATACAAACTGTTTTCTCATTAAGGCCCCAATTAGGCAAGATGGAAGATAACAATCTAATTATAACTAAAATTTCTCTTAATAGTTTCTCTTTATTTAATTCATCATTCACTTTCCTTTCTTGATCATATTTTACTAAAAAAATTGAATATCGAAGTAAAATACTCATAAGGAAAATTTTAAAATTGCTGAATGGGAAAAACACCCACGCAGAACATTTGTCACAAAAATAACTATTTATAGATTGTCTTATGAAAGATGGACAGCTATTTATTAGGTGAAAAGGGTAAATATTCATCTTTGAATTTAACATTAGAAGAAAGAGTATATGTACAAAGGAATCTCAATCTTACTGAAATACTTTAAGAAGATTCAAAAAGGAACATTGCTAACTATATTTAGAAACGAAAGCTATTTTGGTATCTCATTATCTAATTCTATTACAAAGAATTATATTACGATCACACCTTTGCCATTTGAGTATTATTTCATTTACATTACTACTTTACTATTACTATCATTATTTTAATTTTTACTCAAAGAACTAAAATAAAAAAATCCATTCACATTTCATGATAATGAAATAAGATACTTCTATTTCAAAAGTCTCAGAATTTTTTGTAACACAATTAAAACTTATCAATTATTAAAACGATAGCTTGATATATTGAGCTAAAAATAAAAGCAAACTCTCTATAAGATATAACTTTAATTCAATGAATTCATGAAAATAATTCCATGTTGAGATAACAATTTATGGTAGCCATTAGTATCTCCTAGTTATTTTCATAAACGCATCGAAAACGGATTTGCTTTAATGTTCTATTTTTATGATACTACATGAATGCTTTCTCATAATGCATCTAATTAGCTACCTTCATTGCTGTTTCATAGGTACTATTTACTCATTACTCATAGGCGTATATTCCTCCTTCCGTAATTAAAAATAAAATATTAAACCAATGACTACTCTTTACATTTATAAGAAAAATCACAACATCATTACATTATAAAATATTAGGATTTTGTTTGCGGAATCATTCAATTCAGTGACACTAAAAACTTCAATCTTACACATTTATTGATACAACTTCAAAAAGTTCATAGTCGAAGGTACTAACTGTTATATCCTGGTAAGAATCTATCAATGTGGACTTGGAAATTTCTAACTTACCTACTGTTTCGTTGATTTGTCTGCTAGCCATGTCAGCAATATGATGTCTCTGCAGCTTGTCAAGTGCCATTGAAACTCTGGTGCGTCTTATATACTCAGATACAAATTCTCAGATGAATTTGCTACATATAAAAAAAGTTTCGGGAAAGTAAAAGTTTCCTCACATCTTGCCTAAGCCGCACCTTTGGATTCAGCCAACTAAAAGCAACAGTTGCGCTTGAAGGTAGTCCCATGACACCCTTGCAGTAAAAGTTCTATACTTCATTAAGATGATTATGAGCTTGGATGGACACTTGTCTTATGGGACCGTCTTAGTGTGCCTGATACTGTTTTTAGAAGTTGCAAGTTGTGGACAAGAAGCTTATCTATTGCGTTCCTTTCATAGAAACAGCATTTCTATGACAGAGGATTAAAGAAAGTTTATTTAGTTAAGCCTAAGGTTAGTTTACAGATAAAAAATGTAGAAATAACCAAAGTATAAGTTTTCCTTTAATTCCCTGTTAGTTTGAACTTATAATTTGACATTTTGCTGTCATTCAAGTTTGGAAAATTGGCTGAGTAAAAATTTGAAACTAGAAATAAAACTGTAGAAATATATTTAAAAATAAGAAGAAATGCTTAATAAATACAATATAAGAATCTAGTTACTAACTATACCACATAGTTAAATGTACTAATATAATGGGAATAAATATTTTGAGCTAATAAACAGAAATAAATATTCATAGTTAGGAATTTTAATCAGTTAGTTAAAATTGAGCTTTAAAAGTTATTTTCTATTGATAAATCTTAAAAGTCAAATTGGAAATAATTAAAAATTAATCATCATTTTGCAGGATAATACATATATAATAAAATTTGATAAATGACTGTTTATTAAGTATAAACACACATTAACGTATCAATAAATGATACCTGCACACACATACATATAGATGTTATAAAACAATTTAATATTTGCTCTTAATTCTTATGTATACCATCTAATTCATAAATCTGAATAAACTACTTCCTGACGAATCTCATTTGATCTTTTTCTAAATTATTAAAGCATTATTTTGACAGATTTATTAGCGATTCCTCTTTAAAAAGATTAGACCTAGAGCTTTTGACAGATTCCTTGGCAATTCCTAGTAAAAGGAAATCATAATAATTTACAGGTGTCTGAAAATATGGTTTAAACTTTTCCTTACAACGATTATGTAATTTCTATAAATAACTAATAACTCCCTTCACTTGAACACATGATTATATTTTTATATTACGTTTTTCTTCGTTTATACTTAAGAATTTAACTCTGGAATTTGAATAATTCCCTCTCTTGTGTGTGTGTGTGTGTTTTCTTGATCTTAAGCATAGTTGTGTTTGCAAAAAATAACTCTTCTAATACTAAGATGAAATAAAAGATGATGTAGTGAATATTTAAAAGCTTTGTTTTAGTGCTACTACTACATTACGAAACAAATCTCGTTTTCACATCGACACACTATAATTAAAAATTCTATTACAATAACTGTCCAGATTTTTAAATTTTAACTTCCTAATTGTTATCTCTGTAAGGCAACTAAGTGTGCCAAGGGCATTGTCACATTTAAGCAGTGAATACCTTCTCATCTATATATTTTATACATATATATGAGGGCGGGTATCTATATGTATATATAAATATATATATACAAATAGTTATAAATCTAATTATAAAGTTGTAGGAAATATTAGTTACAGTAGTATAATAGCAAACTCTTGGTCTTAGGAACCAAAAATGCAATGTTTAAACAATGTTTTTGAACCAACCAACAAACCATCTCCTGTAATTTGCCTGTACTACTGTGCTATAGAGAAAGGAGGAAATACTATAAATATGCAATTATTACAAAATAAAATACACTAATGCTAATTTGATAAAATATAACCGGAAAAATTAATAAACAAGTTACTAATATAGAGTTAAAAATGTGTATAAAATACTACCTAAGTAAGCAAACTTACCACGTCAACACATCAGCATATTAATATGTCGTGCCAATTCAAAAGGAACTTAGACAGAACTTTGTGACGGGACTTTGTCGCACCTTTTCCCTAATCCTCTTGGGGAGTCTTTGGGGCCAGAATGACATAACAATCCAACCTTCTCAAGAAGAAAACGTGATATGCAGACTAGTGAATTATTATATATATTGGAGCTTTTGCATTCGAGAGGAATTCGGTTGGAGGTCGGAGAGTATTATAGGAGCCATATAGAAGTCGGTTAGAAGCCAGAAATTTGCACAGAAACTGGATCAAGTCGGATAATAATATATATAGAAGATTTATATTAAAGGAATTGAATACAAGAGGGAGACATAAAGCTTGGTTGCTGATCGCTGTGTGATATCAGTAAGAGATTGATTTTTAAAATTTAATTATAGAGCGTACTCTAGCTAGTTAAGGAATCTGCTATAGATAAAGATTCGGAGGTCAATTTATCACTAAGATAGTGAGTAGGATTTTGGGCGCTAATTTAGCTTAGTATTAATAAATACGTCGTATCATTCTTGATCTGATTTTCTTAGTAAGACTTGTGTTGCATTGATTAATAAAAATTGGGATATAATAATAAACTAGATTTATATTATGGAAGGTTCGAGTAGTCAGTCATTTATCACTACAAATCTAGGTCGCGTAAATGAAGAGATGATACCCCCGGGTAGGGGTTATCACAACTTCTCAAACTTTCATTATTTGTGACACTATTTTAGGCCCCCTTCCCTCCATACAATAACAAACTATTGAATTCAATAATAATATACTTTGATGCTAAAGCTAGAATACGACTGTAATTATAAACCATGCAAATTATCAAGATAAATATTAAATTTTGTATACAATTTTATGACATATCCATGGGTCACTGGTAACTATTACACTTGTTCTTAACTTATTATTATTGAGTTTATTATCAAATATATTGTACAGTACTGATACATGTATAAGTTTATTATATCAGTGTAAATGTGTATTTTATTTTATATTATGTTAGAATGTAACCTCTGTTTTGCTGCTTTCAGCAAATTAATAAATTTTTTAATTAATCTTTTGTTTTCGACTTTTTGATATGCTCACAACCAGCTTGTAGGGTTATCACGCCCCATTAAGGTGTGTGCCTCTGAGTTTGAGAAACGCTTAACTAAGAGTAGCATTTCATAAAAGTAAAAACTAGTAAAAAGAATATCAACTATCTCAAAATAAATTTATATATATATATATATATATATATATATATAATTAAATGCCTAAAATATATTGATAGGAAATTTATCAGAATGAAGAGGACCCCCAATCATATATATCCATATATCCCCAATCATCTGTTACCCAACCGCTTCGCTGGGTATTATAAAATTGTATGAACATATACAATTTATATACATATATATTATATTATATTATATTATATTATATTATATTATATTATATTATATTATATTATATTATATTATATTATATTATATTATATTATATATATAATATATTGTACTACTGTGCCTATTTCTTTTCCTACTTAGTATAGTTATCTTAGGTTCTAACTATCTGTGTATTTTTTTATGTTTCGGATTATATATATATATATATATATATATATATATATAATATATATAGAATGTATATATATATATTTATATATAATATATATATATAGAATGTATATATATATATATTTATATATAATATATATATATATATATATATATATATATATATTTATATATAATATATATATATATATTTATATATATATATATATATATATATATATATATATATATATATATATATATATATATATATATATATATATACATAAATAAATTATTGAAATCTAAGTCCTAGCATTAAACGTTCGAATATATTGAAAAAAATTCCTATAACTCTCACATCTTGATTTAAAAAGGACAGAAATTTTGAATAATCCTTTCTGAAGTTGAAGTAGAATTATCTCTATTGAACAAATTACACATGATTGCCAAATTTAAAGTATAAATATAATAATTCAGAAGCGGAAAATTTTTTATCAATAAGTATCGTAACCCGTTGAGAGTAGATTTCTAAAAGAACCGTTCTTAGAGGATTTCGATTCAACAAAAGAAATGTGCTTAACAAATTTCAATATTATAGGCCTAGTTCGAAAACGGGATTTTTTTGGGCCCCAATAAATACCCAGGAGTAGATTCTTGTAAAATCCATTGTTAGTGGATATTTATTCAACAAAAGAAACATGCTTAACAAATTTCAAATATGTGGTACTAACAATTCAGAAACAGAAATTTCTTTGTTTAAGATTCCCCTTAACCCCTCTCAACCACTTTTGGGGGTCAATTTTTGTAATCCATTTCTTCTTTCTTCTCCCCTTCCATAAAGGGATCATGTCTACCGGTTTTCAAGATTCTACGTTTAATAGTTTAAAAACGGAAACAATGATCTATGACCCTCCTTAAGCCCCCGTGACTCCACTTGGGGATCGATTTTAACAAAACACATTTAGCAGTGGATCTCTACTCTATAAAAAGAATCTGCTTACCAAATTTCTAGATTGCATTTCTAATAGTTCAGAAACAGAAATAATTATCTATAACGCCCCTTCATCCCACTTAGGGGTTGATTATCCAAATTTCGTTTTCAGGACATCTCTACCCAGTGAAAGGAACGTGTCTATACCAAATTTCAAGTTGGTAAGTTTAATAGTTCCGGAGATATCGTGATGAGTGAGTGGGTAGCTTTTCATACAGACAGATAGATGGATATAGAAGCGTTTGTTACATGTCCGGTTTATAAGTGCGTGTGTAAGACAATATTAAAAAAATACTTTCATATATAATTGTGCGATTTTATATCTGTATCATTCTATGTTATTAAACAAATATTTTTCAAGAAGAAAATTATAAACAAATTTTAAAATTACAAATTATATGAAAATTAAATTTTAAAATTAAAAAATTTTGTAAAAAGTTAACAAATTTTATAATATTCATTTTGTAAAATATACACTTGCAATAGTAAAGGTTTATTTTGATCTGTTGATAATATCGGAGTCGAATGTGTAAAAACATAAATTTTATCTCGAACGCTGAATTAGATTAATTTTACAGCCTATGAACTTTTTAAAACTAAAGAGGGAATGGTCGTGTCATATTTTTTTCTCTCACCCGTTATATAAAGAAGAAATAAAGTATTTATATTCTGTTAAGTTTTTCGAGCTTTTAAATAGCTGTTAATTAATTTTATTAAATTAAATCAAGTTTGAATGTTATGGAAAATGTAAATGTCAAACATCAATGTCTATTATTTGCTTCTTTTTCTAAAAGAATTTATTAATTTAATAAATTAAATCTAAATAATAATTTTTCCTGATTTATAATTTAGTATTGTCTAAAATTTCTGTAAAATTAATAATCTTATTACGAATTCTTAAAAAATATACTTGTGGTATATATATATATATATATATATATATATATATATATATATATATATATATATATATATATATATGTATAAATATATAATTATAGTAATCTTTGTCAAAACTATTATTAAAGGTTTACATTTTTCAAACGTACATGTGTAAATCTATGATTATTTCGTAAATAAAGTATTCCTTTATTTAAATTATAAATAGCTTCTCTATTTTTTAGATCGCATTTTTTTCAAATTAAACTGCATTCGCCGTCTAATCAAAAATACCACATTTTGCATTAAAAGCAACAATCCTTTTAATGAATACACATCTCTCGGTTATAACAACTGATATTTTCTTAATATTTTAAAGACATAAAATAGTACGCCGAGATTAATATATCCTCATTAAAGAGATTAACTCCCTCTGGAACATAAACTGCAAAGTCATGAAAAGAAAATTTCTAAACAGATTTGCGCTAAGCGGAAAAAATAGAAAATTAATTTCTTTTTACACAATATTATCTTTCGTTAGCGTTTTACCGTTGCTATTAAATATTTTTTTTCACATGTTTTAATCCTGATTGCAAAAAGTATAATATTACTTACTTCTAAGGCCTCTTTTCATATTTTCTTATTTAAAAGAGTCCCAAAGCTATTTTTAATATTGTTTTTTTCTGAATATTAGTTTTATGCTATTTTAAATTTTATCCTATCATATGTTATTGACAGATATTTTTCTCACGGCAGAAGAGCATTTTATGTTTAAACAAAGAAATATCCGTAGTTTATTATTTATAATGTCAGCAATTATTTCTTCTTCTTTTTTATATCACTTTCCCTTACGTCAGTAAATTCTAAAATTATTTTAATAATTCATTGTTTGTGATAACACTTCGCTTACATCTGCCTAAATATTTTTGTCATTGTTAACCCCTTGCCAGTGATGCCCGAACTCAGCTCGTACGATGGAAATGGGGCAATTTTGGAATACCCGAGCTAAGTTCGGGCAAACGAAAATTGCTCTTTCAATCCCATGAAGCCCGAACTCAGTTCGTGTAATGCATAATATGTAAGTTACCATTTTTCCACTACATGGTGATACTTCCTGTGAAATGTTTGATAGTTTAGCGCCATTTGTTTTATTTTTTGTAATTTTGCAATTCGTATATATACCACACTGCAAGAAATTTAGGGAATTCAAAGGGTTTTGAGAGACATAGAGTTCATGAAAAATGATATACAGGTTGATTCAAAATAAGTGTGACCAATTTTAAAAGCTTTTAAATATTTATGGTAAATTTTAATTGCTTTATTGCCAATTATATTTTTGAAATGAAATGTTTAAATTACCGATCTAACTATTTTTATTAGTGAGAGTAATCTATGGCTCCGGAATTAGATTCTAAGACACGAAACGAAATTTTGAAGATTTTGAAGGTTAGTTGCTCAAATTCTATTATAAATAAAGCATTTAAAAATCAGAAAAGGTATTTTTCTTATGGATTACTATCTAAACTTCGAAAAGAAATAAAATTTGGCTGGTAATTAAAAGTTCCAGGAATAAAATGCGGATGAAAGGAAGTCTTTGGTGAAAAAGAAAAAAGAGGCTGAAAAGACTTACGGCACTATAGAAAATCCTCTGCCTCGAAGAACTTTAGTAGAGAAACTACAGGTTTTGAAATCAACAATCTGTCGTCAGATAAAGAAAATTGGCAATAAAAAAGAGGATAAATAGTCTATCATCAAAGACAGTAGAAAAACGAAGAAAATATTCCTGGCCTCTGTATTTAATGTTATCCAAAGGTAGATACAGAACATGAATAATCTCGGATGATGCACTATTCCATCTGCCATTTACAACTGTCAAATCGAAGATACAATATATTTCATAGGAAAAACGTCGCAAAGAAACAAATGTTTTACAAAAGGCAAGTTGGCCATCAGGTGTTACGGTATGGACGAAAGTGTCCTATCAAGGCTTAACAAAACAATTTTTTATGAACCCAAAGGCTAAAATTGATGCTAAATACTATCAGAATAAAGTTTTGTTGAACATGATTGAGAAGAAAGTACGCGTCTTTAGCCTCAAAAAAACTTAGTTTTCACAAAGATTCTGCATCAAGTCATACTGCAAAATAAACTACAAAATGATTGAAATTTTAAAAAATTAATTCCCCCTCCCCCTGAGAAATGACTATCAACCTCCCTTGACTACGTTTCTTGCGATTGTTTCGTGTGAGGATACTTAAAAAAACAATTAAATAGACGTAAAGAAATAACACTTCAAGGGCTTCAAAAAACAATCAAACAGGAAGTTGGAAAAATACCCCCAAAAAAAAAAAAAAAATGGTCAAAAAAAAGCTCTTTTGGTTTGGTCCAAACTATGCTAAAGGAATCCACATTGAAAATTTCATGTAAATAACTTAAATCAATAAAAAATTATGATGCTTTGAAATGGATCACATTATTTTTGCATCAACCCGTAAATAATAATATTGTAAATAATAATATTAGTTTATCATATTTATCTTCAAAATTGTGACATTTGATTTATTTTGCTATAATTTGACCAAAAGTTTTTGTAATTCATTAACATTTCCACAATATTGAACATAGCAGTAATTTCGCTTAAGAATTGTTTTTTTTAAATAATCTATTTTTAACATTTGATGGTGATAACAAAGAAAATAAAAAATAAAAAAATTCCCATTTTGGCACGTTTTTCTTAAATATATTCCACAGACAAGGGGTTAAAAAAATTAATGCTAAGCAAAACGTGAAAAACATTTTATTAATAAGCTACGAACGTATTAATAGTTTAAAATTGTTTTGATGTTTACAGCTAACCACTTATTTTTTATTACCTCTAAAGACATTAGATTGAATATAAAGATTTTTGTTAAATATGAGAATGTCAAATATACACACATTTATGAGTTACTTCATTAAATTTTTCAGAAACTTGATCTAAATCCTCCTATTATTAGGATGGAAGATTATATTCAGGGAATATACTCGAATTTATTGATTGCTATTCACTCTACTCTCAGAATAACATCTTATTCTTAAGCTATGAAAGTATTAATAGTTTAAATTTGTTTTGATATTTGTAGATGTTTTTGTTACCTCTAATGATTTTAGATTAAATATAAAGACTGTTGTTAAATATATATTTATCAATTCCTTTATTAAATTTTCCAGAAACTTGGACGAAATCCTCCTATTTTTAGGGTGGAAAATTATATATTTAGGGAATATACTCGAATTTTTATATATTGATTGTTATTCACTCTACGCACGTAAGTAGCTAACTTTAGTCGAAATAAAACTTGAGTTCACTGCAAAATTTTCACGCTACTTGATTTAAAATAAAAGAAATCTTTTCTAAAATTCCCCTGCGATGTATTCAGTCACAAAAGAGTCGAAAATCCGTTTCGCTAACATCTCGAATGTTTCTCGTGAAACGTGTTTTGTTGCAATAAGTAGGAGTATATTTTAAAAAACTAACCGTACTCTGTACTCTCCAAAGGAGGTCCTGAGAATTTAACTTGATAAGATACTTTTGAAATCTTTAGCATAAATTTGAATTTTACTTTGCCTTAAATTAATTTTAAATTCGTATATTTGTATTTAATTTACATTGTAATTTTATTCTAAAATTCTAGATGATTATAAGAAATTTCCATTGTACAAAAAAGCTAAATTTCATAATGTTAAATCTTGTTTGCTTGCTTTACTAGCAGCCTAGGTTTCACAGACACATCTAGCTTCCTACTTTAGTTATACATATACACATATAAGATCCATAATAATAATAATTATAATTTATACAAAATAGCTATAATCTTTAGTAAGCAAACACAAAATAGATATAATAAATAGAAGTATGACTAGACAGTGCAAAATAGTATAATAAGAAATATTAGCTACAGTAGTGCAATGACAAACTCTTGTGTTCTTATATCTTGAACTTCAATACATTTTGAAATTTAATACATTTTGTATGTTATTTGTGGGTACCTAAATTTTACAGTTTTAACGGTGTATATTTGTTTTTATATTTTTATATTATCTAATTTCTATGTTAGAAATCGTGTTATGTTATTACCGGTTTAGGGAAATTTTTTAAATAACAATAATAATTTTTATTCAAAATTGTAAAATTTAATATATCTGTAAGATACGGGTGTGTGGCAAGGGCTCTGACGCACACACGCATCTTACGGAGGGGGAAATGTAATAATTCCCTCTAGTATCTTTTTAATTAACTCTTTTTAAATAATCCTTTTTAAGTAACTTTTAATTATTTGGTTTAAAAATAACGCGTTAATCTTAATCGTAATCGAATAGTAACATTGCATCAGAAATCTTATTCCCACCCATTCTATCCAATCATATATCCTATTACAAAGGAGTCACGCGATCTTCACAGCCAGTATAAAAGTGAAAGTCGTTTTGTGCTCATCCTCTTTGTCTGTGTGTTCGTCCTGTGTGTGTGTTGCTATATTTTTGTAGTGTCGTCCATTCCCTGTTTATTGTTTAAGGTGTGCATGTTTGTGTGTCTCATCATGTTTAATAAACAAGATTTCCTGCCACAAGGGACTGCCGCAGCAATCCTATCACTATCGAACATCAACCATCATAAATAACCATCGACAAATCTACATACAAGTAACTAACAGAAATATGCCTCGAATACGCTACACACAAACACACACACATATATATGTGATGAATCCCCAGCCCCTCAAGTGTCAGTTGGGGTAAACTTCTTACCTGGACAACTCAACCCACCTCCCGCATAGGAACTTTGACTTCTACTTTCGCCGGACTTTAAGAAGACACGTGTACTAAGGACTCACTAAATGCTGATCAACGCTGCAAGAGATCTCGTTTTTGTCATGGCTTGGAATGCAGACTTCTTTGCTGAATATTGAAATAAAATATAATAGGACAAAAGACTGCCCATTGCATTTCTCCTGTCAATCCAAGAATTTCTCCAAAATATGATATATATATATACACTCATGGACAAAAAAATTAGCGCAACAAGAAATAATTGCGGGATCGTAACAAAACTTGGCATGAAGGTACATGTCGGGAAGATATGCAAATGATTAGAAATGTAGCGTAATTGCGCATTACGTATAGCCGGTAGAGGGCGTTTAACGTCGTTCTTCGTGTAGTATAAAACAGGTAACCAAAGCTTGTTTGTGTGTGCTGAATCATTTACAAAGGAAGAGCTGAGGTAGACATCCCATTACGCCGTTTTCGAAGACAATATGAGCAGGTGTCACAGTGTGAGAGGGGGAGAATCATCAGCATGATGGGAGCTTAATGGTCAGCTAGGCGATTAGCTCGTCAATTAGGCCGCTCTGATTGTGTTGCGAGGAGGTGTTGGGACCAGTGGATCCGAGAGATTTCATTCACACAAAGACCAGGCTCAAGACACCCTCGAAAGACTAGTCGTCGAGAAGACTGCCACGTCGTAAGAAATGCACGCGTACAGCCAACTGCTTCATCGGTCGGTAGCAATCTTCATTAGGGGCCCCTGTGTCTTCTCGACCCCATTACGGGGGCTGCCCTTAACGCCCCCCCCCATTGACGCTTCCGTTTGGAGTGGTGCCACGCACGAGGAAACTGGACTGCAGCGGAATGGAACCAGGTCATCTTTAGCGACGAATTTAGATTTATTCTCAGCAGTGATGACAATCGTGTTCGTGTGTGGAGACCCCGTGGTGAACGCCTCAATCCTGCCTTTGCTTTACAGCGACATACCGGTCCCACAGCTGGTGTGATGGTATGGGGTGTCATTGCTTACAATACACGGTGAACCCTAGTATTGATCCTTGGCACCATGACAACACAGTGATATGTCCATGATATCGCAACTAACCTTAGCCCCATGTTTAAAAATGCTATTTTATGTAGCCAAGTCTTCATAATTCTCGTTTATTTTGAAGTATTTTATCGTTGCTTCCTATTCCTGAGATATATGGAAGTTTATGTTGGGGCCTTTTAAGATAGCAAGTAGATGCAATATTTACATTTTACCCTGTTTAATAATTATTTTATTTCAAGGAAAATGAACATAATACAATTTAATTAAACCCACTTAATATTGTTTTGTCGAAAATGGATGCTCTTTTCAAAAGAATTTATTTTTCAGAAAAAATAGTAGAGATTAAGAAAATTATAACAATAAACCATTTGATGTTAAAAGATGAGTATAGTAAGCAAATGATTCATAAATGAGATTATATTTTATGTATATATATATATAAATACACTGCTCAAAACAATTAAAGGATATTGTAAGTTTTATATAAAATAAAGATATAAGCGAATTTTTTTTTTGCCGAAAAAGGAAGAAGAGAATCACAAATGCAAATACTTCTGATTTTCTAACTGTGGAGTATGCTAATTTTGAGTTCCACGTCAAAAACGTCGCTTCAGCGGCAGCGAATGAAATTTGGCTTTCAACTGAAATGAAGATAAGGATGATCGGCATTCAGTGACTCATTTGTTTCGAGATGAGTACGATATCTCAGCGAAGTCATTTAACTCATTTAGAAGCTTGGAGAGTTGTTGGTAGGTTAGAAGGGGGCCAAACTCAAGCCGAAGTAGCGCAAGCCATTGGAGTGTCACAAGGTGGGATTTCCAGGATCTGGAGCCGTTTTTTGGAGATTGAAAGTGCAGGCCGAAGACTTGGACAAGGTCGTAGACGGGCAACAACGCCCAATGAAGATCGTTATTTAGTGCTAACGGCTCGGAGACTCCAAAATATGAACGCTACTCTTCTCCAACAACTCATTCGCTGGGCTACTGGAACCACGGTTTCAACTCAGACTGTGCGAAACCGGCTCCATGGTGTAAATCTGTATACTCGCCGACCGATGGTATGTGTTAGACTAACATCAATGCATCGTCGCGACCGCAGGGAGTGAGCAACAGAGCATGTGAACTGGAGAAGGAATGAATGGAGCAATGTTCTTTTTTCTGATGAGTCCCATTTTTCTGTTCATCCGGTTAATAGGCGTATTTTCATCTGGAGATCTGGAGGGACCGTGGCAGTAGGAATAATCCTGCGTTCGTGCACGAAAGTGTCAGATTTGGCGGTAGAGGAGTGTTGGTGTATGGTGGCATCTCCATTGACGTGCGCACAGACCTCTACATCATTCGAGGTGGACCTCTGACTGCTCGCCGATATAGGGATGAGATCCTCAGATCTATTGTAGTCCCTTACACTGGAGCAATCGGAGATGACTTTATTTTAATGGACGATAACAGCAGGCCACATCGTGCTAACCTGGTGGAGCATTTCCTTTTCGAGGAAGGAATCGTACGAATGGAATGGCTAGCGTGTTCTCCAAACATGAATCCAATAGAGCACGTTTGGGACGCTCTAGGAAGACGAGTTGCTGGCCGCCAACCATCCCCACAAACACTCCAAGAACTAGAAAGAGCTCTTCTGGAAGAGTGGGACAGAATACCCCAACTCGTGATTAATAGCCTCATTGACTCCATGCCTCAAAGGTGCTCAACGTTGCTGGCCGTTTGTGGAAACCATACCCTCTACTGAAAATGATTTTCTTTGAAGAAAACACCTTTTCTTATTTTTTTTTTCTCATGTGCACAAATTGTGTTTTTTTCCTTTTTGTACACAAATGCGCAATAAAATGCATTTTTTCTGCCAAACATGTGTAATTTATTCTCATATAACTTACTACGTCTATCGACCATGTATCAATCAGCTAAAAAAAGTTTCCCAGCCACAAGATCCACCTAAAACCGCAATATCCTTTAATTATTTTGAGCAGTATATATATATATACATATATATATATATATATATATATAAATAAAATATATATATAAATATATATATATATAAATATATATATATAAATATATATATATATATATAAAATATATATATATATATATATAAATATATATATATAAATAAATATATATATATATATATATATATTTATATATATATATACATATATATTTATATCTATCTATCTATATATTTATATATATATATTTATATTTATATATATATATATATATTTATTTTATATATATATATATATATATATATATATATATATATTTATTTATTTATATATATATATGTTTATTTATTTATATATATATATATATATATATATATATAGTATAATATAAAATAAAAAAGTGAAGAATAACTAGAACCCACAGTACTAAAGAAGTAAGAAATTGGAATTGATTAAACACAACAAATGTAGATACAAATAGTCATAGGACTAAACTGAGATCTATTATGATTTCTAAAGCTGTCGCTGAATTAGGCCAGTGAATTAGGGTTAGCAATGCTTTATGGATCCACCTTCCCCATACAGCAGAAATTTTCGACATAATAAAAAAGAAAAAAAAACTAAGTTGAAAAGTTAAGTTAAAAGTTATATATATGTGTGTGTGTGTATATATATATACAATCCCTGGCCAAATTATTAGACGCACTATAAGATTTTATGAAAAATGTTAATTATCGGGTGATACTTTACAGGTTTTTTGTATTCATCAGATACAGTGTGTGTTTCTTGGTTGTCCATTTAATAATCTATTATTATCACAAATAAAACATCATTAAAGAAAAAAATATGTATTTATTGGCTCTTGAAAGAAAACAGGAACAATTATAATTAAATATTAATATTTTGTTGAGCCACCTTTAGTCGCTATGAGAGCTTCAATTCTGCGCGGCATGCTATCAAAACAAGACTGTACTGTCTCTTGCATTTGAGGATGATGATTTTACACTTGAATTATTCTTTCTAAGAGCTGTGTTTTATTTGTAATCACATCTTTAGCTACTTCTCTTTTCATTAACTCCCAAATGTTTTCGATTGGGTTCATATCAAGGCTATTACTCGGCCAATCCAACAAAGGGATATTTTGTTCTGCCAAAAAAGCTTTGATAGACCGAGCTGTATGTCAGGGAGCTCCATCTTGTTTAAAAATATATGGTTTTCCATTTAGAAACCATTCTTCCAGCTGCAGAATCAAGTGATTTTGCAAGACATCTTGTACTGGTCTTGCCGCATCATACCTTTAATCACGTCCAGACGTCCAGTACCCTCGCCACTGATGACTGACCAAATCAGTATTTTTGTAGGGTGTTTCGCAGTCCGAACAACACAGTCAGAATGAAACTTTTCTCCATCACGAGGACGCACAAACTGAGTTTTGTTCTGCAAAATTTCAAATGTTCTTTCATCACTGAAGCAGACGTGTCAAAAATAAAAATAAATAAAAAATAAACATTTTTGCTTTTCCTTCAGTAATAGAAAATGGTTAAACACTTTGTTTGTGAATAAATTATAACAACATACCGATCTCCAGAATTACACATCTTTATCACGCCAGTGTTTGGCCCAATTCAGACGCTTTGCTTTTGTTGCAGGGGTTAACTTGGACTTCCTGTTGGGGCGGCAGGGCTTAAAATTTAAATCTTTTAATTTTCTTCGAACAGTGAGTTCAGAAGCATTCACATTAATATCTTGGAGTTGCGATTTTATTACTTTTGTGGTAGGAAATCTGTTTTCAAGGCAAATTTTCTTAAAAGATCTTTCGGGCCTTGGGGGGAAAATAGGCTTTCTGCCGCATTTTTTCTTTCTTTTTGGGCTCAATTCTTCCTCTGACTCAATTCTTCCCCTGACTCAATTTTCTTCTTTATGCGTCGTACACTATCTTCAGAAACTTTCAGCTTTCGTGATATTTCGCGGTTTGAAAACAATTTTGCATTCCCAAGGGAATTTACTTCTGCTTTCTTACATAGTGAAAAAAATCTCCTTTTTTACCCATGCTGAAAGTGTACAAACTGATCATTTAAACGCCGCACACGAAAAAAATAACTGCATAAAATAAAACTGCTAAATTAACAAACAAAGCACATTAACTCACAGAAACACGTCCGCAACTGAAGCATGCGCGAACGCGACTCGAGCAGGTTTTTGGCTTGTTTACGTTCGTGTGACAATTTATTAAATTTGTGTTGCCATGTGTGAAAAATAAATACAAATACAAAATATATCATAAGTTTACTCATTTAAAATCCATTGGATATATGTTTAAATACGAAAGTACTGCATATAAACTTATATAAATCAATGAATTTTTAAAAACAGGAGTGCGTCTTAAAATTTGGCCAGGGACTGTATATATATATAAATATATATATATATATATATATATATATATATATATATATATATATATATATATATATATATATATATATTTATATATATATACATATTTATATATGTATATATATTTTTATATATATGTATATATATATATATATATATATATATATATATATATATATTTATATATTTATATATATTATATATATATTTATTATATATATTTTATATATATATGTATATATATTTATATATATTTATATATATATATATATATATATATATATATATATATATATATATATATTTATATATATATTTATATATATATTTATATATATATATATTTATATATTTATATATATATTATATATATGTATATATATTTATATATATGTATATATATATATATATATATATATATATATATATATATATATATATATATATATATATATATATATATATATATATATATATATATATATATATATATATACAGTCAGGTCTCTTTTTTATGCGGATTGTTTTTATGCGATTTTGAAGTTGTGCGGTTTGTATTTCAAACATTTCTAGATTTTTGTTGTTATTTTTTATACTGAGACGCAGATCGTAGTATTCCGAGAATTCCCGTATCTTCTTGGTGCTTACGTCTGCGGCTCGGCTGCGACAGTCTTAGATTCGCATTCGTTATTTCAGTAGTATTTCAGTAGTATACCGATACGATATCATTATTTCGAAATTATATTTTCTTTTAGCGGTGCCTCGTTCATTTTTATAAAAGTTTCACTTTAATAAGTGGCGAATTTAAGTTGCAATATAATAAGCAGCAAATTTTGATTTCTGGATTTAAAGTGAGTGTCGTAAAGTTTTATTTTTCATTAGGGAATCGTAAGTGTAATTTTTTTAAAATTTCTTTTCTAAGATTTTATTTGACGCAATGGAGAAAAAAAAACATCAAAGACAGTCAATTTCGTTGGAAACGAAAATTGCAATTTTATATCGCTTAGGAAAAGGAGAAGGATCTACGGCTATTGGAAAACATTTTAATTTAGGCGAATCTACTGTCAGAGCAATTAAAAAGAATGAAGCTGCAATAAGAAAATTGGTCATTTCTGGTACAAAATTAAGCACCAAATTTGCATCGTACACAAGGGATGTATTATTAGAAAGAACGGAAAGAGCCATCGCAATTTGGTTTGAGGAACAAGTTCAAAGAAGGATTCCTGTAAGTGGTTATTTAATCCAAGAAAAAGCTCTTCAGTTTTATAAGTCAATGAAACAGTCAGAACCATCAACTTCCACTTCCCAAGCTGAAAAAGAATTTTCAGCTAGCAAAGGATGGCTAACCGGGTTCTTAAAAAGAAATGCACTTCATAATATTAAGATAACAGGGGAGAGTGCGACAGCAGATGAAGGAGCAGCAAAAATATTTCCAGAGGAGCTAGCGAAATTTATTGAAGATGGGGACTATTCTGCTGATCAAGTATTTAACGCTGATGAAACAGCACATTATTGGAAAAAATTGCCTAACCGTACTTACATCGCAAAGGATGAAAAAACTGCAAGTGGACATTAAGCAAGTAAATATCGAGTCACCTTATTACTTTGTAGCAATGCATCAGGAGATCGGATGTTGAAACCTCTCTTAATAAATAAATCTCTTAGACCACGCGCCCGTAAAGGTAAAGATTTAAAACAACTGCCAGTGCATTGGATGGCTAACCCGAAAGCCTGGATGACAACAGCTATTTTTACAGATTGTTTCGTACCAGAAGTGGAAGCCTATGTGAAGAAAAAAATCTCTCGATTTTAAAGTTTTATTAATTGTTGACAATGCAGCAAGTCATCCACAATTAGAACATCCAAATGTTCAACTAGTATTTCTTCCACCAATACAACAAGCCTTATTCAGCCATTAGATCAAGGCATAATTGCAACTTTTAAAAAATATTATATTAAGAGAACGTACAAATTCATCTTGAATAAACTAGAAAATGAGTCCTTAACAGTAAAAGATGTGTGGAAACAATTTTCTATTTTTGATTGCTTAATTCATGCTGGATCTGCTTCCACTCAAATAAGACCTAGAACTTTAAATGCCTGTTGGAAAAAGATTAAAAGATTTCGCCAGCATGTGTGACAGTCAATACAACCACTCAAACATCGACACTATCAGATGAAATAATAATTTTGCACATGAAATTGGAGGAGATGGTTTTAATACCTTCAGCCACGATGATATAGATGAATTGCTTGTGGATGATGCATTAAGTGAATGATATTATTGATTTAACTTTAGATCTAACTGTAGACGGCGTCGTAGGTCCAGAAGGTGATAATGATGAGGAAGAAAAATCAACTCCCCTCATTGGAAAATTAATTCAAGAAGGTCTTCAACTTTGCAGTAAATTTGAAAATCATTTTCTTATTAATGACCCCAATTCTGAACGAGCCTCTAAATTACAATGTGAGCTGCAGAACTGCATGTCTTGATATCATGAACTATATAAAAAAATAAAAGAATCCATCGCAAATTTTAATTACTGATTACATTGTCAGAAAAGGAAGAGCTACACAGAACGAGAACGAAGTTTGTGAAAATCCGTGGCCTTTACCACAAATATCTATTGCAGAGACAGTCTCTTCTGATGATGAAGGTGATTTGGAACCACTTCGCAAACGGTGCAAACCATTATCAGAAAGCGATAATGATTAAAAATGTAAAACTATGTGTATTACTTTTCTATAAAATAAAATGAATTAAGGTTTGAATACAAGTTTTTTTTAGCTTTTGTATGAATTTCTTTCAGACATTCGAAGTAATTTATCATGCAGCCTATTTCTTTTCATTTCTGCAATTTTTTATGCGGTTTTAAGTTAATTTTAACTAGTTGTTTTGGTTTTATGCGATTTTAGAAAACTAAGGAACGTATCCCTACTTTTCCCATTAAAGTAATGTGTCTTTTAATGCGATTTTTTTATATGCGTTTTTCGGTAGAACGTATCTACCGCATAAAACGAGACCTGACTGTATATATATATATATATATATATATATATATATAAATATATATTTATTTATATATATATATATATGTATATATATATATATAAATATATAAATATATATATATAAATATATATATATATAAATATATATATATAAATATATATATATATAAATATATATATATATAAATATAAATATATATATATAAAATATATATATATAAATATATATATAAATATATATAAATATATATATATATAAATATATATATATATAAATATATATATATAAATATATATATATAAATATATATATACATAAATATATATATATATATATAAATATATATATATATATAAATATATATATATATAAATATATATATATATAAATATATATATATATTAATATATATATAAAATATATATATATATATAAATATATATATATATATATAAATATATATATATATAAATATATATATATATAAAATATATATATATAAAATATATATATATATATAAAATATATATATATATATAAATATATATATATATAAATATATATATATATAAATATATATATATATAAATATATATATATATATAAATATATATATATATATATATATATATATATATATATATATATATATATATATATATATATATGAAATGTGACTTCTTAAAAATATGGATGAATCTTATTTTTATAAACTCAATTAATTAGCAAATTATTCAATAATTACTAAAACTGCGTACAATACATAACATCTACTCTAAATGTAGCATCAGAAGTTAAGTGATAGCTTGTAGCTGGTGATGCTCCAATAAAGTAAAATTTTTATGATCGATTAAATAAAAGAACCATTGTTCGGAATAATAAGGGCTGCTGCACATTAAGTAGAACTGGTTCTAAAAGTCTTTCCTGAATACCATGAAGAAACTAGGAGAGGGAGATACCAACTTATACATCGTCCTCGTCACTTAGATTATGTTAGGTTGGGGAAAAAGAAATCCATTATCTTTGCATGAACATCAAGACTATTTAACATGCTTCCGATTGTCCGATTTGGGTCAAATATGCACCGTTTTGTTGTATAATTTATTGCCATTTTAAAGGTAGCTTTATAATGACTCTCTCAGAGAAGTCTTGGCTCTTATTGGTAAAAATTTCTAGTAATCGATTTTCACATTCTTCTCTTGATCCCGATTTCTTTTCACGCAGGAAGTTCTCCAATGCCAGAAAAAGGTGGTAATCGCTGGTCCGGACTATATGGTGGATGCATTAAAACTTCCCAATGAAGCTTCCAGAGGTTCTGGTGAGTCACTACAGAAGTGTGTAGCTTGGCGTTGTCCTGATGGAACACAACACCTCTTCTGTTGGCAAATTCTGGCCATTTCTGGTCAATCACTAGCTTCAAACAATCCAGTTGTTGACAGTAGAGATCTGAATTTAGTGTTTTACCATGCGGAAACAACTTTTAATAAATGATTCATTTCCAGTCCCACCATATACACAGTAGAACCTTCATGGCCATTACTCCTGGTTTGGCCACCGTTTGAGCTGCTTCACCGCACTTTAACCACGATCGTTTTCGCACAATATTGTAGTATGTGACCCATTTCTCATCCCCAATCACCATCCGTTTAAGAAATGGGTTGATTTCATTCCGTTTGGCCAAGGTTTCGCAGATGGAAATTTGATCCATCATGTTTTTTGGCGTTAATTGGTGTGACACCCAAACATGGAGCTTCTTTTTGAATCCAACTTTGCGCAAATGGCTTAAAACTGTTTTATGGTCGATCTTTAGCTGTTGGGCGATGCTACGACTACTAACATACCGGTCAACTTCGATTAGTTCTGTGATTTTAACGACATTTTCGACGACGGGCCTGTCTGTGCGAGGTGCATCTTTAACATCAAAAATACCTGAACGGAATCGACGAAAGCAAAAGTTCACGTAATTAGCTGTTAACAGTATTGGGACCATAAAAACCATTCGCAACTTCTGCCACCTGGCTTGCATTTTCCCCCTTTTCAAAGAAAAAATGTAAGAAGAACCGAATTTTCTCTTTGTTGACTTCCATTTTTAACACCCTGTAACTCACAACTAAATGGACCAAACAAAAAAGAACAAAAAATGTTTTAGTGTGAAATGTCATCTTGACAACGAGCATAAATTTGAAATTGTTTGATCGATACTTCACGAGATATCGACATTACAGCCATCTACCGAAAAAATAATGGATTTCTTTTTCCCCAACCTAATAGTTTATGATCTTTTAGTCTGTTCAGAGTAATATTAATTCCAATAAACTAAGCAAATATAAATATATATACAATGCATAAACCATAACTCTAAGTAAAGGCTGATTTAAACATTTTGAAATAAATAAAATTAAATTAGGATAAAAGAAATGGCGGGGTGTTTGGCTGAAATTACGTTTACACCACAATCAGATAATTCCCAAAAAAATCATGGTTTCTCTACACAAACTCTTCCTATTTCTAGCATAAAAATCGTTCTTATGCAACAAATTATTATTTTCTAACATTTGGACATGAAAGAAAACTATCGCTAACGTCTATCTGTACATTTAAAAAAAATTCGACTAACCTTATGACTACCGAAAATATATCAAATATGTAAAAATAATTTTCTGAAATATTTCAGATTTTTTCTCGAGTAATCTCTACCTTCTCAAGAAAATAGTCGCAAGAAAAAGAAGAGGATTAAAAGCTAGAGAATCGAAAGAAACGCTTAAGTAAATTATGCAATAATCCAATCTAATAGCGGTCCAAAAGATCGAATAAACTCTGTGGAATGAAAGGACAACTCCCCTACATTTCTTACGACAAGAAAAAAAGGAAAATCTATTAAGAGTTTTTTCCAGATTTAGTTTTATATGCATTTATCTGTGTTCATTGATTTTGCATTTTACTCCTTTTAAGTCCCATTTACACAATCCGATTTTTAAACAAAACTTTGATAGTAGAAATTATTTACACCGATTGATCATTTAACTTAAATAACTTTTAACTTTTCCTGTAGTGGCAATTACTCACACAATAGAGGAACACAAAATATACTAATCATATAACTTACACTTTTTAATGTTGATAAAATATTAATTAAATTATTTTTTATAAAAACTTGATTAATAAGTTATAATAAACTAAATATATATTATTTTTTGATAATTAAATAAAATGTGTTTTTTAGCTTAATGATATTATAAGCGGTTCAACATCGCAAGATCATTAACATAAAAAGCCCTGAAAATAAATTATAGTTTAAAAAACTAAAAAAATACGCTTTTATGGTTAACCGAACTATATAAAAAGTAAAAAAATAATTCTTAATATTAGAATCAAATGATTAACGAGAAAATTAATGTCATTGTTGTAAAGGGTGTTTTTTTAGAGGTATAGAACTTTAAATTGCAATAGAACAACGATGTATTATTCGATTGACATAAATTATTTTTTATTCGAAAGATAATCTTGTGGCATTACATTTTAAATAAGATTTCTGGCATACAACTGCCACGGCTGGCTCGGATGTAGTCCAATCTGGACGTCCGATTTTCGATGACTTTTTCCAACATTTGTGGCCGTATATCGGCAATAACACGGCGAATGTTGTCTTCCAAATGGTCAAGCGTTTGTGGCTTATCCGCATAGACCAATGACTTTACATAGCCCCACAGAAAATAGTCTAGCGGTGTTAAATCACAAGATCTTGGAGGCCAATTCACAGGTCCAAAACGTGAAATTAGACGGTCACCAAACGTGTCTTTCAATAAATCGATTGTGGCACGAGCTGTGTGGCATGTTGCGCCGTCTTGTTGGAACCACAGCTGCTGGACATCATGATTGTTCAATTCAGGAATGAAAAAGTTAGTAATCATGGCTCTATACCGATCAACATTGACTGTAACGTTGTGGCCTTCATCGTTTTTGAAGAAGTACGGACCAATGATTCCACCAGCCCATAAAGCGCACCAAAGAGTCAGTTTTTCTGGATGTAACGGTGTTTCGACATACACTTGTGGATTAGCTTCACTCCAAATGCGGCAGTTTTGTTTGTTGACGTAGCCATTCAACCAGAAGTGCACTTCATCGCTAAACAAAATTCGCTTATGAAAATCGGGAACAACGGCAATCTCGTTTTGGGCCCATTCTACGAATCTACGCCTTGCTTGATGATCGTTTTGATGAGCTGCCATACCAAACTGAGAATAAATCACTTGACAGCTGTTAAATCGGTCGCCATCTTGGAAAGTAATGCCAACTTAAACTTCTATACCTGGAAAAAAACACTCTTTAAAAGCGTGAGGTGTTTTGTATCAATTGTGTTAGAACTTCTTACTAGTTCTATTGCAAAATGCAGAGTTAGTGTAAAAATGTAGTAGAAAGCACACTCCACGCACTTTTACCACAATAACATCAATTTTCACGTTGATCATTTTATTCTTATACTAAGAATTATCTTTCTCTCTTTTTTACTTTTTAAACTATATCTTATTTTTTTATTTTTTAGTTCTATCTACAATAAAAAAATATATTTCTTAGTTATTTAAACTATCATTTATTCATTGATGAATTAATCTTAAATGTGTCATTTATTTAGAATCTGGAATATCCAGTGGCATGCTATCAGTGTGTCGATACGACCTGGTTTTCAAAATGCAGGATCAACAAACTGAAGGAAATCTGGAAGAGGGCTATGTGTATATGTATAAGTTTGAAATATTGATGCAACGCTATTTTTATATATAATTTATTTAATTTCTTAATTGTGAACCCAGTTTCCATAATTTAACATCGCATCATGACCAAAACTAAAATAAACAAGAATCATATATTAACAAATTAACTTTACACTAAATTAAAAGTCCGGTCGTATAGTGGTAAACAATTGTATTTATTATCAAAACATACTGAAAACAATATTAAAAAGAACGATTCTTATCTGAGTGAAAGGAGGAATTTGGATGGGGGCGACCCCGGGGGAAGGGGTTCTCTTTCCAGACGGGTTGGTACTTCTGAAAATATTTAAAATAAGGGAAAAGCCACGAGAAATGCTGTGCCAGTGATTTTAAAGCTGACCGCACGACTTCGAAAAGGATCCGCTACGGATTCATTATCGCCAAATCTACCACCCTGATTGGACTCAACAGTCCGCGTAAGAATACAACCTAGCCGGCCATAAAGTGCATTGAACCTGGACGCACCCACATTCTTGTACTAATCCATATTTCCTGTAAACAGGGCAAATGCAAAATTAAAATTGTAATCTCAGAGACTGGCGGCCTCCCATCAGTATTAAAGCGGAAGAAGGTGTAAAGTCAATGAATTTTTCACTAAAAATGTCACTATTTGTATTAATCATGGGCGTTTTCACTTTAGGGTTGTTAATTAATATTTTAGTCACCAAATCTGGAATTAGTCACCAAACCTGGAAATGGGAAATCGTTAATTCTAATCATCTTGTTAAGAACAATGGGACAAAATTATTAAATTATTGTATAGTCATTGGTCCTTGACGAAGGAGAAAAAATTTCGAATTAATCTGACCTTTTACAGTGGGTAAAAATCGAGTTCAAAGATTCAGTTACATACAAGTGATGCTCAATAAAAGTCTGTTAAAAAGTTCAAATTATTACTACGTTTTCATGGAAAATGCTCTATATTCGGCTGATCACATTTTTTCATTAATATTATTTTAATTAATAAAATTTAAATGAAAGTCGAAAGCATAATTATTGTTATTCATATTATTGCTACTTTCCCCGTAAATTTTTCTTAAAGTATCCGACTACGTTGGGAACCGTGATTTTAAAAAAGTGCATAAAGGGATAATTTTTATGATATTTAGTGTCACTTAGATTAGAATACATGTATAAAATTCTTTTAAGGACATTTTGACAAAAAAAATTATTTAAAAGCAATATTTCGGCAAAAAATTAGCTTAGAATAACCTTTTTTCAAAATGTTCTCCTTTTGTGGAAAAATGCTTCTATTGTAATAATATTTTGCCTGTATATAGCTCACACCCCTGTACAGAGGCTCAACTATGATTTTTGAAAAATTCTCATTTTCAGAGTTACAACCAATTGAAATAATTATCGGCGTTTTTTTCCTTAAAATTTCTCCCGTCTGTTGTCGTAAAACATGGATAAACCCACTTCTAAGTTATATATTTCAAAAATTCTAGTTGAGCCTCTGTACAGAGGTCTGACCTATATACAGGCAAAATATTGTTATAATAGGAGCATTTTTCACAAAAGGAGAATATTTTCAAAAATTAGTCATTCTATGTTCATTTTTTGTCGAAATATTGCACTTAAATAATTTTTTACTGTTCTTAAAACAATTTTATATACATTTTCTAATCTTGGTGACACTAAATATCATAAATATTAACCATTTATACGCTTTTGCAAAATCACGGTTCCGAACGTAGTCGGATACCTTAAAACGCTGATTAGCTGATATACACTCAGGAACATTGAAAATAGCGACCCAAGTAGAAAGCATCGGATTGAAATGAAATTTAATACACATAATGACACAGATGAGAGATTCACTTGATCTCAAAAACAAGACAATTAAACGAGTACAGGGTGTGCAATGATTTAAATACCGGGCAAATTCAATAGCGCGTTGGACCACCTCCAGCATGCAATACATGTCTGGCATTGAGTTGATTAGGCACCTTATGTTGTCCTGAGGCAGATGAGCCCACAAATCTTGAACAGCCAACTCTAAACCATGTACAGAGTGACAAGATGGTATCTGCCGTTTTAGCAGATCCCACACGTGTTCTACAGGGGACAAATCGGGGGAGTGGGCCGGCCATGAAAGAGTCTGAAAATGACGTACAAAATCTTGAGCAAGTCTTGCTGTATGCGGACGAGCATTATCTTTCTGGAAAATTGCTTCTGGGAGACCATTTAGGAAAGGTCCTACATAGGGTCGAAGAATATTATCAACATAACGTTGGCCCGTTAAGGTTTCACGCATCGCAATTAAAGTGGACCGGCTATCATAGGCTATGGCTCCCCCAGACCATTACACCAGCTGTGCGGGCAGTGTGACGTAGAACAGTGTGGTGGGAATTGTACCGCTCACCATGGCGCCACCACACCCGTACACGGTTATCATCTGTCCCCAAAACAAACCGGGATTCATCACTAAACACAACCTCTTGCCAATCAGCGACATTCCACATTGGCACCACTGTAGACGCAGTTGCCGATGTATGTTCCGGTGTTAAAGGGAGTGCACGGAAAGTAAGCTTGGATTTAAGATTTGCTTCTGCAAGGTGTCTGTAAATTGTTTGCGGAACAATTGCTACGCTTACGTCTGCTCGTATTGTTGAAGGAGTCACTGTGGTGTCCACAAGTGCTTGCCGCACGATCCTTCGATCCTCTCTCCTCGTGGTCTTACTGGTCACTGCAGACCCGGTTTTCCGCGCGTGGGTACCTTCTCGTGTCCACTGCTCCCAACAATTTCTAACGGCACACTCCGAACGATCCACTTGGCCAGCAACACGGCGCGTCGATCAGCCTGGAGTTTTCATCCCGATGACCAGGCATCTCTTAAACTCTCTTAACTGTGATTAATGTCTTCTAGCACGTTTAACTGGCATGTTTCGCTTACCAAAGTCTTCCTACAATCGGCGGGTAATCGTCACGTTTATGAATCTTCGAATTTGCATTGGCTTTTAAAGCACTCTCTTTCTGATTGTAGCATCACCTCGGCGTGTATGAGCATGCGTATTGGCGCAAAACTTGGATCATTTGCATATCATATTGCGCTGTACCTATTTGCAAAGTTTCGCGATTGTACTTAGCTTTCTTCTTGGGTCGCTATTTTCAATGTTCCTGAGTGTATATATACTACTTGAAGTTATCCATTTTTCTTACTTCACATAAATTTGAAAAGTTGTATAAGACGACCGCAAATATAACCTGTTTCATTGACAACAAAATTTTCAGTTTTCTTCTATACATCTTTTAAATTTATAAGCAGACAAAAGTAAGATACTTCTTTTCTAGGGTAATTTGAAAGCTTTTCCCTGGAAATTGACGTCAGTGTCAGATAACTTCTTTTGTATCATTTGATTCGGGGCTAATCTTGGTGAGTTAAAAAAAGGCAAAGAAAAAAGTGAAAGTTAAAAGAATTTTTAAAAAAATAAAATTGCATCCTAAAAGAAATTTAAAAGACGAATGATGTAGAGTGCTAATTTAAAGATGCTTTGAAGAAATCTTTTAATCTGATAAAAAATAATTTGAGAAAAAAAATTAAATTCGTGTTTTTTCTATAAAAAAACTCTGCTTATGTTTCATTTAAAAGCTTTGTACGGCATTAAAAAGCAAACATTTAAATTTGAAAAGAAAATCAACTTTTTCTATAGTAAGACTGAAACTTCTTTTTGTCTTTGTATTTTTAAACAATTTGTTGCTTTTGCCGTTCAGAACCCACCATTTTCATTGAAAACATTCTGCAAAATGAAAATTTTTATACCTCTTTTCTCTATTAGTCAGATATAGATTTGGCAAAAAAAATTAGACAAAAAAATTCATTTCAACATGTGTGTGTATCCTGTTCCAGGATCTCTTCGGGTGCTTCTAAATGGCCGCTGTAGCCAAGTGGTTATGGTCATGAACTCGTGGCCGGTGTGTCCCGGGTTCGAGTCCTGGTGTTACTAAAGACACACCATGTAGAGCAGAGTTGGGCAGACTTTTACATGGAACGGCTCACTTCTAATTTTTTCAAGATGTGGCGGTCCACCTTGTAACGTAGGTGGGATGAGCAAAAAAAAAAAAGAAGCTCAAACAATATTTGGATTTTAACAATAATAAATACAGAAATATGTGTACTTACCTATGCATAACTACAGTAGAAACACTTACTATTTTAAAACTACGTTTTAAGCAAAACGCAGAATGCACACACACAAACATAATAACTATACTCATAAATTTAATATCATATAATGCATTTTCAAACAATTCACAATGCACCAAAAAATAATATTCTCTTAAAATTAGTTCTCATAGCTATATAGTCTCATTGAAGGACTTCATATTACCCGCCCCAAAATCTTGAATACCTCGGTATATAAATGCTAACTGCTAATCTTACACTGGATTCTAAAAGCTCTCGTGCAGCTGAACAGTGCGACGTTAATATTCAATCAATCAATCAATCAATAGACTGGATTCTAAGTGGTCTTCTGTGAAACGGGAATGATATGTTGTTTTAATTATATTCTTCGTTCAAAATGTAGATTCACATAGATAGGTAGAGAGAAAGAACGATGTTAAATGAATTGCATTTTTTTTTAAATTGGGACACTTTACTTCGTCTATTAGATTCCAAAAGTTAATTATTTACAAATTACGTCCTTTAGAAGGAGAAAAGAAGCTTCCTTTTCCTCGAGAACATGTAACATATTTTTAGTTATATTTTTCACATCAACATTGCCAAATGGGTAATCCATGAATGCAACTTTTGATTCTAGTCTTGTAAATTCTTGAAAACGCCTCTCAAATTTGGGTTGCAGTTTTATTCAGGGTGTCTCTTTTATTCACAGGGGTTTCCAATACCTAGATAACTACCTGTGTTTGTTTTAGTATGCACGTCTAACGGTTGCCCACCCAAAATGTCTTGGTGGTCCACCGTTCGATCGCGATCGACTTAATGCCTCCACCTGGATGTAGAGGGACCAATGCACGTTAAATATGCCTAGGCTCAATGTCCTCCCTTTGGTGTGGGGAAGCAATTAGAAGAAGGAGGTGCCAACTCAGGTGTCGTCCTCTTTAATGGACCGAGGTTCAAAATTACGTGACCGGTCACCAACAACCCTCGTGTTGCTTTATTGTGCTATGTTAATATAATTCTCCTTCCCTCTCTCTCGGATTCTTCCACTAATTTTCCTGATGAAACGTTTTGCATGTGTTGTTTCATTCGAGAACTTTCTGTAAAGGAACCGCAATTGATGCAAATGCATGTTATTTGAATTGAATCGAGTTTGATGAAGAAGACAATAGTAATCTGAGTTTATGCTAGTTTGAATTAGTGAGATAAATACGAGGGTTGGGGCATAAGTCATGGAAACTATTTTTTTTCTTGTAGATATGTGAACGGATTACAAACGTATATGTGTCATGTGGAAGTTCTACAGGTATAGTGTGTATGCAGAACAGATGTCTCTGTGATAACTGATTGTAGCACAGCGAGAACTGTGAAATCAGTCAGTTGGTGAGTGTCGTGTGAGATGGAAGTAGTTCGTATTGAGCAGCGCTCTTACATCAAAATAGATGTTCTCCGAAGGAGAAATGTGATGGGGAATGTTACAGTGAATTAGTGGAAGCCCTTGTAAATAATGCCCTACCATACCGTACGATAGTCCGGTGGGTAGGCAAGGTTCAACAAGGACATGTGTAAACCAGTGATGAGCAACGTGGTGTGGCAAATGTTGGCACTGATGGTATTCAGCACCTCCCACATTGTTGTGGTGACTGTAGCAGGGGACTACATTGAGGGTATTTAGGCCCAGCTTTATGCCAACTTTACGTGTACTGTGTTGTCATTCTTTTGCACAGTGAAGGCCATATTGCCCTGTATACTACCTTAATTAATTAGTGTGTTATGATATTTCAATGCTATTCATTATCCATACATGTAGTTAACACCTTGTCCTTTCGTCTGTATATGTCACATTTTCCAACCGGACTGGTATCTTCAAAAAAAAAATAGTTGCCATGACTTCTGCCCCAACCCTCGTATTTGAATTGTTTTCGTATCTAGGAATAAGAATTGGAGATTTGGGGATCGAGTTCAAGAAACAGAATTTGCATTAATCGATAAATATTTTTAAACATAATAATTATTATTATAGATTAAAGTTGACTCTCACTCCCAATAGCTATTTTCAAATTTCCTTAAAACTTGAATTAATAAAACTAAAAAAAAGTGTGTCTTCGGTTTGTCCCTTCCTTCCATTAATCTTTACTCCAACGCGAGTAGAAGTGTGCTACAACCTATATCTTATTTTTTTCACAAAATGAGCTTTAATACAGCACTTATTATCGTAGCTTAACAATTAAACATATTACTATGTGTACCACAGAATTTTGTATCAGTTTCTTCCCTATTCTTATTTTAACTTTTTGCCATTTTTTTTAAAAATGATTGAAATAGAATTTTGTTCTGAAATGATTAGTGATAGGATGTCCTCTGCTATTTTCACAATAAATCAGACTTTCCCTGCAGGTTTCAGAAATAACAACGATGTGTTTCAAAACTTTTCGCAGCATTTACTTTACATTTTATAGAGAAATAGTATTTCATTACGGTACCTACCCAATTTTATATTAAACTTTCCAGAAACTTCTGCCCGCACATCCGGTATAGTGGTTAGTAACACTGATTCCTGTGCCGCAGGGCCTGGGTTTGAATCCAGGAAAACGCATGCACGTTCTATAAATGTATAGTGCCTTCGCGGCAGGGGGGTACTCTAAATAGCCGTCGAGCCACAAGTCCTCTCGTAAGGTTGGTGGAAGGAGAAGAGAGATGGGAGGTCCCATACCATCCCCAGGGTGTGCATATCACCTTCATGGTGATCAAAGCTAAGGCTAACGACAGCGGTGAAAATTTAGCCCCTAGCCGCGATGAATTTCGTGGACCTTGATCTAATGTTACTGTCGATCATGTGACATAAGTAACAACAACAACATAAATGTTTAGCCAGACTATTTTTTCCAAGAAAATAAAATTCATATGAGAAAACATTACAGTTTTATGACAAAATTTCACTTAACAGAAATAATGGTTTATTAGTCTGAATATATGTATTTTTTTCCTCAAAATTTAAAAAAATATTTAAGGGAGTGTTTTTAATTCATCTTCCCATAATGATTCGTAAAACCACTTCGTAAACTGTATAAACAGTGAAATAAATTGAAAAAGTTTTAATACGGATTATTAGCTTAGATTATTTCTAAAAAATTAATTTAATTACTTGTAACGTTTTCTTGCAAAACAGGGAAAAGAGAGTAAACATTGTGTGTAAAACCATTTAATTTCACTTTAAGCCAGTGTTTCTCAAACTATGGGGCGTGGGGGGGGGCATAAACCTACGAGGGGCACGAGCATATTGGGAAGTCGAAGATAAAAGATTATTTTAAAAATATTACTTTATCGAAATGAAGTAATACAAAATACATTATAAACTTCTAAACTATGAAAAGTAACATAATACTTATAATCTATTACTAAAAAAAGTAATTTCAAATATTTTTTTTATTACTTAAAAAAGTAGCATTTACCAAATTTAATGATTATATATTTATACGGTTCATAAATAAAACCGTATTACAGTTTTAGCGTAAAAGTACATTTTATTGCATTCAATGCATTGCCATTGTGTAAGGGCGATGAAAATTATGATTGCAAATTGGGTCACCAATATTAAAAGTTTGAGAAGCACTGTTTTAAGCCCTTGCATTCTTCGCTTGCTATAATAATTGCTTTTTATCAGACAGTTTGTCGCGAACTTTCAGTCACTTGTGGATTTGCATGCACAGAATTAAGAGACATTTTAATAAAATCAACGCCTTTATTTTATGTATCAATTTACACTACCGAATCTTAGCTTAGGCAAATGGAGCTGTCATTTTAATTACTAACCTAAATATTAATAATAATTATTAATTTACTTAACTTTGGCAACTAATTCCACAGCATCTTTGGCAACTAATTTCGCATCTTTCCCTCTATGGGGATCTCGGATCTTCTTCCTGTGGAATTCCGAAAGCTTCAATTATTATTACTCTAGCTTCAATATCAACCTGACTCTAATATCGAATTCCTCTTTCTTCGTTTGACTTTAAATAGTAACTCACGTTTACATAAATCACGGTTCCTCCACGGAAAGCGATTTTATAATCATACAACAATTAAGAGGTTTCCCAATAGGGGTTTAGTAGGAATCGCGAATGGGACCCGTTTCAAGTTAAGCAAAAATTAACACTTAAACATAAAGAAATGGATAACAATGTACGTTTGAGGGCCTGTTAATTATTCAAAAATTAGTTCAAAGTAAAATCGATATTATTCCCTTGAAACTATTTTCCTCCGGAAGAAAAAATTAGCTTTATCCAGGAAGAAATTCTAGGTAACGGGGTGATCTTTTTAACAGATTGTGGATAATTTCAGGTTTCTGTTACCTATTTCCTTTCTGCAATTACACCTACTCACAATAACACTGTTACCTAAAAATTCAGAGTAGCCTAACTAAGGGACTTGTTTCTAGATTACATCTCATTCTTGGAAAATTTCCTGTAAGCACGATATTCTATTTCGTGCTTGGAAACAAAGAAATTAAAACGTATACTATCGAAGATTTTAGATGTTTGTTAGAGTAAAGAAAGTAGTTAACTTGGAGTGATTCAGTTATCACTTTTTTATTTCTAATCCTTTAACAATTTTGATAAATACATTTATAAAAAAGTTAAATAACTTTGTCGAAAGAAAAAAAATTTTTTAAAATGTGAGAAACGCATTCTGAAGTCAAATATAAACTCACAAAACAAATCAATAAATGTCAACAAAATTCTGCAAAACTTTTATTCTTAAAGAATAAAAGGTTTTGGTTTATCTAAATAATTCACGAGATCATATTTTAATTTTTTCTCTTGTTTCACAAAGAAATTTTGTACAATAGAGTAAGTCAAATATAATAAAAAAAGAGCTCAAAAATTTATTACTTTTAAAAATACGTTAAAAAATATTTTTATTATAAAAATACTCTTGAGGTGAGTTTCTTATAAAGCAGAACTGTTGATAAAAAAAAATATTTTTGTGTCTAATAATTATTTGAACCATGAGAAAAAAATTTTAATCTTAACTTTAGAAGGAAAATTTGATTTTTATTATTTTATTTTTTAGGATAGTCGAATATCAATAAAAATTAATATTTAAATCTTATGAGTTAGCATAATATTTTTGTATATTTAGAATAGACTAATATTTATTTTATGACAGTATATTTTGAAACTGATTGTTAAAATTACAACTTACGGCTTAAGAGAATTTTCATCTCGCACTCATAATAACTAACCTATCAAAAGGAATCGTGCAAACTGAATTTGATTTTTAGCATATTATTACTTCAGGCAGTCGTATATTTAATAATGTCTGGTTTACAATGATTAATAACGCAGACATTCTAACAGGATTTTTTAGTCTAATTTCAAAACGTATGGCCCTAAAATAAGAGCAATAGAAATATTTTCTGAAATAAATGTAAAGATGTTACAAATCTTAAGAGGACAGCATTTTTAAATAAAATAAAGAGCTAATTTATTTCATTTAGTTTGAAAGAATAAAAAATATCTAGTTTTATTTAGTTATACTTGTACTTTTATTTAAAAAGTTTTGTGCATCTGTTTCTTTTTTAATCTTTGCTATCAATAAAGTTTAACGATCTGTATGGTAATTTAAATATCCCGATACGCTTACAACAGAATGCTAAAACTTTCAAACATTTCTCACGGGTTTTTTTGTAAATTTCCAGTTTTTCAATAAAATTTTAAATTTATACAGTTTTATTTCAATTTAAGTCAGTGAAAAAAACACACATTATATAACTAATACTAATATAGTAAAAGTTGTACACATAAATTTAATTCTATACGGGTCACTTTTAAAGAAAATGATTTTCTGTAGTTGTATCTACATATCCAGTGCTTCATTCGTTCACATCTGCTGATAAAAACACACATGCTATATCTTCTTTTTTAGCAGTTGTTGGTAGACAAAAAATAAAAAAATACATTCTAAATACCTAATTCAGTTTAATTCTAAATACCTGTAAGTTTCGCTTCCACTGGAAATGCAGTACTATGATGGAGGTCGTACAACCTGAATCTCCAAATAACTGAATTTTTAAAAAGAAAAAAACAACTTTAGTAGTATTTTTTATTGAATTAACAATTCTTTTTCTCTTAGCGCAACCTGTAAATGTTATTTAGTTAAAATTTTATTTGTTCAAAGCGTTTATAAAGAGTTATATCATCAAAGCATATCAATCACACACACACACATACAAGTTTTACCTCACTCTCTAAAAATAAAGATTCATATTTTAGAGACACTTGCAATGCAAGATAAGAAAAATTCTCGAAATTCGAACTCTTGCACTGTTGATTATATCTAAATAATTTATAATCTTAAACCCGAGTGTTTCAGTAACATAACCGTTTTCATTTTTTTAAATTGTTACTTGTGCGTCATTTTCTCTCTTTAATTAAATAAAATTACTTTAACAATCTACCAACTATTAATTCTCAATTGTATGAAAAAATTTGAAAAAAAAAAAATACTTGTTAAACTTAAACTAAACGTGCAAATATCTAAAATAAATTATAATTTAAAAAAAACTAAAAACACCCTTTTATAGTCAATCGAACTAAATTGTAACTTAATATTTTAGTCACCAAATCTGAAAATGGGGATCTGAAATTAGTCACCAGGTGCAGGATGGGATCTGAAAGGAAACTCCCTAATCCTGATGATCCTGATCAGGATAATGCAATTATTAAATTATTGTATTGTCATCGGTCCTAAACAAGGTAGAAAAAGTTTCGAGTTAATCTGACCTTTAAAGGGGGTAAAAATTGAGTTCAAAGATTCCGTTACATACAAGCAAAGCTTTTAAAAGTGTTAAAAAAAAAGGATTGATTTGAGAATTTTCTTTTGTTATGAATGTTTCGATTAACAAAAGATGGACTATTTAAATATTGTATTTTCTTTTGATTTCCCTGAAATGTTATATTAATTTTAAAATACCGAAGGAAATTTCTAGTTGCTTTAAATATTGATTATAGAGTAGAGATCTTGTTCAACAAAATATTCAAAAAACACGCTTGGAACAAAATTACTCTGATAAAGAAATATACTGTAGAGCGTTGTACTACAAGCAATATGAGGACTACTGGGAATGAACCGTATAATTTTTTAAGCTTCGGTCAAGGGACGACGA